>VTPC01000435.1:5434-34519 GCA_011009095.1 Ignelater luminosus | reverse complement strand
TATTTTATTTGTTTTGTTTGATTTTAATTTTTTCCGTTTTGTTTTTTCTTTTATTAAATTGTACTTCATCATTAATTCTTTTCGTACAATTAGTACTTCAAAATATATTTGATAAAATTCGGGTAACTGTATTTTCAATAATTAAATAATTTAGGTTATTTTCGCAAGCTCTGCGGCTCCGATTGAGGCTGACGCCTGCGGCGTCGCTTCGTCGCGCTTTCGGCACTCCGACTCTTTCTAAGCGTCTCGGACTTAAAAGAGTGTGACCGCCTTCGGCCTTCGGCGGTCCACCGGTCAGGCTCGCTTTCGTTCGCAAATGCATCGCACACGATCTTCGCAGGCAACAATACTTACGTATCTAAACTATTACGTGCAGTTTGCCAATTGGCAACACTGCTTTGTGGTAGCCTCTTTGCTCACGTCTGTGAAAGTAATCTACTTTTTATAATTCCAACTTTATACTGCCATTAATAGATGACGCCAGTTGCTAAAAGTCAATTAACTAGTAAATACGTAGAAAGAGATGAATAGAAGGCATGCAATTTTCTGTGTCCTAAACCCCAGCCTTAATGTCTAAATTAATGAAAATCTTTGCAATCCGTGTATACTAACTTAATAAATTAATGTTGGTCGACCGATTGCTATCTATGAAATGGAAAATTTGTCATTAAATAAGAAGTTAAACAGCAAAATGTAAAATATTTCATTGAAGCGTCCTCATCACTTATACAGTGTGATTGCAATAATTAATTGATTGATGATGGTTTGAATTTGGCGCCGTGTTTAAATTATTTTCATGTGGAGACTACTTGTTTACTTTTTGCAATCTGTCAGATCTGTATTGTTTACAAGGTACAATAACAAACAGTAAACAAGTAGTACCAACAAGAAAATAATTTAAAAGTGGCGCCAAATTCAAACCATCCTCAATCAATTGCAACCATACTGTAGTCAATCACATAAACTTTTGAAAGAAATAAAGCTTAAATAAAATAAGCATATATATCGTTGAAGAAAAATTACAAATGGTGAAATGGTACGATAATAACCTTAGCTTACGACAGGTTTCAGGTTTATTTCTTATTACTAAACCTAGCGGATCAACATTATTTTGTGTACGATTGATTAACAACCTGAAGAATAAGGGCTGTATTCAGTCGACATATAGTAGACGAGTGAAGGCTAAGCCTGTCCTCAAAGTTAACGTTTGGGCGGGTATCTTAGGCACCAACATTATAGGACCTTTTTTTATTAATGAAAATATTTGTGCTGAAAATTATTTGCCATGTCAGCTTTAAATAATCTAAATTTGATGTATTAACTGGTTCTTGATTTTTGCACCGTAAATCTTTTATTAAACTTCATGTGGCAATTAATTTTTAACAGCTTAACATAAAAAGGCATTTTTGCTTAACATATAAATTTAAAAAATACAAACAAAAAACTTTTAAGAAAATAAAAAAATTTATTTTATTTCTTTTAAGTTACAACAGATGTAAATGTTGGCCACCTTCTTCAACACACTGAAAAACTCTATGTCGGAAACTTCTCTTATCACATTTTCTAACATTATCATACTTTGTTAATTTCCACACATTCTTCTTTAATACATTGCTGCAGCGTAGCTAAGTTAAGTATTGGCGTTTGAAAGACACAATTTTTCAGTTTAAGCCACAAAAAAAAACCTTTTTCATTTTTTCCCAAGCACTAGCAACAACTTTCTTCACTGCGTTTTCAGACTGCCCTACTATCTGGTTTACGTAAAAGACTACCAGGCTCACGAAACAAATTTACACTCCTATTCAGTGTTTTTTCTAAATTGCATGTAATCAAACAGCAAAGTTTGGAAACTTATTTTGGAACTCCTCCATACAGTCTTGAATGAATAAACCCTTTTTCCATTCGCCTTGGTTTCATTACGAAAGTAACTTTCAATTTAAAACTATCAATGTTTAACTATTAAACAAGCTGATTTGTAAAAGCATTTAAACAACTAACAACAAATTTGTTATTATTTGACAACTGCCATCATGTCATGTGATGTTTTGTACAAATCAAGCAATTAAGTCCATTTTTCGTAGCATCTTCCTCATCGGGGTAACCTGATGACTTTTTCAATTGAGTACCCATTATATGAAAGTATGAAAAAAAAGACCACCAATCTAATCGAAGTACATTGATTTACTCAATTAACATGATTTATCTCTTTTATCACCAAAACAAATTATTTCAACTATAACTGAATTAAGTCTAGATGATTTAAATTTCATATTGAGAGAAGATTACAATTATTGTTAATCATTTAAAAACATGGAATACGATTTAGCAAGTAGTCAATATTTTAATCTAATTCCTTTACTAAAATCAAAGAAAGATGTTGAAAAGCAAACTCTAATATTGATATTCTGAGTTTTCCCAAATGTTCCACTGCAAATACATGACTTAAATTCTTTTGCTAATATTATAATAAAGCTCTTTTAAATAATTCTTCATACTTAAGATAAATTCAAAATTAACATTATTGTCAACCCTAATAAATCTTTCATACATATCGATGTACACAGCTTATGTTTTTTCAAAATTAGTAAAATTTGGAAAAAGTGAAAGAGTTTCGCAATGGTTTCTTAATTTATTCAGTAAACTATTATTCTACTCTTACACAATAAGTGTTTTTTAACAAAAGAACAAACTCTAAATAACTAAACACTAACGCATTTAAACAAACAACACAAAAGACAAGAACATCCAGTTGTATGTGCTAGCTTGTAACAATAAATATAAATGAGTAAAAAACACAAAATTGATTTTTTTTGGTTTAATGGTAATCGGATATACTTTGGTGCCATTAAATTGGTACAGTATTTTTGTCAATTCGATTGAAGTTAACTTTGAATTTTTTTGTATTTCCCTTAAAACAAACCTGACATTTGGAGACGTATGCTCAAATCTTGACTAGTAAAGATTCTAGCGAGTTATGATGTCATTCAATCAGAGAGTATCAAAATTCTACTGAACTGTATGTTCGAAACTCAAATGCCATTTGTATATGATTTGTAAGTTGTGTTCTGTTCAAATTCTTAATCGAACTTGTATCTACTGGTATAGGGTAAGAAAAAAATGAGGTTATATTATGGTTGTGATTGTAGTCAAATAAATTCTGTGATTCTATAGATCTTTTCAAAGAAAGAGGTATGTAGCATAAATAATCAATAAAATAACTGTTGTTACTAACCTAAATATGTATTTGTAATAATTCACAATTAATTTCTAGAAAGGAGCCACAAATTTATAATGAATATGAATATGGCCAGCATTGTGGAAATGATGGTATTTGTTACATTCTTATAATTCCTAGAATAAGGCTGACATATTTGAAACACAGAAAAGGCTTAAATTAAGATTATTTATTTTATTCAAATATACTTTGTGAAACAAACTCCATGTTAATAAAATTACAATAATAAAAACACTATTTCACTTATAATCTCAAATAATTTTTTATTGGAAACGTATAGATGGAAAGTGCGAAGTGTCATAAATTTTAAGAAGATGAGTTATTGACATGATTGTATTCTACATTTAAAAGCCTGTTTGTAACTATACAATTTTTAGTGCCAGAATTACTACATAAAATTAGGAACGTTGCATACAAGGTATTTGACCATATTTGCATATAATGTTTGTCATAGTAAAAAGTGTCATATTTGTCATCCAATTTTTCCTATCAAATAATGTTCTTAGAACATGTCCTTTGACAAGAACTGGGGAAAATTAAATCTAAACTGTTAGAAACCTGTTTAAGTTGGTATTTTACTTTTCACTGTTGTGTATATACATATGCATAAAACTGAAGGTAACCTATAATTCTTTCAGTTTAATAAGATAACCTATAAAAGCTTTGTTGGTTTGATTATTAGTGGTGGTTTTAGTATTTTCTTTAGAAGATCGACGTATCTTTTCACTTTAAAAATAATGTCGTGGTCTCATGAGCAAGTAGATTTATTAATTATAGAAACAGGCATTGATTATATGTCAAAAGCTCCCTATATAAAAATAGAAATATTATAAATAAGGCATATGAAGAGATTGAGGCAGAATTAACAATTATTCGACCGGCAACAAACATTGGAGAAATTAAATCCATTCTTAACAGAATACCAGAAGACAAAACAGTATGGAACTGGGACAGGAGGTAATGAAGTAAGTAAACATGAAATAGATTTTGTTAAAAATTATAAAAATATTTTATTATAACTCTACAATTCTTTATTAATCCTTTTGAAAATCTGATACAAAATTTTACTACAAACATATACAGTGTGTCCAAGATAAGGATGCTCAGCATGGGGATTTTGGAAACGGTAAGAGATACAGCATCGGTTAAATGGGATGAAAGTTGGCTATTTATAGGACCTTTTTGTTGGCGTTTGCAAAATCTAGATATCTTGGATAGTTTCCGAGATATTTAAAAAAAAAGTATTTTTTCTTTTATTTATTTGAAGAGATATCAGAAAACTGAAATCACTTTTCCATTGCCACTTTTTGTTCTCTATTAAAATACGCTAACAAGATTCCTGTACAACGTTTCGGTTTTGAGTAACCACCATCCACCTAATTTTTTTAAATAGGCAGAAAAACAATTGAAAATTGTTTTGGATAGCTCTTGTTGTCACGATTTTAATGATGTAAACATGATAGGGTTATTTTGATTTCTTATGCTATAAATTAATGCATTCTGCAATACCCTGGCCTGCATGATCACCTGATCTAACACCGTTAGATTTCTTTCCTCTGGGCTTATGTCAAGAATCATGTGCTCAACCAAAACTTTGAAGATGAACAATAATTATATTACAGTTGGTCACAGCAGCGTTCAACGCAAACAAATCAAAACCAAAACAACCCTATCATGCTTACATTATTAGAATCCTGACAACCAGACTTATTCAAAACAATTTTCAATTGTTTTTCCGCCTATTGAAAAAAAATGAGGTCCTATAAATAGCCAACTTTCATCCCGTTCATCTCCATGCTGTGCATCCTTATCTTGGACACATTGTATATACAGGGTGATCAGTTTGAAACTTCCCACCTTAAATATCTCTTTAATTAGTAAAATTATCAAAAATCGCTGCAAGGCGTCGATTTTGTTTTGGAGGGGGACATTTAATAACCTATTCTAATCAGTTGAGAAAATTTCACCCCCACCCCAACCATCCCCCCGTCAAGATTGTAAATGGCACTACTCCATGTGTGATATACCATTTCAAAGGGTATAAAATTTTCAATCTTTTACATCAAAAAAAAAAAAAAAATTAATATCAGCCCAGCAATTCGTGAACTAAAGACAGAAACGTATTGATTGAATTAAATATATTTTTGGCTCTAGTTCACGAACGCCTGGGTCGATTTTAATTTTTTTTTATGTGAAAGATTGAGAATCTTATACCCTTTAAAATGATATATCACACATGGGGTAGTACCATTTAAGATTTTGGGGTGAGGGTGGTCATGTTTCGACTTTCGGTGCCCTTAAACTAAATGGATTCAGAAGAATTCTAAACCTGTTCGCTAGAATACCAAAAGCATTCTCTACAATTCTTCTTGCTCTTGAGAGCCGATAATTATAAATTCTTTCATGATGGGATAAACCACTATAAGGATATGGTTTCATAATATTATCTGCTACAATGACATATGGTACCGATAGATTTCTTCCATTTTACTGTTCAGAAGAAGGGATATTAAGTGTATTCTGGTTTAAAGCATGTGCTAATTTACTCTGTCTAAATACACCACCATCACTAATTCTTCCATTGCATCCCACATTACAGTATATAAATCTGTATCTGACATTCCAAGCAAAACGATACTGTTATAGTAATAAGATCAATCAGATTGTAAATGTGGAAATTGCCATAATGTGTTAAATTCATCAGCAATATGCAACCAATCCTCAGGACAATTTGGTGTATGTATATAATTTAATGTAATAAATGTATATTTCGGTATTAAATTGTAAAACACATACCTTAACAAATTGAGTTTTAAGGTGTTCATAAATAGCTAGACAAACTTCAGGAACAAATCTTGATATGTTGTTTTCATGTGCTCTAATTGAGTACATAAGGAAATGATGATTCCCCTGTAGCCAGAAATCTAAGTGTAATTTCTACCCTATGAAAAGATTAAGAGTATTATCAAGTAGTGGTATATATCATTTATACTTAAAAAGCGCACCTGCTTCTTGCAGAAATTGTTTCTTGCATAATACTACTTTGTTTTTCTACACTTTCTTGTACTAACTGCAACACATACTCAAATTGTTCATTTGACAATCTTAGATAATTTCTGCATGAAGTTGGATCCTCTTGAAGTAATTCCTCATTTAACATTTTTAAAATTCCCAACCCTTTTAAACCATGATCATAGTACCCTTCTCTTTTCAATCCTTCTTGCATTTTTCTTTTTAAGTATTAATACACTAATTTGAGCTCTTAAGATGGCTTGTAGGGAAAGTAATAATACAGAGTGATTGTAAATGAGCGAGGATGGTTTGAATTTGGCGCCACATTTAAATTATTTTCATGTTGGCACTACATGTTTACTTTTTGCAATCTGTCAAATAATATAATGTATCTTTTTTGAGGTTATATAGTATTGTTTGTTATTAATTATTATACTTTGTAAACAACACAGATATGACAGTTAACAAGTAGTGCCAACATGACAATAATTTAAATGTGGCGCCAAATTCAAACATCCTCACTCATTTACAATCACTCTGTATTTTCTCATCCATTGTTGAATGAAATTTCTATCTATTTAATACAGCTGTCACAAATTTTAGTAAAGTTTACTAAAAAGAATGAACTTTTCGATGCTTTTATAGGTTACCTTTTCATACTAAAAATATTACAGCTATGACACAAATTTGACAAAGTTGCAAACAGAAAATGTTTCTGTCCTATTTCTAGTACAATAAAAAATTAGTTCCTAATTTTATGTAGTAACTTTGGCACTAAAAATTGTAGTTACAAACAGGCTTAAAGCTGCATCTTTTGGATGCTCTTTTCTGCTTTTCGTAAGTGTGGACATAAAGGTAAATCCTATCAGTTGTATCAATGCCAATTGGTAACAATGAGAGATATCTAGTATTTTCATGTTGCATTTTATGCTAACAAAACAAAAATGGCACAGGATTCTTTTTTGATTATGTACAGAGTGATCAATATAAATTGAAGCGTGCGGCACACATACAAATTCTGATTTGCTGCATATAAGAAACAATAAGAGTACTAATATTAGACCCAATGAGAATTATTTAACATTCCAAATAACTACCACTGATAACTAAAGAGTCTTTAAAAATAAACAACAATGCACAAAAACACTGTGAAAGACCGGTGATAAACAACGCAAAACAGCTGACGACAATGACAGTTCTCATGGAATAAAAATAGAGTCAGCAGTAAAGGAATATAATTTTGATATAAAATTCTTAAGTAGTCAACTTCAGACGTGTCAGTTCCTTTTGATCACGGTGTACTGTAAAATTGATAACCCAAAAAGAGGTCGGGTTCGAAGTGATAGTCAGAATCATAAGCCGAAATCAGCAACAATCAGGTATTCAGGTTTCAAATGGGAGGATAGAACTGTTTTGCAGGGAAGCGTTTTTGGGAAGCCTGGGTATTAAAAAAGATCGTGTTTTGAGGACGCTAAAAAAATTTAAAAGCACTGAACAATTACCTGTGGAAGCAAGAGGAGGTCGAATAAAGAACAAAAATGATGCAAACAAAAAAAATATTAAAACCTTCATCAAGTCCAATTGTCAGACACTCATACTTTCCATCAGATAGTGTGTTTGGTAATATTGAAAACGTGGTAAGGAAAACTTCAACAGTAGTAAGTCCAGATGATTATGTCAATATTATTAAAAAGATTACGACAGTCTTAAGAATGGGAGAAGATTATAAGATACTAGACTGGAAAACTAAAACACAAAATGTAGTAAATCTCTAGGATCTTGGCACTTTAAGTTTCAAACTATAAAAAGATCTACTGACAAAAAGTACTTCAGGTGGAATTTTAGTGACAGAAAGAGTTTGTAAAAAGGGAAGAAATTTATAATCAACGGAACCTAAAGAATTAAGTTTAGGCATTCCCTTGAAACCAGATAAAACTAAAAGTATTTCCAACCTACTTACTGTACATTTCGGTTCCGACTGGAACAAAGAAGTATCATTCTGCTATCTTACAACTTTATTTGAAAGACAAACTAGTCTCTATGATACTGTTGAAGCTCGAAAAGGGGAAGAAAATCAGGAAGATAGTGAATAGTCGGCAGGAAAATGATCTTTTTGAAGATAAAATTACCCTAATTTTTTTGAGATTTTTGAGAACGATAATTTATGTAGAGTAGAATACATTATTATTTTTAATTATTTTCTTCTTTTTGTGCCATTAAAGAACTACATTTAAGATATATTTCTTATTTCTTTCCTTATTTTACCACAAAATGCGACATGTCCAAAATAGTTTTTACGTTTTGTCAAAAACTTCCTTCATAGAATTTTTCATACCTCAGATAAGTTATGAAGTAACCATTTAGAAGGTGTATACAAAGTTTTACTGTACCACCTGCAATAATAGTAGTCTTATGAGTTTTTGGTGTTTTCTTCAAAATTACTTATTTGTGACATGTCACATTTTGCATCTATAGGTCTCATTTATAATAAACAATCAAAAATACTTCAAATTGTTTTATATTCATAAACCATCTTACATCAATTCAAAGATCACTTAATGTATTTCTTCATTTTTCATAGATCATTTTGTAAAGTTTATGTTTTTCAAATTTAAATTCGGCGCGAAAGGGAGGGAAAGGGAGGGATGAGGAATTATGGGAAGATGGACGATGAGTGTGGTTGTGTGAGAATTGAGGAGGAAAAAAATAAAAGATTTATGTAAAAAATACCGTTGTTGTTATTTTTAAAAGAAAGGCCAGCCTACAATCTCAGGTGTGGAATTAAAGACGGTAATGAACGAAATTAATAAGGTAAACGGTATGAACAGGGTGAAATGTGCGTTGGTTTTTAAGCGGTGGTAGTTCAAGCAAAGGTTAACCATCATTAAGGCGCGGCGCATGACTGTTTTACGGTGTAGTGCTATTGTATTATGTGTTTGTGCTTTATGTTATCATTATGGAAAACAAAGAGAGAATTGCAGCACAGGACTTTGTACAAAGGCAACTAAATACAGAACTGAATAGTGATAAGACAGAAGAAGCGGCGGGTCAAACCGAAGAAACCTCAAGGACTTCAGAAATGGACAGTAATGTAAATCAATTTATGCAAACTATACAAGTGTTAGTTTCTCAAAACACAGAAATGCTCCGGATGCTTCAAATAAATCAAACACAACAACCATGTAATAATTTTAGTATAATGCCTGATCTGTCAAAAACGATAGAGCAGTTCGATGGGGAAAAAGGCCTCTCCAATGCGAGATTATGGCTGCAACAACTTGAAAGTATGGCATTTACCTATCAGACTGCACAAAATAATTTAAAAGGTGCTGCGAGGTACTGGTTTAAAAGTAGGTATGCCAAGTTAATTGACTGGAATTCCTTTAAGGAAGCATTTAGGAAAACAGAATTTTGGCAAAGAATGCAAAACTGCATGCAACTACCAAAAAAGAACGCGGGTGTATACTTCCATGAAAAAGTTGCTTTATGTGAAGAACTTAATTTAAACTTCAATGAAATTAAGGAACAAGTTGTTATTGGTCTGTACTCAAAGGATTTAAGCAACTTCATTATGTCTAAAAATCATACTGATGAAGATGATTTGTATCAGAATATTTTCAATTATGAAAGAATTTCAAATACAAGAAAAGGAAGAATCAACGAAAGAAGAGAGGCTGAGAAAAGCAAGAATATAAGAGTTCCTAAAAAACCTGAGGCAGATAGTGTTTCAAATCAAGTTCCAGCGCAGACAAAGCAGCGACCATTATTGGACCGACAAGTTACATCAGTAAGGTGCTTCAACTGCAATCAAACAGGGCATATCTTGGCAGAGTGTACTAGACCAGCACGGCCTAGGGGTTCTTGTTATACCTGTGGTTCAATGGGTCACCTTCAAAAATATTGCCCTCACATGTAAGCTGGATCGAGTGCTTCTAATTCCGAAGAGAAAAGTGCTGCTTTATTTGTGAACCGTGTAACCATCAACTATCCTTATCAAGCTGCTTATATGATCCCAATTTGTCTAGAAGTAGATAGGTATAAAAACTGTTTAAATTGTATAATTGATTCTGGTAGTCCAGTATCACTTGTCAGAGAAAATGAAGTAGAGGGCCTGGTTTTGAATTTGGAGGATATACCTAGTTATAGTTTTGAGGGTATAAATAGATCTAAATTAGAGATTCTCGGCTCAACAGTTTTTAAGGTAGTAGTAGCTAATGTTACTGTTAATTTACAAATATTTGTTGTACATAATGATGCAATTCCTTATAAATGTTCATTAGGGCGAAACTTCATGTGTAATCCAAATTTAAAAATTAATTTTACTAGTAATAACATATCGAATGAAACAGTAAATCATGAATCGAATATATTTCAAAATACCTCTAAGGAAATTATGAATGTACATTATGTAGATGGAAAAGAATTGCCAGAGCTTCAAATCAATTCTAAAATTACTTCTGTAGAACAGCTTAAAGTTCACGATTTATCTATTAAACATTATGTTGAACCTATCAGACCTGATAAACCTGAAACTGAATTTTACATGAAAATAGTAGTTGATGAAAAGCATGTTCCTTTTTATTTTAGGCCACTGAGACTGTCTTTTAAGGAAAAATTAAGCAAATCGTAGAGGATTTGTTAAAGGATGGTGTGATACAAAAGAGCTATTCAGAATATAGAAAAATAAGAGTAGATGAATACAGAATGTGTATAGATTTTAGACAACCGAATCAAATTACAATCAGGGATAATTATCCATTGCCTTTAATAGAAGATCAACTTGATCATCTTAGAGACAAAAGATATTTTACAAATTTAGATCTAAAAAGTGCTTTCCATCATGTTTCTTTCGAATCTTCATCAGTTAAATACACATCTTTTGTTACTCCTATGGGACAGTACGAATACCTTAAGATGCCATTTGGATTGAAAAACAGTCCCCCTGTTCTCAAGCATTATATTAACACTATGAAAGACCTCTTGGATCAGAATAAAATTATGATTTACATTGATAATCTCTTGATCGCCACAGAAACCATTGATGAAAATCTAGAAATTTTAATAAATGTCTTTCAACTCTTAGGGCCAGTATTTCCATCTTTCATATGACCGTCTTGTTAGCTATCTGGTATTTATAGTTATACGCAAGAAATATCTGCTAGATATCCAATAAGGGTATTTCAATTCGGCTCAAGTATAAATTTATCTTGCAGATTGGTAGCTGTTAGATCTTTGTAGGTTGGTAATTGTACGTAAAAGTAACAACTTCAAGTAAAATACACGAGAAAGCTAGAGTGAACACAAATAATATGTGTGTGAAACAAAGACAAACTATATCGCTACTACGATTACAACAAGAAATAAACTAACATAACCTAAAAAGTTTCATGCATGTGCACGTTTTTGTCTTGTGGATTGTCTTGCGTTTGAAGATCATTTTTAATTTTTTGTTTTGTTATTCATTAATTTGTATTGTTGCTTGTTATTTGTGGTTTTTTTTAGTTGTTATTGTTGCTTGCTACTTTTCTTTTAGTTACTCCTTGTTGATTATTATAACTATTATTATAACTAGAGCTAGGAAGTTGGTGCAGTAAAAATTCCAAAGCTTGCAATAAAAAATTCAGAAAAATGCAATAATGTCATACAGTAAAAACTGATAACATGCAATATAAATAATGAACTGATAATGAAAATTTTGTGTATTTTTACTTTTTAATATTTATTTACAGACGATTAAAATTCCAAATTTTTATCTACAAAACTATGACGTCTGTCATCTAATATATTTTTAAATATAGAAAATGATCTTTCCACCTCTACTGATGTAAGGGGAGCATAAGTATAACAACTAAGTCGAAAAGGGTCCATATCCGAAGGAATGTTTCCAATATCAAAATTTTTCATTTGTTTTAATCCGGAATTGTTTCCAAATACATATTCAAATTTTTGTTGGAAAACTTTCCCTTCTTTCCCAGGGACAATCTTTAGTTTTTCCTCAACAAATGAAAGCTTTTCCAGTTGGTCTTTTAAAGTCATTCCTCTTGTTTCTAATGCCTCCATGATATCAGGGAGGAACTCTATATAGCTTTTGATGAAAGCTAACTCCTTCACAATTGCTGTCTCGGATAATAAGGCTTTTACTTTGGTTACATTGGC
Source organism: Ignelater luminosus (assembly GCA_011009095.1). Lineage (NCBI taxonomy): Eukaryota > Metazoa > Arthropoda > Insecta > Coleoptera > Elateridae > Ignelater > Ignelater luminosus. Next base: position 22,116 of record VTPC01000435.1, on the reverse strand, counting down.
AGCATCCTCTTCTAAATTTTGCATAACTACCTTGAATTTTACAAAATTGTCTGAATAAAAAATTGCTGCTAGTAACCAAGTTCCCCACCTTGTTACAACAGGATTTGCGGTAGTCTTGCATTCATAATACTTCTGTACACTTCTACTCTTGCGGGAGCTTTCAAAAATATTTTTTTCCCGTTATTTACTAAAATGTTCACAGCTGGACATAGTTCTCTAACTTTCTCAGCAATGCGATTTAGACCATGTACAATGCATGTAACGTGAATGACGTTGGAATAAAATATCTGTAAAGATTTAAAAGCCTTCACCATATATGGAGCTGCATCACTAGTCATCAAGAGCAATTTATCTTCAAAACGATATTCTCCAAACAATCGCTTTAAATTGTCATTGATGAATCTAGCTACAGTTGTGTGGTTTGTTTTCTCTAATTCTTGCGAAGCAACCAAAAACGGTTTATTTGAAGAATTGGGATTCAATTCTCCTATCAATAAATTAGCAATGTAACACCCTCGGTTATCCGTAGTTTCATCAACGACAATATAAAAGTATTTGCCTTTTAACTCTAATGCAATGCGTTTCATGATATCATTGAAAGCATCCGGGAGATAAGTCTTTCTCAATGTACTTTCATTTGGTGTTTTCTTTCCAGTGTATTTTTCTAAAAACTGGCGGAATGCATCACAATTTAATTTACTAAGGGGGAGATATCAGCACGAATAAATGCTGAACACATATCTTGAAAATAGTTGTCCTTTTTTGACGATAGATTTGTTAACAGTTGTTTAGAAATCTTGTTTCGTTGGAGAGATGCAATATGTGACGCTAAAATAGAATAAACAGTATTGAAAAAGATATTGAAATTAAAATTACATAATATTATGTACCTGTCGTACAGTGAGCATCAATTTGCGATTTTCGATCAGAACCTATATGCTTAAAGCAAACATTGCAGTATACCACTTTTCCAACCGTGGTAAATACTTCTTCTTTGATATTATAAGGTGCAATCCACGAGCGCAATTTACTACTAAATGACTGCGCTACTTTTGGCATTGTCGCGAGTTTTAATTCAGCTTACGCTAAAATCACCTTGCTAAAAGTAGCACACACTGCTACACTGCAAGCTGCAACGACGAGGAAAAGTTAAGAAATTGGCCTCACCACCGCTAAGCAAGAGTATCAAGACTTGACTGAAATTCTAAACCCTTTTTGTGAATATCGCACAAAGAAAGGAGGTACCTAGTCTTTTTACTATAGTAAGTACAGTTTTAAGGTGATTCATCTTCAGGTACATTTCTTTCTTAATACAAAACCAGAAAAATATCTGTAACTTTGGCACATATTTTATTACTTAAAGAACTTTTTATTGTTGGTGTCAGGTTCCTTCCCAGCAGGTAGCAAATGGCTTTTGGCAAATAATTGCCGGTGTCCTTTCAAGTTAAAAATATGTCTTCGTTTTCTTTTAGAATTATAAATTTTTGTTACTGTTTAAAACAGTCCAAGTTGGCAACAATGCAGTTTAAAGTTGCTAGTATGCTTTGGGCGAAGAATACAACACAGAAAGCAACGGGAATTTTTCGATTATGTAAAAAGTTTCTTTTAATGAAAAACACAGGTACACAAAAAAAAGTTTTCAAATTTCAAAATGTGCAATATATAACAGAAAATAAACTTGTATACGCCATAAAAATCTTGAAAACCACGAACATGCAATAATCAAAGAGAAATACTAAAACATGCAAAAACGTGCAACATAAAATCTTATTAGAGAATTCATAATCAACAGATCGATAAAGATTTACCATGCAAACTTCAAATATGTTAAGCAACAAAAACATGCATTATCATGAACTTCCTAGCTCTAATTATAACAATAATAAATGGAGAAATTTAATACACTTGCATCTGCAAAAGCAGAACTAATGAAGATGCAACAAAGTGCTCAAAATAATGATATTAAGTTAAAAAAAAAAAGAAACTCATTAAAACTAGAAATATTGCAAGGAGAATTAAATATAAAAAAATTAGAAAAAGAATATAAAGTTAAAATATATGAAGAACAATTAGAGCTATTAGAAACACAAATAAAAAAACACAATGAATAAAAAGTTATTAATAATGTAAAATGTATTTTATTAGTAAAATCTTTACACAAGTAATCAGTTACAGTAAACTTGCAAAGTAATTAATCTACAAGTTCTTCATCATCATTAACCATATTATAAATAATTCTACAAAATCCTGATCCATATGTTTTAAGAATGTTAATAAGATTTAACCTATCCCACTTTTGAATAGTCAACACTACAGTACATAACAAATACCAAATCTTGAGTTGACTATCTGGCAGATATTATTTTCACAATAAAAAAACAGCTGTATAAATCTAACCAACACTTATCTGGTAGATATATGTTAACCATACATTGAAATACCCAAAAAGTGGTAGTTAATACAAATATAAGGTAGATAGCCTTATACGTAGGTTTATACCTAGATGGAAATACCGGCCCTTAGTGAAAAATAAGTTAACCTTACGAATAGATAAGTGTTCTTTTCTGAAGAAATCACATATTTAGGGTATATTATCAGATTCAAAAATTATGCCTAGTGATGAACATGTGAAAGCTATAAGGGATTATCCTGTTCCACATAATGTTAAAGAATTACAAACTTAAATAGGATCAGCTTCTTATTTTCAAAAGTTTGTCCAAAACTTTTCAATAATAGCCAAACCTTACAAGAAAAAATGTTACTTTTAATTTTGGTCCCGAACAGGCAAAAGCATTTAGTATAATTAAAGATCGTCTCATTTCTCAACCAGTTTTGTCAATATATTCACCTGAAGCAGAAACCCAGCTTCACTGTGATGCTAGTTCTTTAGGGTATGCAGGGATTTTGTTACAAAAACAGAATGATTCAAAGTTTCATCCTGTATGTTTTGAATTAGAGATGTTATCTATAATCAATAGTTTAAATCGATTTAGGGTATATTTACAAGGTATTCGGTTCAAAATAGTGACCGACTGTAATAGTCTAAATTTAGTTTTGAAGAAAAAAGATATTAATCCAAAAATTATGAGATGGTCACTCACTTTACTACGATTATAGTTTAGAGCACCGTGATAATACTTGAATGAAGCATGCAGATGCACTAAGTAGGTGTTATAATGCGTTTACATAATATACCCAAAGGTGACTTCCCCTTTAATATGATTCATTTAGATCACTGTGGTCCACTAGAGCGATCAGAGAAGTATAGTAAATTTATATTTGTAGTGGTTGATGGATTTACTAAATTTACCAAGGTGTATCCATGTAAAACTACAAATAGCAACGAGGCCATAAAACATTTAAAACAATATTTTTATGCGTATAGTAAACCTAAACGTATTATATCTGATAGAGGTACTGCATTCGCTTCCAAACTATTTCAGAGTTTCTTAGTTGATAATGATATTTCTCACGTTCTAATCGCCACTGGTGTTCCAAGGGCAAACGGTCAGGTGGAAAGACTCAATAAAGATGTGATACAGATTAGGTCAAAATTAACTAGATCAGCTGATCAATGGGATGATACATTATTTGATGTCGAGTATGCCATTAACAATTCTGTTAATAAATCTGTAGGTGTTACTCATTCTAAATTATTATTTGGTATTTTTTATTTTGCCTATATGTGCCTATTTGAAGAAAAATGGCTTTTTTAAAATTAACTGTCTATAACCTACCTTTTTTAACATTTTCTACTTTTCATTATTAAAATCTGCACATTTTCTCCCTAAAATTATGCGTTTTCTTTTTACATACTTTACAACATAAACTGTCTTTTTGCATTTTTTTTGTATAAATAAAAAAGATCAACGCAACCCCATTACAGAGGTATTATTCCTTTACCAGTTTGAAAAGAAAATACGAGCCCCTTCTCATTTCAATTGGCCCAGCTATTGAAATTTTAGTTTTTCTGGGTACAGTCAAAAAATAAGTCTACATCCGCTGTTAGGTACCTAATCAAATAACACAACATATTTAATAATTCAGAATTGAAAAACAATGTCTGAATTATTGTCTTTTAAATTTGTAGCAAAAAATTCAAAAACACTTCAAACAAGACATTCACTGAAAACATAGACCTGTTATTATTTTGCAAGCACATAAGTCTCTAATGGAAGGTGGCCTTGGAACTATATTAACAAAACAATTGCTAATGTCAGTCAGAACACATTTTATTTATTTAGAACATTTTAAAGTAGTTGTGTTGTTTGTAATAGCTAGAGGAAAGTGTATTGATGAAAAGATTCATTTAATTATCATTAAATTGTCTAAATCTGGACAATCAAACTCGGAAATTGCAAATTTATTAGACTTGTCGCAATACAGCTTAAGAAATATAGTTACAAAGTTTTAAATGACCGGTCCGGTTGGCACAAAGCCACAATATGTGCAAAAAAGCAAGATCGCAGCTGCCGATAGAAGAGCTTTGAGGAGAATTATTGAGAAAAACCGCCGTGTTAGTTACCTCCAATTAAGTTCTCTGTGGAGTGATGCTGTTGGAAGACGCATTTCGAGATCTACATGTTATAGGGAGGTCCATAAAATGGGATTTGGTACTTAAAGTTAACTTTCCCATTACGAGTATTCCTTTTTTCTCCTAAAATTGATATTAACCAAGGCCAAAGAAAAGCCACTTTTAACACCACTGCTAAAACAAAATAGATTAAGATAGGCAAAACAACATAAGAATTGGACACCTCAACAATGGCATGCAGTACAATGGAGTGATGAGTCGCGATTCGAGGTGTGTGTTGGAGATAGTAGAAGCCGCATTGTACGAAAAAAAAGTGGAATTTCCAGCTTCGATCATGGTCTGGGGCAGCATGTCAGCAAAAGGGATGGGAAAACTTCATTTTATTAAAGGAACTGTTGATACTAACAAATATTTGCAAATTTTAGAAGAATCACTTTTACCACTCATGGAAGAATATTTGACTTCAGGACAGGATTTTATATTTCAGCAAGACGGCGCAGCATGCCACACCTCAAAACAATATACCACTTTTAAAATGGGTTTCTAGTAGTCCTGATTTGCCACTCATCGAAACTTTGTGGCACGAGATGAAAAAGATGCTGTGAAAACATTCTGCAAGAACAATCCCCGAGTTGAAGCAAAAGCTTCAAGAAATATGGGATTTATTTACTCCAAAATTTTGCCAAGATTTGATAGATATTATGCCACAAAGAATTTCGGATGTTACTCAGTGGTAAACTTTAAAATTATATTTGTTTATTTTTTCATATTTTTCATAGTTTTTCTAATTTTTGTTAATTATGGATTTTAGTCACATAATAAATCATTTTTACTGCTAATGCCCGGTTTCAGCATCAGCAAATAAATAGACAGATAATTATTCGTTGAATAAAAGTTATCCATCAAATATGTAAATTTGCGTTTCACCAACGATCTTAAACGTCCAGTTAGTTATTGTATAAATAATCACGATACATTCGCTTTTGGAAACAATTGTACAGTTTTGTGCATGATCAGTGGTAACACTGCCAACTTCATTGCGTTGCAAACGCATACTTCAGTGCATCATTCCAACGTGATATAACCTAAAAACTGATGGAAGTGAGTACAGGTGTTACGATAATTGAATTGGAACTGAAACAAATAGAACTCAAATTAAAAAAGAAAGAAAATGATTTAGAATAAATTGTAAACATTGGCAATAAATAATTGTTGTTATTTACTAAATTTTTAATTATACAAAATAGCTTTGTCATTTAAGTAAAAAATTATTCATTAAAAGCATAATTTCACTTACTTTTGGTTTCAAAAGGGCCCAACTATTATGTGCTATTCGAAGAATAAATATTTATCTGGCCAAAATCGAACGAATTAATTATTTTGGGTTTATTCTTCTAATAACTACTATTAGACGGTGAAACGAAAAATTTACTTTTTATTTATTGAATAGGTTTATTCGCCAAATAGCGAGTTATTTCTCGTTGGTGAAACCGGGCATAAGAGATGTTAATAAATGTTTAGCAATGAATAAAAACTTTGGAAGTTCATGTAGTAGTTGTATCTTTACGAATGATTGAAAAAATCATCTCCTGGGCCAACTTAAATAGGAAGAGGCTCGTATACATAAAGAAAGTTTTTACAGTCCTATCACTGTTTAGATGTATCCTATTATAATTTTTCTAAGAATAATTTAACTTTCAAACAAGAGAATTTTTATAGGAAATTTATACAAGGAGACCTTTAGAGTTGCTTGATGAACTGAAGCCAATCAATAGACCCGAAATGAGTTTTAAATGCACAAATTCATTTATGACCCCTCATAAATTATACTACTTCTACAAAGACTGCAATTCTTTTCATTTTTACTTAAATAATTTAAATTTATTTTTGCAAAAGCTGCTTAAGAGGATTAGAAAACCATCCCAAAAAGACAATTTTCTTAGAAAGTATGAAGCGGTCATTTCTGAACAAGTTCGGCTATATAAATTGGAGTTATAAAACATTTAGAATCATGTGCATGTGCATCATTGTAGTAAAGTGTTTTGTGTCTCGATATTTCTGTAACCGTTGTTTGTGTTGTCAGAACTGTTACTGTCTAGTGTTGTTTTGTTACTGTAGAATCTTAAATATTTCAAACAAAATGCCAAAAGTAGCGACAAGCAAAAGTGTTCTAATTCGCGAATGGATTAAAAATTCAGCCTGCTTTACAACTGATGGGAAAGCTATCTTTTGCCAAGTTTATAATAAAGAGGTGGGTAATTGCTTTTTTCATATAAGATTGTCGTTTATCACTTTATCAGTAGTTAATAAATTTTTAATCCATAGGTAGTGAGTGACAAAAAACATCATGTGCAGCAGCATGAGAAAACAGCAATGCATCAAGCAAATATTAAGCGTAAACAGTCCACTTCTGTGCAAACATTTCTCACTCAACCTGTGACTTGGAAATATGAACAATTTTATGCCGACTTGTGCAAAGATTTCGCACGTTAAAATATTTTTTAGAGAAATATTGTGGCAGAACGATCCCTTCAAAATCAACTCTCAGAAAATCGTATCTCAAATTGCAATACAAGTTTACAATAGAGAAGATTAGAGCAAATATTGGTGATTCTTATATTTGGATTGCAGTTGATGAAACAACAGATGCTGCTGCCCACTTAATAGTGGGAAAAGTGAATAAACAATAACCCAAAAGGGCGTATCTCGTAGCATCCAAACAATTAGAGAAAGCCAACAGTGAATTCATTGTATATTTTGTGAATACATCTTTAAGAATTTTATACCCTAATGGTATCCAGGATGAGGAAATCCTTTTAATATACTCAGATGCTGCACCATACATAATCACTGCTGGTAGACTGCTTAGAGTGTTTTATAAGAACGTTGTTCATATGATTTGTTTAGCTCGTGCACTTTATCGTGTTGCAGAAGAAATTAGAATAAAATATAGGAACGTTAATAAACTAATTTCAAGTGTGAAAAGGATTTTTTGTAAGGCTCCATCCAGGATAAAAGCTTTTAAAGAGCAATTGCATGACATAAGTTTACCACCCGAACCTATTCTTACCCGCTGGCCAACATGGCTTAAAGCGATGGATTATTACAAAGACAACTTTGAAAAGATTAAACAAATTATTGACATGTTTTCTCCAGAGGAAAGTATCAGTATATCTGAAGCTCAAGAAACATTGAGAAATAAGACGTTAAAAAGGGAATTGGTGTATATCGCTTCAAATTTCACATTCCTTTCAAACAGTATAACTAGTTTAGAATCAAGTGGTGAGACTTTATATTCCTCCAGGCAAGTAATATCTAAAGTAGAAGAAAGACTAAATAAAGCCAAAGGTGAATCTGCCATTGCTGTACAACGTAAATTAGATGCTGTGCTCAAAAATAATCCTGATTATGCAACATTGAAATCAATTGCAAACATTTTAAACAGCATCGAAGAAGAAATTCCCGAGAATGCCCAGCCATCCCTAACATCTTACTTTACTTACGTTCCTGTAACAACTGTAGATGTAGAACGTTTGTTTTCTGCATATAAACTAGTGCTAAATTATAATCGCATGCAATTCAAGATGGAAAACTTAGAAATGCTATTGGTTATTTATTGTAAAGCAAATTATAACAATAGTATTGATGTAATTTAATAATTAAAATATTACATGTAACATAAATAATAAAGATGTTTTTCAAGACTATTTATACTGATTTATGCCTATTTTGTAGAGATTTGTGCCTTTTTTAGGCGCCTAAACTATAATTTTTTAGTGCCTAAACTTCCGCAGTCTAGTTAAGTCTTTTCTAGTGATTATGTCAAATTTCCTTATGTTTGTGTTTAAAAATCTTGTTAATTTATATTAGGTTTATGTACACCTTACATTACTTATGTTAGTTATCTTATGTTTCTCACTATTTGTAATAATTTAATAATGATTGGGTCAATCATTTAGGCAGGTTGGCCGAATGTAAGAGTTTATGTTTTTCAAATTTAAATTCGGTGCGAAAGGTAGGGAAATTATGGGAAGATGGATGATGAATGGTTGTGTGAGAAATGAAGGAGGAAAAAAAATAAAAGATTTATGTAAAAAATACTGTTGTTGTTATTTTTAAGAGAAGAAAGGCCAGCCTACAATTTAATGTATTTCTTCATTTCCTCACAAAGTCACTCTTTGACTTATAATTTTTTTATCTCAGATTTAAAAATAACAAAAAACAGACATTTCATCTAAAAACTGTATTATAATTATATCATTTACAGATGAATTTTTGTAAATATTTTCATATTTGTCTTATAAACATTTTTCATTTTTTTGTAAAATAATTTTATTTTTAAAATTCTTTGTTATTATATAACTCTTACTACAACTAATATAATAATCAACTTTGCTAACATCCAACCAACACAAGCTTTCAAAATGAATAAGTAGCACGTGTTTAGCAAGGAAAGAAGGATGCGGAGACACTTCAATCAACTGATCGGTGAGCATTGCTATTGGTTAAAAACCTAAAGTTCAGAAGTGCCTAGTTATGACGTATCGTCATTTTTCGAGATTTTGTTCAATGGAAACTCAAGCAATACATCTGAGCTTTCCAAATGTTCCATTGTAAATACAAGAATTAAAATTCTTTTGCTAATATTATAATAAAGCCCTTATAAATAATTCTTAGTACTTAAAATAAATTCAAAAATTAACATTACTGTCAACCCTAATAAATCTTTCATACGTATTTTTCAAAGTATTTCAATTTTACTGGTAAGATAATCCTGAAAAGAACTTTTTATAGAAAATCTTAGAAATTACTCATTTACCTACCTTTCAAAGTCCTATTCCCTTAAAAACCGTTTTAAAAGATATTTCTATTATAAATCTAAATGCTTCCAAAAATTACTTTACTGTTTTCTTAACAAGAAACTACTAAATGATTTACAATTTTAAAAATGAAACAGAGTGCTATGATTGTTTTTAACAGAATGAGCATCTTAAAACAAACGAAAAATCACCAATCTTTGACAAGTGTCAAAATAGTGAGGTTAAGTAAAAGAAGCTTTCTAAAAAGTCTCATCACAATACAAATAAAGAAGGATGTTAATAGAGTGAAGGAGCTAACTTCAAGTCGTAATTGTGATGGAACAAATCTAGGTCTGCACATCTTTTCAGAATTATTTTTAAGCCATGCTAAAGATTCAGACATAATATATGTTTGTTTCATCACAATTATGACTTGAAATCAGCTGCTTCTTCACTCTATTACTTACTATTAAATTCATAAGTTAAAGAAACAAACAAATTTGTCAATACATATTAATTTTTACTTAAATTTATAAATGAAATTTTTTTATAAAAACATAAATCAAAGTTATGTAAACATTGACTATTGTAATCTCCAGACAATCTTTAGTCCTCATTTTGGACTCATCAGCGAAGGGAATTTATTTTTCTTTTTCCACTAACATACAAAAACCGCAGCACTTTCTGCTTATGTAATTTAGAAACCAACTACATAACAAAAGTAAAAATATTTGCTAGTAACAATGATGATAATACCATAATAATGATTATGAACCCTTGATAACATAATAATGGCCTAGAAAATTTTATAGACAGGATGATTATGTTTTCAAAAATACTGATCGATATCATCATTTGATACATTATACAAACACCAACAACAAAACCTTAATTACGCACATTTGCATAAACAACCTTCACTTCTATCTACAAGGAAAAATCTTAAACAACCTTGATATAATATGCTCGATAGCAAAATTAGTTTATTTTGTATAACGTCAAAATTTCAAATTCTAATACGATATATTCTATCAAAAAAATGTAAAACAGAAAACATCTTACCATATTTTGGAGCATTATTAGGAGGGGTTGTACTCTGTACAGGAGCTTGATTGTTTGATGGATTAACAACAGTTGAGACAGGTGTACTAGATGGTGTGTTCGTCGTAGAATTGTTGGTGCTGCTGATTTTCTTTCCGTTGCTCTGATTTGAAGTCGACATTTTGCTTAAGTACCGTTTATCACAAAAAACACTTCCAAAACTACCTATAAGTAATGCTAACTTAATGTCGTTGACAATTTTGACGATCTGAACACATTTCGAACACTTTTGTTTATGTTTTTTTTTGGGGTTAATTATAAGCACCGGAACTCACTTTTCACTTCATGCAACGTATTACAAATAGTATTGGTAATAATTAGCTGAAAATATTAAAAGAAAATAATGAAAATTATAACCATACTAAACGTGCATATTCTGATTTTTTTGCAAGCTAAATTTAAACACACAACAAACCCTACCAATAAAACTCTCACTTACTAAATGGCTAATACAAACAATAAACAATACTGCAATGTTGCCACTGCTTAACCTAACACAAAAAAAAGGTTAAATTCCCCACTGTTTGACCTACTTTTAGGATGTCCTATTTTGAGTAGCTGCCTTTATTATCCAGCAATGCAGTAACCCGAACACGTTTTTATAAAAAGTCCCTTCTTCTTGCCAATACTAACAAGCACAATGCATGTACAATAAGTACAAATGTACATCAATGTTTTATACAAAAATTTGTAAAATCTTGAATTAAAAAATTTTCTAGGTGAACTGTCAAACGACATCTCAAATCACACGTTTAAACGACTTCTAAATCCTTTTTCACTAATGCTGCTTTAATGAAATACTGTAATGCAATTTTTAACAAAAGAAACTTACGAAGCTTCCAATTTCAATGTAAATACAGCTGACAAGTGTGTAAAGGTGCCGTTATTAGTTTATACAATTTCAAAAATGTAAGGTTATTGCAAAACAATCCAACAAATTATAGTTTAAGACTTACTTTAGGTAATATTATGAAGAATTCATTCAGATGCATTCGGAAATTTGGACAAAAAAACTCATAAACTAAATATGTCGTGCTACAAACCAATTGTCGATAAAATGGCGACAACCAATCACAACCTGCGAAGAACGCGATTGCGCTAAATTGTGACGTGCGTTAGTGACACTACGTCCAAAAACACAACTAAAATAACCACAATGTATTATTTCAAATTTAAAATTTACCGTTTCTACGAGCTACTTTTTAAAGGTAGATTAATATTTCACTTATCAAACAAAAATCGGGAATAATTTTTTATGAAAAACTTACCTAAATATTTGCTTATTTCCAGGAACAGGTACTTCAATAAATGTTAAGTTTTCTGTATTCCTAATTTTTTTATTTTGTTTTAATTATTTATGTACTAATTAAAATACTTGAAAGCATTTTAAATTAATTAAAAAGTAACACAACAAATCAACATTAAACTTTTTTTCAACAACCAAAAAACAAAACACAAATCAACTGTTTTCAAACCTGTCGCTATAACTACACGTGAACGAGGAAACTTCAAAAAATCATGGATGGCGGATAGCTAATTTAATACAAAAATACAAAATGACACGTGTATGTCATCTACTTGTTTATGGTGATACTTATCAATAATGATCACTATACACGAATAAAACAGGTACCCAACTGTTACATAATAACAGGAAGGAGAAATATCAAATCATGTGTTAGAGTGGACCAAAACAGATTGAAAAACGGAAGTTCATTTTCAAGGTTCTTTTATTTATTAATTTGTCCATTTTGATTAATTCTATTTTGCCTAATGAACAATCGTCTAATGGAGATACATTTTTTTTATTATATTTATTTTTAGAAACAGTGACGCAAGGCAAATCTCATGTATTAATCTTGATTATGATTCTTTAGGAAAAAAATTATTGAAATTCAAATAATTCCTTCGCGTATGAGAATAGAAGAAATCATAATATCTGTCATGTGACGTCATTTGATATGTTTAAATCTAACTAGACAAAGAAACACAGAATTCTCAAGTGTGGATAGTGCAGAAGCAAACAAAAACATTCAATACAAACCTAAAACTTCAATTCATTACCTGTTCAACCATTTAAAGATTTACTTAGGTTCATGCATTTTAAGATTTTACATGTGTTGGTGGCTTACGGTGGCAATGTTATTATATCCACACCCAAGGAGGGTGCTGCATCTTGTAAGAATTATATAATCCAACATATGTTGATGGTGGACGTACTCATTTAGTGCTCCGCTCTATATTAAATAAAGTGTTTAAACGATTAGTTCAGTTCATTATTTTATTTTATTGTGTAACCTCAGTGCATCGCATGATCATTAATATTACCAACTCAAATTGTTTAAAAGTGCTTTAGTGCTTTCACGTGGTTTATACGTACTTGATAGCTGATATTTTTGGCACTACGCTTTTGAAACTGAAAACAGACAATTTTAAAACGCTACTTCGTCGTGCTAGTTTTACCATCATTTAATTCTTTCGATACTTATCTCCCTATTTTCAACGAACTCCGAAAGCAGTCGTTACTGAATTTGCGAAGTCTGTGTGTCTTTCTGCATTTTTTCTAATTTTGAGATTTTGACTTCAGATTTGGATTCTACATCAAAAAGTAAAGAATACGTGGTGTCTTCGTTGAAATGGCCGTCAAAATTTAAAAAATTTTCAAAATTTTTTTCAATTTTAGAATCGTATTCTACATCAAAGAATAAGAGATACGTACACTTTTAGTTTTTTGATATCACCTCGGGAACATGGTCAAGATGGCTGCCGAAAGAACAAAACGGAGTTCACTGTGTTTATGCTTTGCATTCCCAGATGTTTTATTTCTAATCTTTGTTGTAATAACCCTATCTAAGCCCTAAATATGGTTCTAACATTCTTTAATTTAAAAGTTCTGCATATTCTTCATTGTAGTAATTAATGATGCATTTTGTTAAATATCGTTTCGTCTATTCTACTTTGTCTAGAATCTATACCTAAAATTGAACGAATTGAACTTCAGTCTGCGTACAACAACATCGTAAAGCCTAAAATAATCAGTAGTAATATCACAAGCGCATTTAATAATCAGTAGTAATATCATGAGTGCATTCAGTATTATCGAATATAGTCTGTAATTGACCCGAAACTGAAATATGTTGGCTGTATCAATACAGTACATTCTGATAATGAATACAAGAGTGGTATTCGTTACGATTCTGAAGATATCCGACTGGAAGAAAACACGACCAGATAGTCATCCTCTCAACATTGCTCTTCTATGTTTGTGAACAGAACTGTAGCCGCTGAAGGATATTTGATACTTTCATCAACAAAGGTGCCTGCGTTACCATTTCAATTTATGAATATTTGAAACTCAATTTCTAGTCTTCTTCGATTTTGCATCGCATGTGTTTCGTTATGGACCAGCGGTAATATCAAAGTGATTCTGATTATATCACGTCGTTAAGGGTGTAATCGCTTATTGGTAACTTATTGCTCTTGCTTAATTTTTTAATGAAATATAATAATCAAAATAAAATTGGTAGAATAATGTAAATAATAATAATAATAATAATATAAATTTTATAATAACTAGGAATCTTTAAAAAAATCGTTGGGAGACTGTGGTACGTAACGGTAAAATAGAGTTCGTTGATTTATTTGTTTAAGAAAAATTCAACATAAACAGCAAAAGAACAAAATACAATATTTTATTATACACAGGTATGCGGGTCCTTATAAATTATGCAAACAGAAATAAACAAAGAATAAAGTTAAAGTACCTACCTTAGATTTACATCTAGACGTGTTACACGCGCTCAAATCCGCCATTACCTCGAACTTGTGGAATGTGACCTTGGAGCCCAGATCCTTTTATGGTTCGTATACCACTGCTGGTTAATCCTTTTTTTCACTCGATCAAATCACAACTATCTTCCAATATTTAACAAATAAATGTTCTTGTACTTATTTAACAACACTCTCTTACCGGTTATCACGTATATCTATATCGTGCAGCATGCAGCCAACGCGACGCCACTTCTTATTCTTTTCTTTCCCTTGATCCTCTCTTCCGTTTCCGCATCTTACGCTTTTTCCGGCGGGCAGCACACGCCCCCACTTCGCGCCAATAACTTTAAATTTAAATTTATTTGTAGGACGGTTACTATATTTTCGTGATTTTTTTTTTTAATATTATTAGGAAAAGTAGTGTTGATTGCTTCTTATACGGTGCACGAGAAAAGTCTGAAACAAATTCGTTATTTGCAAAAATGTGCATTATCAAGCAATATCCTCGGACATGTCAATTTTCTTTTTTTCTTGCCACATTTTCATATAGAAATTGTATAGATGGTGTTGCTCAAGTTCCGGATATGACGTCATCAATGTTTTTTTTAAATATCAACGTATTCTTTTTCGGTGGAATCTTGTAAATTAGCTCGTTCTGAAAAATGCAAGTTATATAAACTGCAGATTTCGGGAGCTTTCTAGGGCCTTGGATGAGTGAAATATTGAGATAAGAATCTTTCTAGTAAGAAACAAGATTTTGAAGCGTTAAGAAAATACTGGAGACATCAGCCAGTAGTATAGTTGGCCCATATGAATCTGGCCAAATGTGTTGGAAATAATAAGTTATAACTAATTTAATTTGAGAAATGTTGCGCAATATTTAAAAATTCACTTTGTCTAGATTCTATTTCGAGTTTCGTTCGAGGAATTTCTAGCCAATTCTAATTTTCGATTTTAGTTCGAGTTTCTCGTATAGAAATATACGCCGAGTTTTATTTTTCTATTCGAGTTTCATGCTAAATCGCAGTAGTACGCATGAGCAGAGTCTCGAAACCTAATTGCCAACCTTTTCCAAACTTGAAGGGAACAACCATATATCTATTATAGGCTAATATAGCTAAAATAAAACGACGCCGAATGTAGCCGTATTTGTGAGATAAAAGATACGTATATCTATTTCTTTCCATAGGATTCCTATTTATGCGCATACCCAAATTATTTTAGTGCTCAGAATTGTTGGTATTTTTTGTTTCACACGCCTGTTATAAGAAAAAAGGAAACGAGATAATACTGAATGTTAGCGGATATAAAATAGTAATACTACACAAGTCACGTGCGCAATCAGATTTCTAATCTAAAACCACGACTTTGAATTTTCTTCATATTTTGTGGAACGATTCGCTTGTTGTACGTGTATAATATAATACAATAATTTTTTTAAGATATAAAAAATATTTAATAATACTTTCTGATATATACATCTTGTGCGTTAACTTTTAAATATTCCGACATTTCTGTGGCCTTCGCGAGTTTACGACAAGCGCAGCAGACACTAGCGGCGAAAAGAGAAAGAAAATATCTTTTTCTTTTCTAAATGTTGGTTTCGTTTCCCACTCATTGGAGAAAGGGGTAGTTAGCTACTATATTAACCTTTCATAGATATATGGGAACAACACATGTAGATTGTTCACTATAACCTCTGAATACCTTATCAAGTGGCCACACTGTCACATCCAACTGAAATCTAACTGCTCCGACATCATACGATTATTTTTTTGTTCATTTGTACAAAATAATACCAACTCATCTGGTGTTTGTATACACAGATATTAAAATGAATTATTATATTATTAAAAAGTAACAATAATAATAAATGAATATCAATGTACTAACCTCACAAAATTAAACAAAGTTTGAACAAATTATGTATTACAGTGTGACCACCCAGGTTGGTACAAACTTGAGTTTGTCAGTTTTGATGCCATCATTTTAGACTGATAGTCAAGTTTGATCAAATTATTTGATAATGTGACCTGGACTTAAGGTAGTATCTCCGGTACAGTGCGGTTCAAAAATAAATTCTCGTGTAAACGTAAAATAGTTCGAACAGCAGTAGTCATTATTTTTGTCAGAAACTGTATTTTATACTCAGACACTGCGTTTATCAACGAGAAAATGCCACCGTAGGTGGCTGCCATTTAGGAAACTTAATTCCTCCCTAAAAGGGCGGTTGTCGTGAACGTTATGTCAGGCACCAAGCAGTCCGCGCGCTCGTCCACGGCGGTGATGGTCTGGTGGCGACGATGGAGCAGGCCGGAAGCAGGGTCCTCCATAGTCCCCGCTGATGTCGATGACCCATCTTCAGGTGGAGGTGGAATGCCCAAGGACGGCCAGCGAGCCGTCACACAGTGACGACGAAGTGGTGACACGATGAGGCGGTTCTTTTCAGAACGGTGTTGGTATTGTGTAGTGAGGGG
>VTPC01000434.1:0-80096 GCA_011009095.1 Ignelater luminosus | reverse complement strand
CTTCCCCTAATAGAGTTCGTCTAATTCCATTTTGTCTAATGCACTATTCTGTCTAATAGTATTTTGTCTAATAACCTACTGTGTCTAATTCCAGCTTGCCTAATAGAACAAAAAAATCATCTAGAATGCACTATACTTGGAATGCTAAATAGATGGAGTAATCACGTGCAATTCTAGTAATATTTCCAAAAAGGGAAAACTTCCCTAACTTGGTAAGTTGTTTACAAGACAAGTGGTGCTAACTGGGCGCTATGGTTTTTTTACCCGATCAATAGAAGCGCTACTTTCTAAATCAGATGCTGATAAATGGTAAGGTTATAGATGTATGCTGTTTGTTACGTTATGTTATTAGCTTTTTATAATGAAATACAAAATTATTTGTTAGGTAAAGCAAGAAGAATCATGCAGAATGGAAACTTACTTGATAATTATAAATTAGAATTAGACGAATTAACGTTAAACGAAATAATTTTAGTTACAGTCAGTAGACAAATTGGCATTAGACGAGATGGTAGTAGACAAACTGACTCATTAGACGAAATGCAGAATATTCATTCACTTTATCTTTGAAATGTTTTCCGGATGGAGATCAGGTAATCAGAAAATCAGTAACACTTTGTCATTAGAAAGATGGTAAAATACTATAGTATTTCGTTCTAACGCATAGGATTGCATGCCAAACTGAACATAAAAAAGTGAGCAACAACATTTTAAAGTTCTTTTTTGTTTATTGTTGTCTGTACCCATTCCATAGGAACCAATGCAAAATCTGGATAATTGACTGACAGTTACCTTTCGTTCTATTCTTTCTTTTATTTCTAATTTTCGTACCGTACAATAATAGAAGTTCATCTTCTCCAAAACCCATCTACCATTATTTTCTTCAATTTGCTTCAGTTTGAGACTAGATATTCTGGTGACAATCTCCAAATTCTGATTTATTTCAAAAGTATCATCCACAGAAGGAGGATATAATGCAGATAATTAGCATTTTGGTTGCTAGTGATGGATATATACCGTGTTCGTTTTAACATTTGCTATAGGGAATTAGTATGGGAAATCTGAAATATGCGAAATAGTTCGTTCTCGAATAGAAGTCGGTGAAATTAATAGTTGCAATCGATAGATAAGATATTCTAACGTACTGTCCAAAAATAT
This sequence comes from Ignelater luminosus, assembly GCA_011009095.1. Lineage (NCBI taxonomy): Eukaryota > Metazoa > Arthropoda > Insecta > Coleoptera > Elateridae > Ignelater > Ignelater luminosus. The sequence goes on along the minus strand of VTPC01000434.1, from coordinate 78,938 downwards.
TACCCTTAATATTGTACTAATATTGTAAAAATTGGTTTTTGTTGTATGCAGTATGAAAAAGCATCATCAGTTTTCATTTCTAATTTATTATTTCTTGAACGTTTTTCGAATACAAGAATAATAACAAATTATTTAAATTGTTATTAAATTAAAGATTAATGACAAATAAAATTTAAAAACGTCTTGCTTGTAACGGGGTTCGATCTTGCATTCGACGAGCCCGTGCGGTTCAGCAAGCAGTAATAACCATTGAACCACGGAGGCCAGTCGCATCGACTTTTTAAATTAATATTTTGCAAGTAATTAATGAATTTATAATTTCTGAAGAATTGGTATTATTATTAAGGGTAATATTTTTGGACAGTACGTTAGAATATCTTATCTATCGATTGCAACTATTAATTTCACCGACTTTTATTCGAGAACAAACTATTTGGCATATTTCAGGTTTCCCATACTAATTCCCTATAGTAAATGTTAAAACGAACACGGTGTATATACAGAATAACTATAAGTTAGATGTTGATGCTGATGAATTATCTTTATCAACTGTTTCAATATTTTCTGTATACTATTTACTACAATACTATGAACTTAAGATTCTATATGGGTTTTAGATTTTTATTCTAGTTTGTTCTTAGTCCACCTTCCAGACTTACGGTTGAAAACACTGATATCGTATGCAAGAAACAACTTTATATCGTATGACTTGTTCGAAAATTTTTTGAATGACTTGAAGGTTTAGAGAGTTAAAGCTACTGAGATTCTTTGTAGATTTATAAAACCGGTTGGTTCTAATGTCAGCTTTATTTTTTGTGACAATATATACTATAGCTTGTTTTGTCCCTAAAGCTACAATGATATCTTGTGTGAAATGTCCAAGAAGTTTATCAAATGAATATCTGCAAAGACAGATTGAAAGTTATCTTTTAATTCTTCGTTCAACTATATTTTTGACTAAACTTGTAATGATCTTTTTGTGATACCCTTAATCTACCTAATCTTAACTTGCTATGCTTGATTGCAATTGTTGCTGAATTAGTTACTGACTTATACGTACGCAGGGAGAAATCCAAAAAAAAATCTAAGAAGATATTTTGCTCGTTTCTTGGATTTACAAGCTAATATCAATAATGATGATCTTGGATATTGTAATCTATCATTCCTCTTACTTCGTCTTGGTTTTTTCTCTAGAACTCACCATTTTAATAGGCAATCTTTCGCTTGATCCAACTGATAGATAGTGTAAACATTTTGATGCAATCGTCTAAAATGACCATCAGGATATTAGCCTTGGTCTTGATACGTCTACTGTGTCTACATGGTCTCATAATTTACATTTCCGAACATTTCAATATTCCAGTATTGAGTTTTTGAAATACAAGATGTTAAGTTGCAGGGTATTCCCGTACGAATATTTTTATTCGGTGTATATTATTGTACAATCGGAAGCTTTCGAATTTCGGTAATTTCATGAAGAGCGTATGGTATTGACCAAGGAAGTGCGATTCTTTACGCTTGCTACGAATTCATTGTTAATGGGTAAATGTGCTTTAATACGAAACTCGTGTCTTTTTGGGTCTAATGAAGGGTTAAACTCAAGATAAATAAATTTGAATAATGAAGTCTTCATCAGAAGTACAAGGTTATGCTCACGAATGCTTCCGATTGTATACACTATGCTTTCCGCACATGCAATCAAAATACTTCTCTCTTTATTTCGAAAAGTTTTTGCAACCACTGCAATTTTATTTTATATTTCGAGAAGGAAACTTTTGAGTTCATACGTTTACACAATTCTTTTACTTTTTTGTCCCCCTACTATGCTTTCTTGGATTTATACTCAAACTTCCAGAATAATCCTTATTTACCCCATATACTTCTGTCACTATTAAATCCATTAAATAGCAAAAAGAAATGTTTATTAACGATACTACTAACTTGAATTTATTGTAAATTATAAAGAAAATCGAGAGTTTACTTCGAATTCTATAATAAGATATCGATTTCATTACTTAGTTTTTGGTGTTTTACCAACACATATAGTAAATCTAATAAAGTATTATTAATCACGTTTGATATCAGTAAATATTATTGATCAACCTGGCAGTTCTTTAATCAAAGTTGTTCAACTGTTTCTCCCATGTAATTAATATCAAAACATTCATACTATTTTTGATAAGTTGCATTTATTTATATTTATTTAGGTCTATTTAGCTATTTCTTGCTACTATGCGATGCCTTGCAGATATTCTATTAGAACAACAAAGATTCTCTTAAAGCCACCCCCGAATTTTCTATTCGTACTTAAATTTCCATTCACTACTTCAGTTGTTCAAAGGAGATCAAGAAACAAACAACAGATTTTATTTGTGTTTGTTTAGTTCTTTATAGAAATCTCAAAAATGTTTTGTTAGAATTTTACTTTTCAAGATTTAGGTTTTGTTGATCGTAACAAAAGAGAATTGTTGAAATCCGTATTTCAATAGCTCTAATACCTTTATTTCTGGTTTAATCTCCCTTATACGTAAATTCTAACCGCTGTGAAAAAATATTTAAACAGATCTTCTTATAAGAAGTTTTTATGGTTGTTGAATTGAATTATAATTTGTTTAAGCTGAAGCAATATTTCTAATTAATCTATAACATTCATAGAAACCATGCAATCGTCATGGAATAAAAAGATCAAAGACAATAAAAGACGTTAGAGAGCGCAACAGCTAACAACACATTGTACATCTGTAACGTCTGAAGATGATCGAAAGCTCCTCCAAGTGGAGTAGAAACATGAATTAATTATCCTACAATGTCTGATCTCTCTTGAGAATTAAACTTGGTAAACTTGAGTTTAGACCGGATTAAATATTCCTTACGTGATCTGGGTAGCACTTTACAGTTTCCTCAATAAGAGGCACTATTTTGAATATAATGCAATTTCCTGTTTAATTTATCAACCACCGCTGAAGATAAACACAAGTTTTAAATTATTCTTTAATTTATTTGAAACTGAAAGAATATAAAATTTTAGTACCAGTGAATATCACAGTTTCTGCTTTATTCATTTATTTTTTGTTGGAAATGTTTCCAATTTGCTTAATGCATCCAAGTCGTGCTAATTATGCAAGCATACAAAACTAAGCCGAGGCTGGTCTCTAAAGATAGAATAGCGGCGTGTTAGGGATAACGCGTGGCATAAAACAAAGCTCGACTTCCGGTGAGGCTTGCATTGTTAAAAATTCCTGAAGCGGAAGGACTTGACACACTATTGTTTAAGTAGAAAAAAGGAAAGCTCTGTTTTTCATATTTTTCCTTTTTAATGTTTGTTTCAGAACTTTCACCCTCACTCATTTTAAATGAACACGTACGTACATACTGAAACAGTATATGTAGAAATTAACATTAATATAAGCCGAGTAACATAAAGAAATATTAATATGACAGCGCATAATTCCACACCTAAATTATATTTTAAATGCCTGTGTGAATATACAGAATGTTCAGAGTCAACGGTAAATCTAAAAATCATTCGTTACTTGAATAAATACTATATACGGTTGCGAAAATAATCAATTAACTCACTTCCAGTTTTTTCTTTTTCTTGTAGAACCTCGTTAACTAAGAAAAAAAATAGTTTAAACACATCACATGGTTCTAATTTTTTATTTTATCTTATTTTTATAAAATTGCAAAAATCGGTTTTGATTGGTTTGATTTAAGCTACATAATACGAGGATGGTCTGAAAAGTTTCCGACCTAATAAAGATACAAGACATTTTTTCTGAAAATTTTTTTTTTATTTTTCAACATAGTCTCCTTGTAACTCTACACACTTCTCCCAGCGATGCTCCCATCTCTGTAACCCGTCCAAATAGTACTCGGCATTTTTCTCTGCAAAATAATTGTTCACGAAGGTGATTGCCTCTTCATTTGACGAAAACCTTTGTCCTCCGAGCGTAATTTTTAGATGAGGGAACAAAAAGAAGTCGCTTGGGGCTAGATCTGGTGAGTAAGGCGGATGGCCAAGCAGTTCAAACCTTAATTCGTGGATTTTCGCCATGGCAAACGCTGAGGTGTGAGACGGTGCGTTGTCTTGGTGAAACAGGATTTTCTTTTCCTGCAAATGTGGCCGTTTTTTCGCAAGTTCTGCCTTCAGCTTGTCAAGTAATGATGCATAGCATGCTCCTGTAATGGTTTTTCCTTTTAGAAGATAATTGATTAAAATAACTCCATGACTATTCCAAAAAACAGTCGCCACCACTTTCCCAGCCAAAAAACAGTTTTTGCTTGTTTTGGAGCCGGTTCCCCCTTTGCAGTCCACTGTTTGGACCGTATTTTTGTTTCGGTCGTATAATGGTGTATCCAAGTTTCATCTACAGTAATTAATCGGCGCCAAAACTCGGATTTATTTCGCCTAAACTGCGCCAAAAGAGCGTTGGAAATATTCATTCGAACACGTTTTTGGTCTAACGTCAGCAAACGCGGTACCCAACGCGCGGACAGCTTTCTCATGCCTAAATGTTGATTTAATATGTGACAAACACGTTCTTTTGACATGTTCATAACCTCTGCTATCTCTCTCACTTTAATTCGGCGGTCGTCTAGCACCATTTGGTGAACTTTGGCGATGTTTTCGTCGGTAGTTGCAGTTTTTGGACGTCCCGAACGTTCATCGTCTCCCAAGCTCTTACGGCCACGTTTAAATTCAGCAGCCCAAAATTTCACTGTGGTAACTGATGGTGCAGAGTCCCCATACACAGAATCCAACTCATTTTTTATTTGCGAAGGCGTATTGCCTTTCAAAAAAAAATATTTAATGACAGCTCGATACTCGATTTTGTTCATTTTCACAAAAACACTCACATCAACTCACTCAAACGACTGAAACTTTGGTGAGTAACTGTCAACAGATGAACAACGAAATTCAGTAGCTTTTATTTTCGAGTGCTGCCATCTTCACGTTGAGGTCGGAAACTTTTCAGACCACCCTCGTATAATAATACAAAAACGTAAGATCTTAACTCAAAACTATTACTGACTTCTTATTGTTATATAGAATCCATTTATCCATTTCGATTTTCTCAATTCAATATCCAATATCGCACGCTATTTTTGATAAATTGAGAATGAACACACCAAAGATAATCTTTTTACAAACCAGTTATGAATTTCAAAAATGGCAAATACATCAGTATCTTAATGATGTAACAATCCTCTTTTGGGAAATGCGCTGGCTCTTGTTCAGAATTTGACCTTGTCAAAGTCATGTACAAAACTAAAAAAACAATGCAAGATACTGAATTGTCATGTATAATAGAGTAGATCGCTTAAAAATTGATGCGCTACGGTGTTTTGAGAAGCCTCGGGTTGTGCACTTGAAGATTCCAAGAGTAGTCTTATGGTGTCATAAACATCTGCAAACTATGCAATCAACATAATTCTTCAACTGCCTTAAACGCTTTTATTGATTTTAATAATAAGCCAAAAACTATTAAAATTGGTTCATGATGTTTTAGAAACTCAATGCCTGTGCGCTTTTGGCAGCTTATATTTTTACAAGACGGCGTCGGAAGCTATAATATTTATGGATCTTTTTGATTTAATTTGACCTCATCAATTTTTAATTTATGCTTAACATTTTCATGATCTCTCCATATGCAATATCAGGATTGCAGAGGCAATTTAATTTTTGTTCACAACTGCCCAAAGTGCTTGTATTATTGAAAACTTTTTTTTATAACTAAACGTAACTCAAAAAAAAACAGGAAAAAATAAGAATCTGTCTCTCCCCTTTGACTTTGAAAAAAACTTTTTGTTCCTCTTTTCGATGTCCAACTCTGCAGCATGTTGGACCAACAACTGTGATAAAATTTTTGATATACCCTTGATTAGGCTTTTCTTAAATCAAGCATTTTAATTTTACTACTTGAAGGATTTCGGTTGTGATGTCACCACAGTCTATAAATTCCGTCAATTATGGTACCTTTCAATCATTAACTGTTTTGCAAACTAAAACATTTTGAATTTTTCATAATTAATTCTTTGAATACAATTCAAATAGTTCCATTTTTTATTATTCTCGCAATCAAATGAGTAGAAACTGTACCTACATCTTAAAATTTTATAATTTACAAGGATAAATACGCAAATAAAGGTTATTTTTAAAAAGATGTTACACGCTAAGAGTTTAATTCACGTCACCATGATTATTTTAAAACAAGTAACGAGAACAACCTTATATATTAAACATTTAACATAAAATAAGAATGAATTACACGGACATTTAATTGGAAATATTTATTACAACATAAACATTTCATTACAGACACGTATTACCTTCAGCTTCGCGTAAAATTGTATAAGCAAAAACCCAAAAGAAAATTATTTGCATATTTTTAAATATAAATCAAAAATTATAAAGAAAACATGCCAAAAACATAAATATTTTAAATTTTTAATGTTAATAAATAAATACATTCCAATGTAAATATTTTTTTTAACTAAAAAAGCTACTACAAATCCGCCAAACTGTACCAAAGAAGGTCGTTGGAAGGACTGCTCACAAATTAAACTTAAAAGATAACAAAAAAAATTACTACACCTAAGAAACCAACAGAAAAGAAATACGTAGGCATAAAGAACCAACTATTTGACGTTAATGCAGGTTATAACATGCAACGCCCAAAATAGTTTTCGTAATTATTACTCGCAAAACTACCAATACCAATACCCAATACCGGTCAGATATCTATCGATTGGAAATTTTAAATATTTTCTAGTTGGTAGTCACAAAAATTTAAACATTTTTGCTTTGTCTAAAATTATCTGTAGATTTTTAGCGTAGAAGAAAAACTGATTTGTAGTTGTTTGATTTATAGATCTCGAAACAAATTAGCATCTAGCTTCTAACTGAAGAAAGCATTGCAATTCAGTTGTCTGTTACATTGAGACACTGAGAAATTAAATTTTACTAGATTATTTCAACAAAAATACTAAAAACATAACCTAATTGATTATTTTCAGGAAAATATTTCTCTTGAAAGCGCTTTATTCACAATTATTAGCGTATAATGGTCACAGTTTTCAGTTTCATACCGCATCAATTAATTCTACAATTTGGTTCGAGTTGCAAATTCGGCGTCAGATTGTATCAGAATCTAGAGACTCCATGGCCAAACCAGTCTGAAGACAATAGGATCAAAATCGAAAATCCTAATACCTTTTTTCAAATCAGAATAAAGACAAAACTTATTCAGACTCCGAGACGAAATTGGACCAATTCGACCATAGGAACTACTACTAAAACAGCTCTCAGAAAATATAAAAATTGAGTTAAGATAGAATAAATAAATACTATCACTTTTTGATTGAACTTGTTCTCCGAATAAGCTGTTTGCTAAATGTACAATGTATGAATCAAACGGGCGGACCTAAAATTAAACTTTCGGCAGATTCAGATGACAGAAGTGTTAATCCGAATTGTTTGTAGCTTATCAGCTTTATGAAATGAAAACTTTTTGGTATAGTCAAAAGGCAAACAATATTTGTTTTCGTGATAAGAAGCTACCTGGAAGATTTATCGATGCAATATTGAATCACCTTGTATTTCGATTATTAAGGAAATTTTTTAATTTATTTTAACCCTAATTTTATTTTTTGAGAGAAATTCGTTTATTCCAAAAGGAAAATAATAAAAAATCTTTTGCGCGTTTTGGTGGGCGTCCTAAATTCTTTCATAATTCCAAGCGTCCTTGTCTTGAACATCAACAAAGTTCCAGTACACACATTAGGTGTGAGAATCATCAAAACTCGTGATATCATTTTTTTGATCCTCCAACTAGCGCAATAGCTTTCAGATTTGCTTCAGACTTGATGTCGGTTTCTTCAAGCGTTTGCAATGTTTTCACTATCAATTAGTTACTAAAAGAGATTTCTGTTTCAAACTACTTTCCTTTTCAAACGATAACCACTTCGATTAACGATTTTAGTTAATGACAAAATTGTAGCTACGGAATTTGGTGTTTTTTGCAAGTTAGAGCTGATTAAATCTAGGCCTAATAATAAACTAAACAATAAAAGATTTACTAAACATCAAAATTTGCTGAAATTCAATACTGATCTCAAAAGTTTAGAAATATACCTGCAGGCAAAGATTTGTCTACTTTCAAATCATAAAATTAGTATAATACAGAAAAAAAGTGATTTATATACCCACATCAAAAGACAATCCAATTAGAACTGGAAATTCTTAAGTATGCATTATGTATGGATCTGCGTTTTGTTTGGTAAAGAGTTTATTCAACAAGCATTTAAAAAATACACATTTAACATGATTTATTCAACAGTCATGCATTTAGTTCTACCATAAATAATTTTTCTGTTACATGTAGATTGTGATCTTGGAAAAAATGAAACAAAACATTGACTTTTCTAGTTTAGATAATTTATTTATAATAGGTAGGTAGGTCTATCACTCCAAATGACCACATCATCCTGGCTTGATGCAATCTTGACACGCTACTGCCACTGTGCAATCACAGCAACGCACTGTCTCCCTGACTATTTCTATTGTTGGGTTCATGAGCAATCATTTCAAGCTACCTGAGTTGGCATGACACCTTTAACACGTTATGTCCTCCAAACCAACCAACATTTCATTGTCCAAAGAGTTTGGACTTTCCTAAAGCCAAACCGTCAAAACCATTACTGAGTTGTCTTGTCCTTGTTTTCAAAAGCTAAGACTTATTAGAAGACATATTCTTGACCAATTAAAAGAGTTTTGCAACTCCTTGTACAATGTTCTCCTGATACACTCGCACATTCATTTCTTTCCCCCAAATCTAAAATGATGTCCCATTCTCGTGAGAAACTTCTCACTAATCAATGGCAAAAAGAAAATAATGACTTCTCTGCACCTTCGGAAATTTTTCTTTGTCTCACAAGACGAGTAAGCCTTAATCTTTCTGTTCTGTTGCTTGTATTGCATTGCACGTCGGCAAGTTTGTTTTCGTATCGTTTTAGTATTAGTTTTATTTCTCACACTTTTTAGACATCCTAAGTCCTGTCTTTAACAATATAGAATTACTTACAGGGTTTGATTGTCTAATAGGCAAGCAGTTTTGAAGTTCCCAATAATTTTACAAATTTGAAAGTTTGAGAAAAGCATTTCCCGATTTTGCTTTTTTTTGGTTGATGCCTCACTTCGTGTTGATGCTGCCACAGATCCAAGTAAACTGCTTGGTAGATATACCTAAAGAGAAAATGATCTAAAAGATGACTCGACTAATTGTCTTCAGTCATGTACTACTTGAAGTTTGTAACAGAAACTATAGCAGGACTAGGTACTATTTGATTTCTGAGAATCCAGTTGTCTCATTATTTCGGGGTAGATAAACTCATGTCGAATACTTGAAACTAAATTCTAAGTGTCTTTCCTTTTAGAAGTTTTTGCTTATGTTGGCAGATCAATAAAAAATATTTTGCAACGCATAGGTATGCAATTTCTTGAAGATTTTTTTCTACTGAATAGTTTGAATTTTGTACCTATCCAACAGTATAATGACCATTACAAATTCTACAGTTTTGAGATGCAAGAAAAATTTTTAGTTGCCTATTCTTACTTAAGTCATTTCATTTCACTACTAATTTATCTTGCAAGCTGTTAAAAGTATTTGGTTTATTTAACGAGAAGTATTTTAATGTATGGGACATAACGTTAGAAATTATTCAACTGGCTATAGTTTTAAGATTTATTGATTGTTCTAGTCTTGCTGATCTTATCTTTGGGACTGCTTCCATTGTTTCATGAATACAGTGTGATAGTAATATGTGTATGGTTAGATATAAACTCAAATTCTAAAAGCCAAAAAGAAAATTACTTTTAAAAATATGTAATTACGTTTCTATTTTATTCATTATTTTTCAATTTAATTAAGCCACTTTTCAATCAATCTTTGCTTTACTATTTTTAACAAATGCTTGGCGAAATCCCCTTACAATTTTTTTACTTCTGTTTGCTTGAAATATTTATTTTTTAAATTATTACTTATTTCATAAACCTCATTGATATCACAAAAAGGAACTGCAAATATCTTGATCTTACGCACCATAAAAAAGTTTATACAAAGAGACAAATTAAACTAATTCGTTACATTTTTATAATATATGAGAACTATCGTGATAACGAGCACTTCTTCCCTTAAGTTACAACTTATAATAGATGATAAGCGGAAAATAACTTTTAATAAAGAACAAAATGCAGGGCGTTAGTGAGCCAAACAGCGGGGGATAAAATCTAAATAAGACACGCGTCCCTAAATTACCGTCGTTATGACAATACACAAATGCACATTAATAACACAAGGGGGCTTGCGAAACTTCTGCACTTGCTGCTGGGGGCGATTTTTATTAAGTAGGTTAAAGTGTACATAACGAAAGTTCTGACTGATTCCTTTTACAAACTTATGATTACGCCAATTTAACATTAATAAATGTGTTAAAAGGGGCGGCAAGGAAAATTGTCAATAACAGGAAAAGATGATTTTGTGTAACACTGCGTCACATCTAAAATAGTGACCAATTTATTTTCGCCCCTTTCGAGCTTATAGAGTACATAAATCTTAGAGCGTCTAATCTGGTAATATTTGTATGGGATCTTACTTGTACTAACATACATCTTATCCCCTCGGTGATCTTAATAAATCAATTTATATAAGATATTCACTGTAATGTGGGTCATTATTTACATCTGATGACTTAAATATTATTCATAACAAAGAAGAATCAATCTTTTGTTGAATAAAAAAAATTCCTACTGCTATGTGAACAAATTCATTTCCATCTTTACTACCTTAGTTTAAAGATTCTGTCAATGACCTCTTAAAATGAAATAATAAATGTATACCTAATGAAATGTTTTTTAACGCAAAATGAAAATTCAAATTAAAATGAAAAAGTAAACGAATTTACAATTTGATTGTTAAAAATATAACTTGACATTTTTCAAAATCATTTTTTTATTCCACAAATTTTCCTGATTGTTACATTTAACAATTAACCGTAAGCAAATTTATTAATTGTTTTTAAAAACGTACAAAGAGAAAAAAAGTTTAAAAGCTGTTGCTATCAAGAAAGCTCCCTTCTTTCTAAAGTTGGTGTTGAAAACTGCTGAAAGTATGAAATAGTGGGGGTAGGGGATGATGTGGTGTGTGGCATGTAAGAGGAGGGACTAACCACGGCTGGGCCTCAAAAACCACGTTTGGGATTGGCTACTTTCTATGGCTCTCTCCCTTTGGATCTAGGAAAATCGTATCTTTTATCCCTAACTGTCTTTTATCTCTTTTCGTCTTACAGTTTTCTGCTTATATACCTTTTCCGTTCCAACTTCAGTATAACTTTACTCCCTCTTTGTCCCACTCATTAGCCTAGTAATTCTTGCTAAATATATCAAAGCTTCATATCCTTGTTATATACAGTGCAACGACACAGTCGTTCTCTCTCATTTTTAAAGCGGCGCTTTTCTCGCTTTCGTACACATGTTGGTGATATTTTTTCTCTTTTCTTTGCTTAACAAGACAGCTTGCATCATTGTCACACAAAGGGCTTGAAGGGAATCCATCGCAGTCGGATGCTTATAAAAGTTTAGTGAGGTGAGGGACGCTTCTGTCTTTGTTGCACATCCATTATAGCGCGACAAATCACATCCCTCTCTTCGTTTCGTTTCAACGCACCTATTTATGTTTCATAAAAAGTGCCCTCCTTGTCAGGGTAACAGGGTATTTAGAGCGGGGGCGAAAACTAACAATATTGACCAGAACGAAAAAGTTTTAACGTCAGTCCACCGCGAAGCCCCATGCGATACGTTGTGCATAGCACATTTCACTCACATTCGGCGATAAAACTTTTCGACAGTTTCAAGTGCAACCCTTAAGGATTTTCTGTTCGGATAATATCGTTCTCACTCGCTACTGACGTCGCGCGTCTTGACGACGGCGACGCACATTTCTTTAAAACGTTGGCGTCGGTGAAACGTGCAGTGTGAATTTTTAGTTGTGCATAGTTTTAAAGTGTTGTTACGTCCCGATGCATCTGCCAGTACCTAGCATCGACATGTACTCTAATATGCAGGAATCCCTTCAGGAGTATCACGGCGAACTCGTGCAGACCGGAAGTCCAACAGTACTTTGTAGCGCGCTTCCGAATCACTGGAGATCTAACAAAAGTTTACCAATTGCCTTTAAAGTGGTCGCACTGGATGATATACAGGATGGAACGGAAGTAACACTTAGAGCTGGAAATGATGAAAATTTTTGTGCCGAATTAAGAAATCACACAACCATTATGAAAAATCAAGTAGCCAAGTTTAACGATTTAAGATTTGTGGGAAGAAGTGGACGTGGGAAATCTTTTTCGCTATCAATTATGATTAAGACGTCTCCGTTTCAAGTAGCAACATACAATAAGGCAATCAAAGTTACCGTTGATGGACCACGTGAACCAAGAACTAAATCGAGTTAGTATACACAATATTATAATAATAAAATTTTATTTAAATAAAAAAATCGTAATAAAACGTTTACCACACGCAAATCAACCCGACAAAAGCCCGACGTGTTTAGAAAACGACCAGAAAATACAATAAAACTTCCATCGACATGTGTGTCGAATAAACAGATAAATTTTAGCGTCTTCTTGGTTTGTCGGCAATTTAATAGCGCTCCCATTTCATCAACAACTAAGATTTTTATGTATCGTAATGTTTACAACCTAAAATTTTCGATCGTAACAGTAAAGCAACGAAAGAAGTTTAGCGAGCGCGTTTCATTTCACTGCAATGCATTCGCAAAAATTTTATAGAGCATATGCCGCACGTTTTAATGGATTCCACAGCAAAACAGGAACGTATAACCGAATTAATTGCCGATATAAAGATTTTAATACGCCTGCTCCGAATGTAAACAACCATACTATTATTGCCCCAGTCGGTCTTTGATCAAGAGATTTATTTAATCCTAGCCTTAACGTTTTGATAGCAGGTTTTACGCGTTTGGCACCTTTTCTATTTAAAAATAAAATCGAATTAAGAATACATCCATGTTATTTACTAAATGAATCTATTTCTTTCTAGGTTATCAATATGGATATGGTATACCAGGACTTCCAGGAGCGTTTAATCCTTTTTTACTTAATCCTGGCTGGTTGGATGCCGCATATACTATGTCTTATGCTTGGCCTGATTATTTTAGATCGCGACCTGCAAACTTTTCACAGCAACCAAATATTCATCCTAGTTTAGTTAAAGGTAAGACTTCGTTCTTCAATACTATTGATTTAATTATCGATCTATCATTAGATCATTTTTTAATGTACCTACTGTACTTTAAATAAGATATTTTATTTTATTTTAGGCACGTCATCTCAACTACCACCATCAAATCTCCAATCATCGGAAAATTTCTTTGTTCCTCATGGAGCAACACCACCTGGGGGATTTCATCCTCCAGGTTATATAGCTGCAGGTGCATTATTACCACCTTTATCAGGTGAAAGCCTTCCAAAAGTGCCACCATTCGAAACTTTCCACCACCTTCGGGCTCTTCCACCATCGCCTCTCGAACAATTAAGCATAAAATTATCACCAACATCGACCAGAACTACTAGTCCGCAAATTAGTAACGCACGGTGTAATCAAGACAGTCCAAAAATACACTCTACTGTAGATCAATCTAATTCGGAAAATTCCGATGATGAAGATATCGATGTCGTAAAATCAGCCTTTCAACCAATAAAACCAGCGAGTGTGTTGCTACAAGAAATACAACATCCAGATTCGACAGTACAAGATAAGGAACCAACGAAAAAATGTGAATTGAAGACACCAAATTTGAAAAAGAGTGTTGGTCTTAGTCCAAAATCACCCAGTGCCACAAGAATACACACGTCACCTCAAATAAATGTCACCAAAAATGTTTGGAGGCCATATTAGTACTTTATTGAGAAAATAATGAAAATGTGAGTGGTTGTGTTCTTTGTTAATTTTGTTGCAATATTTTATTTTGTACATATAGATTATTTCTTTGTAAAAAGTGCAAACTATTTGGACAGACTTTAGAATTTTATTTGTAGGGAAATAGCAAAAAGGATGTAATAATTCGATAAATATGGGAATTTTCCTTTGTTAAAATATGATTATATTTATGTATAGTAATGTATATATGTATGTAAATTACATAAACGTTTTATTGTCTGTCCAATTTAAAAAGTGAGTGAATTTTAGAAATGACAAATTAATTAATTGGTTATAGTACTGCAATTGTGATAGCAAAAGTTCTTATAGAATTTAGATATTTTTGTACACTTGTAAATTAAGTAATTAACTACAAAATTATTAGTAAATAATAAATTACTATAATTGATATAAAATACTACATTTTCTTATTTTTCCTTATCAAAACTTCATTATGTTACAACATAATCTATAGAGGTAGGACGTAGGAATAAATCAGACCACTACCAAGGTATCATTGATGTTTATTTTTTTATTACTTCAAAAAACATTCTTTGTGTCTCTACTACAAATGTTCCGGTATACAGCATGCAAGTTAAAAAACACCCTGTATTGTGTATAATTAAAAATTACTTGTCATTCCATTCTATTGTCAGTGCCAATTGTTATTTTTTATTTTTATAATAAATCTCTACTGATGCATAACAAAATTAAAAATCCAATGTTTGACGGTTACAGCATTCTTTTCCCTTACACTACAATGATCATCCTTGTTAAGTAATATTTATCCACTTTTTATTATTGAAAGGGTTTGAATCGGAAACTCCTCATAAGGTTCTTAAACTTATGCGGACTCCTGTGGACAAAGTTTCGATACTTGTGCACCGAACCGTGTCTGGATGAAAGGGCTGATATATAAACAGACTCACTGGCAGCCGTACATTAATCATAACAGAGGGCTTGGAGGGCTTAAACGCAGCCATTCTGTATTAACTCACGAGGAGAGAGAAATCACTTGGCACATCTGTTACTCACCATTGTATTTCGAGTTTTATATTATATATATACGGGGCGAGTGTCGTTAGGGTTTGATTTACGATTACGATTTGTGGAAGTTTCGGGGTCTCAGTTGAGGAGATTTTTTTCTGTGTTAAATTAATAGTTGGTAATCGATTATGTTACGAAATTTGTAATAGCAGTTTCTAATCGTAAAGCAAAGATGTTGACATTAATCAGCATTAAACAAAAAGGGTGTGATAGAGCACAAAGCTGGCTTTTTAAAAAATAATTAAATCACTGATAATTTTTGAGTAGGGATTCATTAAAATTCAGCATCAATTTTTGGCTGATTAAATTCTTCCAGAAAACTCTTGTAAATGAATTGTTAGAAATAATTTGGAAAATTTATAAAAAATGAATTAATTAGTAAACCGTAAAAACAAAAACTATTTTGATTAGAAAATAAGCTTTGTATACCGTTAGTTCGAACTTTAATAAATAAAAAGCGACAAAACGTTAACAATACACATGAATTTTACCAGGGTTCGCGGTTTCTACCAAGTTGATAAAGCAACTCGTTGCAAATTTCATCTCTATCGACGTTATCTGAAGACCCAAAATCGCTAACCAATCGCAATATGCAGTCGGTGAAGCACAACATGTGATTATATGTTACTAATTCTCATTTCGAATCGCCTGCACGTCGCGCGTTTGCATCCGCGTTGCACTTCCGAATTTCCATTGCATCTACCTAAAAACTTTAGCGTGTGGAAGTGGCTAATATGCAGTCAAAGCGGGTAGTTCTCGCTTTTCCCGCAGGGGCGCTGCTAATTAGGCTTTTGAGTGCGCGTCACAATCGGCGTAATCGCTAATCAAGTTAGCTACCTGCCCCAATCAGGCAGGGCAAATACTGGCGGCTTTACTCCCGTATAATGAATCGATTTTTATTTGTTTTGGTCGTGTTTTGTCGTTTTTTTTCTGCCGGGTTGTTCTGATTTTCACTCCTGTTGTGCGTTGCTTTAATTTGCTACTTTTGCTCTGTTATTTTCAAAAATTTTATTTGACCAACTTCTAGAAATTTCAAAAATGCTTTAGAGTATAAAACAAGTGAACGTTGCTGATGTACAGGGACGTAGTGGTAGGTTACCCTTCGGTCTCGAGGGCTCGCACCCTCTCTGTTTAGAAACTCGATAGGGGCACAAAGGGCTCAGTAGGCCATGAAATTCGATGAAATGTGACGCTCGACACATGTGACCGCGCGTACGTGTTATCCAATCAAGAATTGGAAATTTTAGTATATTAAAATGTTTAAAACTCGTCGTAATCGATACAAAAAAATTTGGGGAAAAATTAACAAAAATTTAATTCTTTCTCTAAAATTTTAAATTTGAAGTTGAACTTGCCTTTTTCAAACAACATTTGTTCAAGTAAATTTATAAAACAAAGCTGATGGTAATTAAAATCACATGGAAATATTTGGGAAAAACATAATTCATTTATCTCTTTATTGTTTAATGAATTTTATCGATCTAAAAGATGTTTTGTATAATATATTTAAAATCCTTTCGAATTTTTTGAAACTTGTAACATGATAATATTAAAGTTCGCAGGCACCGAGATTGGGTTGATCAGTGTTTTGCTACAAATTTACTAAAAATATTAGAAATATTTATTCAGGAAATTGTATGATTATTGTGCAGGTCTTTCTCAGGTTGATGTCTCAAGTGTTGCCTGCCGAGCCAAATTACCAAGGTCAAATCAAATTAAATACTTAAACGATTTCAAATTCAATTTCAAACTCAAAGCTATAATTATAGTCTATTGTCACAGTCACAATACTGCCTTCATGTAATCTAAAAATAAAAGGAAAGAATAAGAAATATAATTCACATCTTTTTTATTTCGTCTTAAATCTGTGATTCACAACTAAGTACTTCGTCAGTATCTTCTTTTAAGAAATCTCGATAAATTAATTTCAATTCTCTTTTATTTTACAGAACTGTGAATTGTAATAATTGTAAAATAATAATAATGCAAGCAGTTAATAAATCCTATTTGGTGACGATATAGAATGATAATAGAAGTAGGGCAGTTGTTGAACTGTTGAACTAAATACATAAACAAGCCTAGGCAGAGAGATCACAATCATGCGGAGCAAAAAAATATATCAGCCGTTGGATTCATATTAGACGTGTCAAAGACTTTCTGAATGAACTAGTTGCATACAACAAGCTTACCCTTAAGTGGATACCAGAGCAAGACTTCATTCAATTCAGAGAGAGGAGATGCTTGGAGCTCTTTTAAGATAGACCTTAATCAAGATCTTCAGAAGGTTAATGTTAAGATTAGAAACTGATAAAATATAGAACTTGCTGTAGATCAAATAGAAAAGGCCATCATCACAGCTAACAACAAAAACTGTCTTCAAATAGAAATGGATGTAACCAACACAGTTCGGTAGAATTAGAACCTCTCTGGAAAGAGAAAAACAATCGCAAACTGTGCAAAGGAGCAAGAGTAAAAGGAATTTTGACTGCATGCAACAAGGCCATTATAAAGACAAAAATGAGTGTCTGGAAAAGGCACTATGGAGAAGTCGATAATAGTTACGTTTTTGCTAGACTTCAATGTGTACTGTCAAAAGAAAGACAGACTTTGGAAGTTTCAACAGGTGGCTCCACAAACACAGGGAGCAAAACAATGGCGGGGTGGCTACCAAGGGCTCACTTTTCAATTTAAAAATTAAGAATGCATTTCATTATGAACGTAAAAACAAAGGATGTTTTATAGGCATTCATTCCAGAGGTAGCTCAAGACTTCCTGGGAGTGGCCAAGCCACCCTTGCGCCCCCTCTGGATATAGGTCTGCTGCAAAGCATTAGTGGTCATTAAAAAATACAAAAACTCTCCAGCTACAGATAAGATTTTTGTGAAAATCTAAGAAACAGGGTAGGAAAGTAATTGGATACTACGCTTGATATGGAAATATAGAAAAGCACAATAGAAATGGTAAAGCAAAACCACAGCGCTTTGTTTGCAGGATGTACTACGCACTTGAAACCACGACGAACACTTTCATCGTGAAAGTTGGTATCTTTCATGCATTTAAGACGTTCATTCCTAGCATCCAAAAATCCAGGTCTGGAAAGTATCTGCATTTCCTTTATACAATTGCTATATTTTGTTTTTCTGTTCTAAGTACTAAAATTTATTTTATGCCCTTAAAGTATATTAGAATTCCAGACTCCTACAAAGATGCTTTCCAAATTATAAAACTACACAGGATGTTTGAAATGAATGTTAATGTTTTTCATGAAGACTCCTTCACATTTATTAAGAGTAGTTTCCTATCAAAGTTGTTTTCCTAATAACATTAGTCTTTTGGATTTAATTTATAATTTAATTTAATTCAAATTTAGATAGTTTTTGTATTTTATAGTATTTGATACCTTTACCATAAGTGAATGTTAAAAATGAGCAGCCACATTTTATTAGGGCAAGGTTTTTATGTCACTAAAAATTAAAATGGTTGTTTACAATTAACTTGACAAAAAAGGCTGCTCCCGTCTCTTTACTCTGTTATAGCACACGCGCGAGCCGGCGTTTCCCAGGGTTCTGTTCTCTGACCTGTGCTATTCATGTTCTTTTGTTAAAATGTTTCCCCTTCACAAAATCCAATCACCCTCCTTTCTCAATTTGGTGACTACATCTTCCCATGAGGCTTCGCCGAAGAATTCAGAACCGTGGAAACCAAACTTAAATCGACTGGAGTACTTGCTCCAAAGGTGAAATATTAAAATAAGAGACTAACTTTAACTTGAACTTTTTTTTAAGACACCTACTTCAGTGGCGAGCTATAGCACTACCTGAAACTAATTTAACAGCGCGATGGTTTGCTTTTAAGACTCCACGAAAACGTTGGAGGATGTAACTGCAGAACATTCTTAGACACATACAAAGCTCCAGGTTTCGTCTGGAAAGTTCTGGAACCACATTCCTGAATTGACTATTCCCGCTAAGGTTGTTCGTAACAATAATTGCCACGAACTCAAGTTCAACCGCACAAATGTCCTTGGCGAGTTATTTAAGAACCTCTGCTTCACGCTAATTAATATTGAGGAACCACCATCAACAGCTTTGAGTGATGTATACCAATGGCTGGATTTTATGAAATTTAATTTGATTTTATTAAATATGCGTAGATTTTAAAGACAACAAATTACTCAGCTTTTCAGAGGCGTAGGAGAAATTTAGACCACAGAAATCTAGCCTAACAAGAACAACCAAGCAGACTCTTTGTGGTGTCGCATCTTGTATTCTGGATACACATTACACTAGAACTACTAAACTATTTCAACATTGACACAGTTTAATCCCGAAAGGGTATAGTTTTATTCGCATAGGTATTAAGAATTCGCGTAATTCTTTAAGTGTGCGTTACACAATATGTATGTAGTGAAGCCCTTTTTCAAATACCCCTTACGAATTAAAAATAAAATAAAACAGAGTTCTAGAAAAAAGATAGATTTGAGATATAGAGACGTTTATCATCCAAAAATGTAAGTACATCCCTGCAGGAAATCGGTATGTCTTTCTGGGCACTGGTTGACCCCAGAGGCCGCGATCTAGACTCCAAAGGAAGGGCTTGCATCCCCTCAATCATATCGCACCCTCTAATATCCTCTGACGTCCTTGATAATGCAACAACACCCCTGCATGCTAAGTTTGGGGTTGTAGCCCTTGCCCTTCGTTTCTTGATCGATATTTTCTGTTGAATATCGGCTACTGTACCGAATTTAAATCTAGAAACAACAGAAAAAACAAAACGTTAGATAAATTTAAAATTCTAACCTGGACTTCCGCCTGTTGCTTGTTTTCGTTTTAGACATTCAGAGGGAATTCGCTTTAGGTTCATCCTATGTCCATCGTCAGCTTGATGTAGCATGCCTTACAGAAGCACACGCTTTGTGGTCTTCCGCTTTTTGCATTTTTTCACAGTTTGGAAGAAGTTGACACATCTTTATATTTATAAATCCAGGTGTGTTTTCACATTCTCATATTTTTTATTCGGTAGGTAGTGATTAGTAGGTTGTGGACACCGATTGTTACGGTTTTAAAACTCAAGCTTGCGTGAAACCTATTCAAGTGTGTTCTAATCGTGTTTCCATATGTCCTTTTGTAAAGAAACGTTTGGTTTATCGATTTACTTTGCTGATAATAAATTATAGTGATATAGAATGACAATAATAATAATGATAATAACGGAACAACCCTTTATAATGTTTTATCAAAACTAGACCCTTATAATTTTATTCAATATTTTTATGTGCATAAATAACAAGGCACAAAGCAGGTCGAATGTCACGTTAACGTCTTAATCTAGCAACTTTAGGCTTTTATATTTGATGGCAGGGATACCACAATAAAAATCATAAACCGTAACAAACCTTGTTATCCCCTTTATACGGATGTTATTGTTAATTATGCCCTTGACGTATTTGTGATGTGGGAAAATAAGAGTACTTCTTGTTGATGAGAATAATCTTACTGAATAATGATTTGTCAAGCCAAATATGCATATTTAAGATGCTTTTAAATAACGAAATTTATTAGTAGAATAAATAATGCAAGCTCCAGCTCTATTAATAATTTTCTTCCGATTGTTTTGTTTGGATAATGAACTTTTCTGTTTTCTGTAATCTCTGAAACTAAGAGAGATCTGATTCTTACATTGAGCATTTATTTCCAGGATGAAATGTTCTAAACTGATCAGAAGTCACGCTTGCATATAAAGCAGTCTGATTAGTGAACGATGCATTTTAAGCAATATCTTCTGCTATTCAGAACTTTCATTTGTTGGAAGGACATCCTTTCTCTAGGCTATTCTACAAGATGTTTCTGAAGTACGTTTTGTCAAACAGCTTGTTCTATAAATAGATCTTCCATTTTCGAGAAAGGCAATCTTAAAGATGCATTAAAACAATTCTGCTCAATCAACTCACAAAGCTGGTAAACGATGGCCGTTAATAGGTCCTTAATTTTATAAATTGAAACACATAAATAGTAATAATTATTTCACTGAAAAGAAAATTTTCTTTGGTGCTACTGTAGTATGCGCTCTACCTTCACGTACGTGCTCTACCATGTAGATTTGAAGATTTGTGCATACAAATAAATAAAGGAATTATTATTCATAATTTTAAACACGAACTTTATTTAATTAGGTATGTGATATTTTTACCTACCCTCTTCTAAGCAGAGTTACAACTAATTTGAAAACGATGTAATTGGGAATTTACAAAAGATTTGAAAAATTTGTTAAGGTTCATAACATCTGCTTTACAGTCAAGGGATTTAGTTAATCCCTAGAATGTATGGCACCTATACCGCCCGACATTAGACATTCTGTAAAAATTATTGCTTTTCTGTTTTTTTTACTATACTATATTAATTAATCATTTTAAATAATACAACATGTCCTGTTCTTAACAGATTGCTTTTTCAAAAGCGTCATTCTTTCTAATTTCGGATCATTTGATCCCTTTCTTCAAAACGTGATTGGTTAGAAATTTTATCATATGAAACTGGCATAGAATTCTGCATGTCAAAGATAAACGTAAGTTGAGGTTTGCAAAGGATGTTTAATCTTTCCTAAATTTAAAGAAAAGATGTGAATCAGCAAAACTCATTGCCACTTTGTGAGCATCTCCGGTTATAATAGTAAATTGTAGAACTTGGTTCAGAGAATCAGTTTTTACAACATATGTATAGAAGGGAACATCAAGTTGAAAAAATAAATCAACATATTATAATGTCAGTGTCAAAAGGATCAATGCAAAATGGGATAATTGTATTGAAGCAATCAAGATACAAACGCGTCAAACTGTGAGTGCTGTAAGGATCGGTAAAGACCAGTAAACAGCAAACTTTTCTAGCAAACCTACCAAATTTTACTGCCATAGCTCTTTTGGTTCTCTTTGGTCTCGATTGCAGATTATTTTAAAAGATCTGAGATTTTATTTTGGACATAAATGAATATATACGGAAAAGTACTAACAGATAGAGTAGTAGTGAAACAGTTTAGATAGAAAATTAGAAGAATAACACTATCGATATCTAGAAGAAAACATAATGATAACTGGAAAAACAGAATTAACCAAATCATAGGATTTTTCTGGCAACAACTAAAAGATAAATCATTACAAAATAATAAGCACGATAAATATAAAACAAAAAAAAATACGAGAGGAAAGCTGAGGACAAAAAATTATATTCAAGATTAAAATGAAGCACTAGCACAAGTTGAAGAAAAAACGAAGCAGATCCCAAGCGTTTTGAATACTTTCATAATCTTAGAAAAGCGTGTATAAGTTTTAAGAAGTTAGTAGTGAAACGGTTTAGATAGGAAATTAGAAGAAGAATAACACTATCGATATCTACCTTAGAAAAAAACATAATGGTAACTGAAAAAACAGAATTATCAAAATCATAGGATTTTTCTGGCAACAACTAAAAGATAAATCATTACAAAATAATAAGCACGATAAATATAAAACAAAAAAAATGCGAGAGGAAACCTGAAGACAAAAAATTATATTCAAGATTAAAATGAAGCACTAGCACAGGTTGAAGAAAAAACGAAGCAGATCCCAAGCGTTTTGAATACTTTCATAATCTTAAAAAAGCGTGATTAAGTTTTACGAAGGAAGTTAACAGAAATTATTGTCTTAATTGCCGTAGTGCTATTAGATTGGTAGAGTTGGCAGTACTGTAAAGTACAAGGTGTAGCTTTTCGAAAACCATAACAGACACGAATTCAGCCAAATAATAAAAAAATTGGATTACTAGAAGTGAACAAGAAATTGAACTTACTTACTTTGAAAAACCATAGTATCTTGGAAGAAGAAAATACTTAGGTATCAAAAAACAAAAGTTGCAGATAATTTGACGTAAACGTTGTTTTCAAAATGGCAAGTTTCTTTAGTTTAAACAATGATCTCTGTCCAAAGGCAAAACTAAATACCATTTCGCCCGCCACCTACAAGGCAGAACCTAAGACAGAACTGCAATCTAGTTTGTGATAAATTGCAAAAAAAACTGGAGTGTTTATTGCATTGACCGTGATTAATCAATCTGGGCATAATTTGAAGTATCTTTATATAAACAATGATTTGAAAAAGAAACTCTTACTGATTTTGTAGGTTGAAGCCAAAATCATTTTTAATTCCTGGTTGTTCGTACCATGCGCCCCCTGAATCGCTGCTCCTTGAAGTATCGTGATGGTCACAGGGTCGTTAATTACGACAGTGTTTTTGTCAGATCTTCAACTGTGAATTAAAAGGTGATCTTAAGTATTTTAAGCAGACATTTCGATTGATCTTCAATAATAATGAGAAAGAATCATTGAATTATACTGTTTCCAAGATACTCATAGACGAGTTTTTATCCTTACGCTGCTGACGAATTTCTTCTAATATAGAAGCATATTTAAAGAGGCTTTAATAGATTAAACTTTTTTGTAAATGTAAACTTTCTTCTTAATCAATTAGATTGTTTAGATTTCTTAAGAAAGACCCAATATAATATAAAAGGTGTCGAGCTGTGGTTTTTAACGTTTTGACATTCAGGATTCACTAAAACAGAATTGTGACATTTTCAAAACCCACTTACAAAGAAATGGAGAAAATCGAGAGTCTGTATTAGCCGGAGACGGGGATCCTCTTCGGATTTCCAACCAGACACAGTCAATGCTTTTGGTCTCTCAAAGTTGCCATGGCCCTCCAAAAATTTCTTCAAAACCTACTACTGAGTCGAGAATCACAGGTTGAGTAATGCTAGTGTAATCTAATAAAGTGTTCAAATTTTTCCCTTTCTTCTTCAATTAGCAAAGAGTTTAGCAAAGCACCTGCAATTCTGAACCTGATGGCTAGTTTTGATGAGTGTGATCAAATTGCTTGGCGTAATGGCAGATTTTGTTGATAATTAGTTTGGCTAGCGATGAGTTAAAGGGATAAAATCGAGAATATCCTTTAGGCCAGTAGAACAGTTTTTAACGTTTTAAAGAAAAATGGCTAAAGAGTATTTCGTCTTGGTTTAAGGTTGATGGAGAGTATGCATTCTGTCCTTATCGATCGTTTTCATCATGTATCGTCCCTGCAAAAATCGAGAATCCTCCTACAGACAGTCCTCTCTTTCTTTAAGTTGGAGTTGCTCGATCAAGTCTGCAAGGGATGATGGAATAACAGGTGAACCTTCAATAGTAGGTTGGATGAAGGTCTATATGTGCAGAGCAGAGTGCAGGGGTGGAAACTATGGTGAAACAACACCGCATCTCGGTTCACCAATCTGTACGTGATCATGTCCACAATGAAACGTTTCCTTAATGTAATAGATTCACACACTGGACATGCAAAGAACGTTGTGTCACTTCCGGACAACTTGCTTTGCTGAAGACACATTACTTTCTTACGCAAATTGCATGTGCATAATTGTCCCGATAAACACAACGCGTTTACATGCACTGCAGTCAAGTATGCGGAGAACTTTACTAGTACAAACTAAAATATAACACAATTTATTTTGCTGCTCTTTCTTGATCAGCTATTCACTATTGAATTGAACTGTGATTTGCTTTGCTTTGCTTGCTAACGGCCACTGTTTCAAAACTTTCAAAGAATGAGGGGCGGTTACGAATTATGAAACACATTTTGATTTCTTTTGTTCATAGATTATTTTAACTTAAAGGCTTTTGAAACACGGCAGGTTAGACAATATCGTTAACCTTGTAGATGTACTACAACATACTATATTCAAGAATGTTATCGATTAGGCAATACAACACATTCGATAGTGTTCTAGGACATTATCGAACTTTTTAATTTGTGCATTACACCACATAGTAATTAATTCTGTCGGGTGTTTTATATCTGTACTCTACTCCATTTTTCAAAAAAATTTTATAAAAAAGAAGACAAACTCTATGTTCCTAATGTTTTTATAAATACAGCGAGATTGAAAAACAAATCTATCGCGGTCAAGTATGGATTTATTGGGGCATGTCAGTTCCTAATTGAAGTTTGTATGAAATGTTAGTCTAACATATTTAAAAATTTTCGATAACATGAAGAAACGCATGCAAATATGCTTAGCAAATAACTGATATTTCCAAAATGTCTTTTATAAATGAAAAATGATAAACTTATTATATTATAGAGTGATACTTTTGATAGGCGTTATCTTTGTTTTGGAAACTATTAATAAAAGTTACGCACTTTGACTTACGTGGGTTTTCAGCTCGACATTCTTCATGAGAAACTTAACCTCAGGCAATTTTTCGTTCAGAAACTATTACAATAGATTTCTTTTTGATCTTCCTGTAAACGCCTAATAATGTATTTAAATCTAGCATAAGATGAAATTAAAATTAAAGAACGCCAGGAAGTAGAACAAAATTGATTTTTTCTAACCCACATCTGTTTGGTAACAACTTTAAAAGAAAATGTTAGAATTCCGTACGGAAACTTGATTTCATTCAAACACTATACAGAATTGTTTATTGTTACACAAAAAAATTCCTTTAAATCCAAAGATATACAACTTTATTTTCGCAAAAGTGCACAAAAGCGTTGAAGGCAATCGAAGTTCAATCATTGTTATAGATGTCAACCGAAAATAAATATTTGGGGATGTGCTATAATAAATCTCATTACAGTTTGTGGTCCGTTTCACACACGCCTTTTTACAATTCTTGAACAATTTCTTTAAATAGAAATTCAAAAATCTGGAAAGGTAAAATTGCACAATTTTGCTGCTTTGATTCATTCATTTCTAAGTTATAGGTAGGGAATTTAAAATTTCCACCTTACTTCAGTTTTGTAGCTTTTATTCATCACTGTTTGCATTCAAGTCATCTTATGTGTGTATCCTAAGGACTTTTGGGGGATATACGTAAAGATGTTACGAGTATAATAACATCAACACTGTAAAAGGAGTTTGATTTATTAATGGTTTTTGTGTCTGATTTTTTGGTAGCTCATGTGGTTATGTTTCTTGGTCAAAATCATTCATAAAAAAATCGTGAGAGTTTTTTTTGGTAGTGACCATCAATAATTCATTTTTTTATATAACAGCTTAGGTTTACAAATATCTAAAAAAGAAATTAACATACAAAACATTATGGAATTCAGGAATTTAAAATTCAAAAAGTTTCGTCCTTGTCCTGCTTTTCCATTTCTAAGAAGCCAGTAGCGGACACAAAAGCAATTAAATCATAAAGTGAATCTAGAGATTCTCGAATACAACAGAAAGATTTTTATAAGGGCAGTAGGTTTAGTTAACATTGTGGCCTTCTTATTTCCAAACATAGAAAACGAAACTTAATTTATAGCTTTAAAGCTTTACGCTTGTATATTGCACTTGCTGCGGGGAGAATTTCTATTTCACTGGATAGTGTTGTACACTTTTGGCATACCATAAAAATGGATTTTGGTCCACACAAACCAGTGTGTCGTAAACTGACCTAGAAAGTAGGTTAACTTGTCAACTTAAAGTCGTAAATTATTATTTAGATTCACTAGACATTTTTAGGCTAGTTTTTCTTAATGATCTTCTAGAAAAGTAAAAATAAATATTTTTTTTTTTGAAGAACTGTACGTCAAGCATTTCCTTTTCAATCAACGAAAACGTAATTTTGCAAAACATCCATTAAAACTTGCATAATACACATTCATCCAGCTTTCGGTTTCAATCAGTCCCGTTATCAATACAAGGGTTGGTATTATTTCACCCTCGACCCCCTTGTAGAGGAGTTCTTGGCCGGCGTGGTTGCTCAGTGGGAACGTTGCGGCCGTGCCTGGGGCAAAGTCCACGCGCCCCAAATCCGGCATCCCACGGGGTGAGTCAGATGGATTCACAATACCAAGGGGGCCGAGCCAGTTACCCTATTTTCAATTGCACCCTGTGTTGCATGCATCTCGACTGTCGCGTAAATCCGACTGTACATATGCAGATAATAGATTTTTGAAAGGATCTATGAGAATTGAATGAAAACTAGTAAACGCTATTCGAGTAAAATTGCGTTATTCTCTAAAAGAATTTTTTTGTTAATATTAAATTTGGAATTAATTCGTTGTAATTATTTTATTTTTCTAGTTTTATCTATTCATTTTTTAATGTTCAATATATTTAAGCCTATTAAGTATTTCTTTAGTGTAAAATTTCAGAAAGTTTCATCGAGCTGTCGATACTAACTGAATTAGAGAAATTATGAGTAATTAGTTATTTTAGATTATGGGAAGAATTGAGTAGAAAAAAAGAAATTCTCAGACATCAATATTTTATTCTATATTCAGCCAACTTTATACATATTTATTTTGAAAACAATATTTTATTAATAAATAGGTACCTACTTACTTTACACTAAATTAATTTGTTGCTTCATTGTAAAATACTCTACCTAATCTATGCGGTGGAATATTTAACGAAAATAACAAATTCAATCTAAAATACTGAAAACGTTTGCAATAATACCTTCAACTCGAATTTTGTTTTATATCAATGGAATCTTCATTATCCTAAATAATAATTCTTCGGTTCGACATTGAGCAACATCGAACTATACATGTTTCGTCTTTTAGACAAAAATATACATAAAAAGTTCATTTTACACCACTAAAAGGATAAATAATTTTGTAGTGTTGCAATTTAAACTAGAGTTAACCGAAAACATTACTCTTGCATTTTTTCTCGTGTTAAAATGCGTCACTTTGGAGTAATTTTGAAACCCGCAAAGCATTGAAAGTGTACACCCAAGAACAAGTAAGGTTTCCGATTTAGGTTCAAATTGAAGAGGAAGAAACTTTAGAACAAAATTATATAAAAGGCTCATGTCTAGAAAAAATTATAACCTATACCTACTACTGCTCAGTCAAATTGTGCGTGGGTTTTGCAAAGCATGTCCTTAAATTCATATGTTTACATACTGATCACAACAACATTTGTACAAAGATATCATCAAACTATTTAGAACAGTTGTTATTTTGTCAAAAAACCAATAGCACTTTTTTCTCGCTTTACCGGAGATGAGTAACTTCATGACCAGTGAAGATGTCAATCTTAGACGAAAAATAGGCACCTAAACTACAACGTTTGAACCGAGTGACGCATCCGATGTAAGTTTATTCGCACGAGTCTATTTGATAGTCATCTGGTTGAACCTAGTCCAGTAAATTCAGTGCAATCAAAGAAAAGAAAAAGTAACAAAAAAAGCAAGTCCCCACGTTAAACATCAATGCTTATAATGTGCAAAGATAAAACTCAAGAAAAAGAAAAATGACATGAAGCAACCTCACTTAATTTCAAGTGGATTTTTTTTGAAGACTTGATATTTTATTTTTTCCCTGAGTTTTTTTTTGCATAACATATATAACTTTTCGTGGGTATTGGAAATTTTTAAAACGCATCTGTTCTACGTTAATTCCAATTTTCCTGTTACAAAGCAGCAAAGACTAATGTTTTCCTAGCATGACTCTTGATCTACATTTTTAAAAGTTAGATAGTTAAACTCTACTGATTCTGTTAACGATAGTTAATGATCGGAGGCGACATAATGTACATAGACATCTACTAGGTATTATTTCTGTTTACACCACATTGTGCTTGTATGCACCGCTTTCCTTACAGTTCTCTTCACCATTTCGTCATGGAACTGATATAATAAGTTCTGAGTTTGTTTTTACTGTTGACATCGCTACTTCTTCAGGGTTTCAGCTCTGCTTATCAATTAATACTGTTTCTTTTGATTTTAGTGATGTACCCGTCTAAAACCATGGTAGTTATTTTATAATAACAAAAATTCTTTAAAATCATTTCACTAATTTATCATTAAATTACCAAGGTTTGATAGTTATCTTCGTACCTTCGCTATCAAGTCAATATAAAGTGACAAGTTTTAATCTTAAATACAATGTAACATTACTTTATAAACTTTGATATCTTATAATAGATATATGTCTTAAATGTCCAGGACCAGTGCACTTTTTATGCTTGGTGCCCACGCAGCAACGTGCAGATCTACTTCAGATCCCATTTTCCGCCATCACTTCGATGCCAGTAGTGCAATCAACTCTGGTCATTGTATCATCGCTACCTTCCTAGATATCAAATGTACTTTTGATAAAGTCTGGAACGAAGGACTTCTTCTGAGACTCATTCGTGTTAACGTACCCCTACCTTTCGTCTGCTGTCTGAAGCTAGTTTAGCAAAATAGCAGTCTCCTCTCCAAACTCGCGGTAGAATTTCAGGCTGCAACCCCCGTACTCTTCTTCATACTTATAAGACCTTCATCGATTAAAGATTCACTTGTTTTTCCACCGCACCTAGTCACCTTATCAATCGACTCCGGACTAAAGAGAAGGCCCTTGTAAGAGGATTTTCGATTTGGACTGGGTGAATTTGACGACCAAGATTCTTCTGATAGATACTCGCTTTGAATTTCTCTTCACTAAACCATCATCCTGAACAGAACATACACCCTCGAGTCCTTCTTTCTCTTTCAGAAAATCTTTGTAGAAAACTCCGTGCCAAAATGAAACCCTCCCCTTCCAGATTTCTACAAAACACTCAGGATTTACCTACGGATCTAAAAGATATCTTAAATTTTACATCCCTAATCTATCGATAATTAACTAACTCCACCCATTCATCCTGTTGTCACGAGCTCAATTAATTCTGTCACTTCCAACACGGACCCCGGTTCTGCGCATGAATGGCAACGTCGATTCCCCAGGACAGCCGGGCCGATGTGGAACCTTTGTCCTTCGGTCTCTTCGTTTGTTCCGGTAGGCGAGACTCGTTTTTCTTTCATTTTTCTTTATTGCCTCTTGCCGCACAGCACCCATCATCAGTCAAAATCCGGTTTTCCATTAAGAACCCATCCTCGGGCTATCGAAGGCGCACCTCGGAGAACCTAAAACTACGTTGCGCGGGTGCCACATCTACCTCCCCTGGCCTCTGCCGGTTTTGCCGCCTCGGCTCCAGGCAAGCGTCGTATTCAACCACCCCATGCAATCTATCTACGCATGGCTGAAGGGAAGCTACGCAGCTTTTAAAGCCTCTGCTTCCGCCCGTCTAAGACTGGCATTGATATTTTCTTCGAGTGTCACAGTTTATTTGCTTTGGAAGTAGAAGTCTTTGTTAAACAAGGTTTAGTTTTCCTAAAGTCAAAAAACAAAATTCTTTTGAACATCCACATTTTTATCTGCATTAAGAAATGTCTAATGGATGATTGCTACATCCTGAGCATTAATATTCTGAAATAACTTTAAATTTAGGGAAAAATTTGGTCTCAACAGTAACGGTCTCTTTACTCATTAAAATACAAGGTAATTCTTCTAATTCTCAACATGCATCTTCAGTAGGGCCCAAAGATATATGACATAAGAATAGTCAACACAACATGAAATAATAACAAAACTGTACTAACTAATTGTTAGCTAGATTTAGTTAAGTTTATATATGCAAAAGAGGTAAATGAAGGAATCGGTAGAAATTAGACAATTATTGGAACCTATTGGGCAAACGGTAGTTGATAATAAAAAACAACACTGCTTAAGCATCAGTATGTCACGCCGGTCTGCATCGATCATCATTTTAAAAATCAGGATTTTGTCCCATTTAATTTCCACCTATACAGTCTACGCAGGAAGTCTTAAGATATGGGTACTATAAAATGGTGTCGGTTTCTTTGAAATAGTTTTACCGGAAAATAACAAAAGATCGGTCGGACCACGTCTATATTGTACCCTATGCTATAGGCTACACAACAGAAAAAGACATGTGTCAATACGATTTTTGACACAAAGGACAAAAGACTCTAGTTTTAGTCGTTTGGGGAGGAGAGGTAACGACAAAAACGAATCAGATGGAACTAATCCTTTTTTTTTTGTTTTTGAACGGCAATTTGTTTACCTGACCCGTGTGTTCAGGCCATTCTATGTTTTTAGTTTTAGAAATTCTTCTAACACCGCCACTTGTTATTGGGAAAATATTGTTACGCATAAAATCACTATGAGCGTGAGTATCCCAAATCAACTTTAGTCTCAGCATAAAACAAAGGCGGGGAATCCTCAAACTTTAATTATGGGCACTAACGCGAGACGAATTTTCCAGCCTGTGTCCTCTTCCTTCTATTTTGTAGCTTATAAGTTTCGCTAGAAATTATTTATCTTTGCCGACCACTAAGAATCGTAAAGATGGAATATCTGTAAACAGATTTTAAAAGAAACGCAAAACGTAGAACGAATAACAAGAAAATATGTCTTTGACTTTTATTCTCGGTGACAAATAGTTTTGACACAAAACACGAGACGATATCTTGTGTAATACAATTTGATTGATAGCTTTTTCCTGTTTCAAATAAGAGAAATTGCAACCCAAATTTATGTTTTCAAGGTAACATAATTCTACGAACACACGAAATGGTTCCAACAACTTTAACTGTATGTGGTAGAATGAGTCCTGGTCTCGATTCAACTTTTTTTGCCTAATAGTTATAAGAAAATCTAAGGAACTAAGAAAGAACTTACATTTAATAATTTTCTTGATACGGTTTAGCAAGGTCATCCATGCTCTTCGAATTTCGAGAAAACGTAGAATTTGAGTTGGAGCAGTGTTTTGCCTGCAGAATTCTGCTTTCTACTTCTTATCCAGCTTTGTTACTGGCTGACCAGAGCACGGTTTTTATTCATTCTCTTTGCAAAGTTTCTCAGTACTAATAAAAGATTGTGATCAATTCTAATGGGATACGGTTTGAGCCAAGAAGTTGGTCCTTCACGACTAGAGATGTAAAAGTTTTTTTCCTTAAAATGAAATTGAATCCAAAAGCTTTTAGTTTTTTTCGTTATCGAGATTGTGCGGAAATGTTCCGATACTTATCCTAGGTTTAAATTTTCGAAAATAGGCAACTCATATTCTAGACAACAAATGACGCTTCTAATACTCTTGTCAATTATTCATTTCAAATGTGTTATAATAGAGAAAATTGGCACGGGAAAACTGTTTCGCCATTAGTAGCATGCCTGACTTCTCTCGTTTTTGTTTATTTACGTTTAAGAATCGATTCCTAAAAGATGTATCTTCTTGAGATGACGTCTAAAACCTTATATTTATGCAATTTATTGAAAATTTTCTATTAAATTGTTCGAAAAAAAATTAAAATTCATATTTACAAGATTTGTAAACAAAGGTATGATATACACAAGGCTTTACCAGACAGGATACCACACTGGGACTAGTGGTTTGCCTTGCTATCATCATGAGTAAACTAGGGATTTTCATAAAGGTGGCAACATTATCCAAACTGCTGCCATTGTTTATCTAATTATTACTTCTCTTAAACCTCTTCTAACGTAATTAATTGTTGTTAATAGATCTATAGTCAATTTTTTTTGTAACACTATATTTCACAATAAATATATTTACTTACGATGCATTTATTTAATAAACCCTAAATAAAGAAATTAAAATATGAAACTGTAACATAGTGTTATTCTGCAGTCATAAAACAAATACAGCAAAAATAAAAAGCATAAAAAGATTTCACCTTTCGTATTAGATACCCTTGTCGTGCTACCGTATGTGAGAGGGCGAACATCCCCTCAGAATCAGTATGTACCCTAATGTAGCTCTTGTCCCTTGAACATGACCCTAGTGAAGAGATTTGATTAACAATATGTGTATACGTGTGATCTGAAGTGTACAAAATTGACAGGCGACCCCTTAAAGAAGAGATTTTTCATTTGTAGCGTTTAAAATTTCTACGAGTTTTATTTTCTTTAATTTTTGTTTCAGTTTCATTTCAAAACAAACTACCTAACTTGATATAACCTTGTTCCAATATTTAATTTTCTTTTTACAATAAAACATAAAAATAGTTCAGATTCTAGAAATGAATAAAACATGAAAGCTTTTAAAGACTTTTACCGTTTTTTACTGTAGGATCTGTAATAAAACCGAAACAGAAAAAAAATGGAGCAAAAAACGGTTTTGTTATGACACGGAAGTAAAATTCTTTGAGATCAAAAATTGAAAAGTAAATTTTTATTAGGGGTACTATAAACTTAAAAAACCCTCCGAAGATTTTTGTATCCTATTCAAGAAGGAACAATATTTATTTTTAAATTTTATGGCTCAAAAAAGGTTTAAAAAGGATTACCGAGTGCCAGAATTTTAAATATGAATAAATCGTTTATCTTAACAGCAGAAACAATTTCAAATTCAATAACAAAAAGGCCGAACTGCCAAAAATAGTTGAAAGCTATTAAAGAGTTTTCAGAACTTTAGAGGATGGCGATGGTAGTGGGCCTAAGGGAGTCCGGGGCTCCGGACTCCGGTCACGGCTGTAATTTGCGATGAAGCGCGAAGGGAAATTGCCAGTGTGCAGCTTCCGTGACTTAATGAGAGGCAGCGCCTCAGGACAGACCATACCTGCCCGGAATGTCCTCATCAGGGTATAATAGAGACATTGGACGCGACTAGAAAATGCCTAAAGTTCACCCCTAACATCAAATGACATTTCAACAAGAAATAACTACGACTGTTGCCAATATTACAGTTTGTGAAGTTGGACAAATCTCAATCACGCATAATTTTATTTAAACATATGGTTTTGTCACTTCCGTTTAATTTTCGTTTGGTTCTGAATAGAAAAAGAACAGATATTTATAATAAATTGTAATCAATTTATAGCAACAATTACTTGATGTTGTTAATCTTTCAAAAATGCTCAATAATGATTGTGAAAATTTTTCTTTCATAGAGGTTAACGTTATGGAAAAATCAAAACGAAAAGATTAGAAGTTTAACGATGAATTTAGAAGAACGCGAAACATGACTAAGCTTTAGAGCACTTTTATGAGTATTTGTAACAAAATAATATTTTCAAGAGTCTCAAATAAATACTTCTCTGCAATAAACAGAACAAAGGGTATTGTAGATTTTGTAAAAAGCCTTTTACGTATACGTTAGTGCATTCAGTTACTTCACACCATAAACAGCTCGTAACGTATTTTACAAAAAAACATTAAAGATTCTCTGCCTAATGTTGTCTAAGATAGAAAACTTTTTTCAGGTGATTTTCGTTTGATCTCGTTCTGCTACAGCATAGGCGCTGGCTTTATAAAATTTCTGTGGGTGCTCAATATTTTTAAAATATAGGATTAAGATTACTTTATAGTTATATTTAGTATCTACCTGAATCTTTCACCTTATGAGGTACATAAAACCAATAATGTATTCGTTTCTAACTCTGGGTGCTCAACACCCGCTAAAATTTTACCGTGGGTGCTCGAGCTCCGAAGCACCCACGTAGTTAGCATTTATGTGCCTCAGAACAAATCATCTTACATGCTTTCTGATAAATAATGATCATGCAATTCTGCTTTGTCTAATTAACTGTCATCCTCAGAACTCTGATCTGAAATTGTTGTCCGTATTCCGATATCATAGGGCGTTCTCCACATCTTTAAACATTAACTCCATAAGTCTACGACAATAAACTGCAAAAACTCATTCTCCAGAAAGCTGAGATCATTAACCAATACTGCCTGAAGATTATCTTATCTTTTGAAAATTTGTGTTCAATCCGAGATATTTAGCTTCAACGGTTTATGCAATTAGCTCGTTAGATGTATAGTGGGATGTCTTATTTTGGGTGGTGGTAAGCCTTTAGTTAGAATTATTTCACCTTTATACACCACTGTTCAATATAATTCCAAAGACATTAAATATATCTGAAGCTGTTGCTAGTTTGTTAAAGTCAAAAGACTTCAGGCCCATGCTCAACGGGCGTATAATGCATGCATATTTTGCTATTGCTATAGTCAATGGGCACAAAATTACTAAGTTTTATACTTTCAAAGAAAAACAGTAAACGACCCGAATCTTACCAACACTACCTTCGTCAAAAAACAACCAGAAGAAATCAGAAATAATGATTCGACCGGTACAGTAGGGATATAAAAAGTCTCAACTTTAGTGGTGTTGGTGAGTACCAGAGTAGGAAACACTAAAACATTAAAAACATCAATCCTGAACTACACTGTAGACTACTAAAACCCGAGTATAGCTAATGTAGTCAAGGTCTGTGTTCAGTCAGTCATACTAACAGTAAGTAGGTTAGCAAAATCACAATACTGAGATAAACAGCATAAATAATACTTTTGGAAAAAGACACAGGTGAGAACTGCAATGTTTGTGCCTTCTTCAATTAACAGTCATCGTTAGTAACCTTGGCAACACGATTCTTGTTTAGCGGAAACAAAGCAACAAAAGCAAAGGTTTCAAGGTGATTGTGTAAAGTTTTAATTTTCTCACCGACAGTAGCGGCGAAGGCATTTCTTTCCATTCTAGATGTTAGTTTTTTTGGGAAAAGACAACAAACCTTAAGCAGTCACTGCTTTTTGCTCTAATTTGTGTCGCTCTGTTTCTCTTGAGCTCAGCCTCTTATTATAGTATTTGGCTTCTGAATGCTAAACTATATTTGACAACCACAATATAAAATAAACTTAAAATACCTTCTTCCAGCTATCGAATTTAATATAAAATACATACAAAACACTGGTTTCTACCCCCATGGTTAAATATTTGAAAAACTGCACTCTTTACTCTCCTTTTTTTGTTAATGAGTAGACTTTTTCTTAAGATGTTTAGGATGTCAAGATAAAAACCTTGATTTTAGTCGTCTAAACTTTGAGACTTCAGGCATCTAAAAGGCCATCAAACATTCCGTTCATTCCATGCTTTGGCTCTAAATTAACTAATATGCTTTTCTCGTACCACAAATAAAAGTTATTTATTCACTAGAATGTGTACCGAATCGTTAACTATTACACAAGGTACTTCAGCTTTCCTTTTTGAGGTCAAATAGTTTTTTAAATAAAAAAAAGGTCACTGATACTCAATTCTATGACTGGTTTCTAGAACCTGCTCATATCTAACAGAAGAAAGCTTCATTTCTATCACACCTGCTGTTCTAGGATAAGGATTGATGTTATCCCTGCAGATTTAATTTCCAACATGACTTTGTTGTTGAGTTTCAGGTTTAACTAAAGAATTAAAACTGAAATGAAGAGTACCTTAACTCAATAACATGCGACCACATTAGAACCATTGCAAGGGCTTTTTAACAATTTACTAAAGATAGTCCATTTTACGTAATTTTCCATTTTTTTATTTTGTTGTGTCAAAGTTTTAAAGCTTGATAACCAACTTTCTGAATTGTTTACATAAAGCCTTGTTAGTAGTTGTCAGTTGACGACGTAATCATTCTATGTCTCATCAAGTTCATTTGGTCAAATTTAGTTTAAATGTTGTCATCATGCTTGATGAATTTCGTTTGTACGACAATAAACAAAAGACGTCAACAATTTACTGGAAAGCTAACGTTTTGTTAAATAGAATGGCACGAGTTTTTGGACTATTAAAATGTTAGATAACCACCATGCTTCGGTAATTGGTGTATTCAGTATTGCCTTAACCACTAAGAGAAACCACAAATAATCATAATGAGAACAGTCAGTTTGGGGATTTAGTCGCTGGACCGCTCGAATACCACCTCGAATTGGAAACATTATTGACAATATCTAAAATTTCGTTTGTTTCGGTCCAATTGAAGCAGTACCAAGCTAGAGGATCTCTAACTTACGTTGTTCGGTGTTTTGGAGAGGTAGATGATGATTTGGATTTAGATGTAGCTGGTTAACTATGCAGCAGGTTTTGGAGAATTTAAAGAGTTGCAATACGATTTGTACTTGCAGCTATTTGTTGACAACGAGGATGTTCTCTATTATTGGGACCAGATTTCCTCGAATCTCTTTTAGGAATTGGGGAGGGAACTTAAAGTGTTTAGAATACGTGATCTTCAATTCGGTCAGCAGCTATATCCATGAAATTTGAAATTCCAGACGTGCATTTATAAAAAGAATCCTTGTCGAGTCATACACTTCCTCCTAAAGATAGAAGTGGCTCAGACTGAGCAATCTCCTATATCACAGGAACCTATTTGTCGATGTCAAATGTTCGCGTATGGCGGGGATATGATGAAAATAATAAATCGATAGTCGAACATAGATTGGATGGCAGGGTTAAATACTACTACTAAATCTGGAGAACAAGCTGAAGCTTTCTAAGTTTTAGAGTTTGTTAACCAACCCTCTAGATTTATCAGTTAACGACGTAGTTATTCTACTCTCTACTACTTCTGAATTCCTGTTAGCACATGCTTTTAATCAAAATACAAAAACCATTACCAATTTGCTGACCAAAACAATTTTTCCTTAAATCGATGACATGAGTTTCAGAATTGGTAAGATATAATCAAGCTAATCACGTCGTTAACTACGTTGTTAGCTAACAATGCTTTATGTAACAGGCTTAGAAATTATTACAAATAAGTCGTTGTTGCTTATGGAAGAGCGAAAGAGTTGAAAGAAATATTTTTGTTATGGTTCTTTTAATTGAATATACAAATACACGAGAAATTGGTAGTATGAAGGTAACAGTCAAATTCTTTATGTTTTAATATGTTTAAGCAACGAAGATAACACCAATAGAGCATTGGCTGTTGACGCTCTTGTATTAGGTTTCATTTTCCATTTTCAACAAAAAGCTTCAGACCAAGATTAGAAACAAAATATTCGAAATAAAGGTATCTTGTATTTATCATCTTACAATCGTTATTTATCTTGGGCCGGCTTCAGAATCCCATCAACCTCGGCAAGGTTATTCCTTTCCTTGATGTTGACTATGTTAATTGGATTTTATTTACTACTTTAATTACTCTCCCACGATTTAGCTAATTTTCCTTGGTAATTTGAATGCTTGGGTCTGCAATTTTTACGGATTTACTTAATTGTTCACTTTCGGTTATCTATACAAACAGCTTCTGATTCTATTGCTTTTCTTAGATTTAAAGTCGAGAAACTTTTCTGTAAATTAAAGACTGTGTTTATGTTTCAGTTTCGGGCTCCTACTGGTACG
The DNA here is from genome assembly GCA_011009095.1 of Ignelater luminosus. Classification (NCBI taxonomy): domain Eukaryota; kingdom Metazoa; phylum Arthropoda; class Insecta; order Coleoptera; family Elateridae; genus Ignelater; species Ignelater luminosus. The sequence goes on along the minus strand of VTPC01000434.1, from coordinate 40,904 downwards.
TTCAACCTCAACAGCATTTGCCGACCTAATCATCAAAATCGAATTTCTTCAATTAATATTTTATTTACAGTATGAGACTCTTGCATATAATAGTATTGTTTCAGAATTTTCAAGATGTAATTCATCTTAAAGTATCCTATCTCTCCGCAATTCTACAAACCAACAGAACATGGCAGGTCATAACATAGAAAAATCGTCGAAAACTGTACAAAATTGAAATTTTGTATTGTTTTAAAATTAAAACTTCTTGGGATATCATTGCTTCAGTTTTTGGCTTGGTAGAGTTTTTCAGTGTAATTTCATATTTAAATGATATAACTATTAATAAGTTAATTAGTTTATAGAGTTGCAAATGCACAAAGCTAATTTGTCTTCATGTCTTCTAGGCATAAGGGACAACATCAAATATTTTTCTATAAATTAAATTTGTTAGATCATACTTCTTCCTCAACATTGTATCAAAAACTAATAACCTTTTTAATTGTTTTATTTACTAATATTTTTTACATTTTAGCAGTAGAAAGTTTTAAATTTGTAAACGTGAGGTTTAAGTTCAGCATTAATTATTACATTGCAACTTCTTTTTTTTTTTTTGTTTGTAAGGCACGAAAAGTGATAACGGTGTTAAAAAGGAAACCTATTCTATCCTTTAATGTTATCTCAGCGGAAAATACAAGAACCCACTTAAAATTCTGCGGTCGAGTCAGTTTTAATTGGATTAAACGAAGAGGAAAGAATCCAAGAACGCCATGAAAACGGAACAGCCCTTAATTTGTTTCATAACGGTTGTTGTAGTAGTAGAGGCGGCGAACTCTTTCAAGTGATAAGTAGCTAATTTGTTAAAACAGCCGCTTCATCCACTTATATCCCCAGATTTATTACCAACTTGAGGGTTGAAAGTTACTAAAACTTTACGCTTAGACCCGACTATGAAGACATAACAAAGTTAAGGAATGTTAAGTGGATAATTGATTCGATGATTTTTAATGGCTTTGTTTTCAAGTTTTTGACTTTGTTTTGGACGTTTCTTTGAGGAACGAAAACTTTAATATGTAGATTTTATGGAAATCGGCTCACATATTCGAACCACGATCGTCGAACATGGAAATAAAGAAAAATTTTATTTATTTTCCGGCGTCCAGGGGAGTGCTCTATTATAAAAATCTCTGAACAGATAACCAATTTATTGAAGTGGTGAAGATTTTATTGAATTTGGGTTTTCCATTTGTATAAGCAAACTCAATATTCAAGGGTGCACAAAGTTTACTTAAGAATGAGAACTTTATACATCGTTCAGAATATTTCTTTACAAGCTATTTTATGGAAGTGCTTACAGGGTGGTTTTGTATAAAATCGGTTATACTTGCTGTATTTTCTGCGTAAAGCTGAAAGTATATCAAGGAAAAGATAACTAATTTAATCTACATAGTTTCAATCTTTATACAACAAATTTATTACATTATTATTACACAAGTACAAATTTAATTATTTGATTCACTTGATACAATAAGCTCTTTCTAGATTTTTGAACAAAGATTTGACAAGGATATGTCAATACGACAAAATCTGAAAAATTACTGGATACACCAAAATCTTCTAAATTACTTAGATACAATTAATACTTGCTTTTCTCAGAGCAAAGTTAATGCAATAGTCATGCATTTATTTTCTTTAGAATCTTTGTTGCGTCATTTATCAGGTTTTGGATTACAATATTTTATTATTTTAGGGCGATTCAAAAAGTGTAGATAAAACATCAGATGGAGATTCTACACAGATCATTGTAAGGAAAAGATTTCCTATTTTCGAGATGAAGAGTGTGAAGTATAATAAAAGCATGGTATTTCAGATAATTTGCAAAATTAAAAATATATTTCCTCTTTCGAAGAAGAACGCGCTGTAAATAATCCAAAGAGAAACTGCGTTTTTTATTGATATTGTAACACTCTACCACAGCAAGAACGTGCAAATGAAGTTCCTTGCCATGGACGCCGCCGTGGCAAGGGCTGCGCCGTGATCAATAAAATGACTGAGAGACTGAAACTGACATTAAACTCAGCAAACACCATCTGCCATAGGCGCTAAATACATCATAACTAAACTAAAGGGTTTTCCAATAAGAGGTGTTATTTTGATATTCAAAGAAAAGTGCCATTTTTTAATATAAATGATCGGATGTTTATTTCATTATAAAGAGGAAGGTGTGCCGTTAATAGTGGAAAATAACATCAGGCAAATGACCACCACGACCACGCTTACAGGACAATATCCTTTTCATGAAATTTTCCATAACCAAATCGCACAGTGGCTGCCCTATGTCCTCGATAGCCTCACGAATTCCATCTTTGAGGTCTTGAATCGACGCTGGGCTGTTGGCGTAGACCTTCTCTTTCACGTGGCCCCAAAGAAAGAAGTCGCAAGGTGTTAAATCACAAGATCTCGGTGGCCAATTGTGATCACCTCTTCGAGAGATAACACGGTCCGGAAACTTTTTCCGTAAAAGATCAATGGTTTCGTTGCTTGTGTGGCACGTAGCGCCGTCTTGTTGAAAGTAAACGTTGTCCAGATCAATACCATCCAATTCCGGCCATAAAAAATCGTTAATCATCTCTCGATAGCGCAATCCAGTCACCGTAACTGTTGCTCCAGCCTCATTTTCGAAAAAGTAAGGTCCAATGACTCCGCCGGACCATAAACCGCACCAAACAGTCACACGTTGAGGATAGAGAGACTTTTCAACAATAACTCTTGGATTTTTTGAGCCCCAGATCCGACAATTCTGCTTGTTGACGAAGCCATGCATTTCAACGATCCAATCAGCAAAGACACGACGTTGTTGATGATCGGCCGGCTTGAGTTCTTGTGTTAACTGGACTTTATAAGCCTTAAGACCCAAATCTTTATGCAAAATATGGTGTAATGACGTTTGTGGAATGGCTAATTCCAAAGAACGACGAGGAATGGACAAACCTAGGTTTTCTTTAACACTTTCGGCTACAACAGCAATATTCTCGGCTGTTCTTGAGCGACGTGCACGGGTTTTATTCTTCACATCACTAACTTGTCCCAAGAGCTCGAATTTTTTCACCAATTTCTGTATTGCGGTCCGACAAGGTGTTCGAGTTTTACGAACCGTCTCTGCCAAATTTTCACCATTTTTATAGTGAATTTTAATAATTTCAATGCGTTGTTGAAGCTTATATCGTTCCATATTTATTAATGGCGTAGTTTCTACTTGTCAAATGTCAAAAAATGATAGCTTCAAAAGTGACATCTACCGAAATAGAGGGCTATTCAAAATAACACCTCTTATTGGAAAACCCTTTATTACAGCTTTTATAGCTACAGTTCAATATCAACAGCAAGCAAGACGTCTTCACAAAGCTCCCAATAAATTTCATGTGATATTCTAATATACTACTGCTATTTGCCAAACGGTATTTTAATAATGGCCATTTTAGGAGAAAACTCCTCTTAAACCAGATCTGGAAAAGCAAAATTTTGTTAGGGGGCTTTTATACGATGACAGATTGTGGATCACGTACGTATATGTCACTCAGAATGAGTCCATACCGCAACAGCAAAAAGTGGCTGCGCCGACGGCTTATACTTGATAATGTTGTTTCACTTCTTGTAGTTCTCAAGGAATCTTTAAAAACAAATAAAATTCAAAAACTCTTAATGAACGGACTGCTATAAAGTCATATGATGAAATGTAATGGAGGTTTTGAAGAATGTACAAATTTGTGAAGTCATGTTGTCTAATCATCATGGATATAGGTTGTCGGCCGTTACCGAGAAGAATTGCCGTGGATATTTGGGTCTTAAGTTTTTTTTCGGAGTTTTGCGGCGCCCAGGGTAGCAAAATTTTGCGGGACTTTTAAAATAAAAAAAGAAGAAACACACTGCTTTTTTAGACATAGTCTAATTTGTTTATTTTAAATATTTAGAAAAAATTAGAAATTTTATTTGTTCTGAATTGTTCGATACAAAGAATCAATTATTTTTGTCTTAAGGCACTGAGCCCCAGCAAGCACAGGGCCCTGGGCAGTTGCCCCGCAAACCCGGCTCTTTAGCTGCCCTTGTTCACAGTCGCAAATTTCAGGCTAAACATCTTTCTGCAGATGACTCTTTCCTTCTCTCGGAGTCAAGCGGTCTCATATGGCGGTAGGGTGGCAAAAACGCTGAATCGACAGTCGATGACAAATCAGATGAAGGTCTTGCAGATGTGAAGCACAGTCTTAGGGTGATAGTTTAAACCACAACCGCTAAAACTGGAAAGCAGGCTAAATAACATTTAGGTAATGCTTTAACTAGTCGTTCAACCTGGAGTAGATGTGAAAGCAATTTCAAGGTAAGTGCCTGAAGGCAAAAGTTCGAGACGTAAACTCCAAAGTTTCAAGTGGGGTTCTACATAGTTACTCTTCGATTTGATTTTTCTCATCTGGATCTAGAATTGCGATCGACCTACTTTAGTCTTCAACGTTCTAGACTTGAGCTGTGAGACAATGTTCTAGAGGCGACGTGGTGTCGTTAGGAAAACTCGATAAATGAAATGAACGGAATCCTAAGGAACGCAAAAATTGTTTATATCTGAGCAAAAGGTTTCTAGATTTTATTAAGTAGGAACTTGTAAAGAAGTCCCTCACATCAGATTTTGTCAAAGATACGATGGATATTCAGAGATGAAGTCACGAAGCAGCGTCTGAATTGTGTAGTGGATTATCCTGAGCGATGACTAAACTGATGGTCAGGTAAGGAATTTTGGTTTTTGAGCAATACTCTGAATGTATTAACTAAGATTCTCTTGAGCTCATTCTTCAGAACGATAAGGAGTGCTATGGGACTTTAGAAAGTGCAATTGGTGAGGTTTTTTTGAATTTTGGGTTAATATGGTTGCTTGTTTCCAGCACTAACTAAAATAGCCGCAATTGTTAATCTGAGGTCAAAAGTTGATAAGTGGAGTAAGACTTCTTGTGTTAGGTTGTTGGTACGGAGAAAGAAGTTTTTGCTCTTCTAGGATCGGATCATTGATGTCCAACAGGTCATCGGGTTTTTTTTAGCAAGACTCAAGAAAAAGAGCTGGTATTGGGTTTGTAAAAAAAGTTTTCGTCAACTATGCAGGGTAAGATTATTTGACATGAAAACTCGAGACAAAACACGATAGGAAATAAAAACCAATTCCCCAAAAGTGGAATTTAATGGAGATTTGCTTGTCAAAGCAGCAACTTTACTAACCAAGCTACATAGGCTTCTTAATTATGTTACCATTATTTCGCTTACATCTCTAGATCTTTCAATTTTCAGTCTTAACAAATCAAGTCTTTTGTGCCTTTTTATCATCTTAAGAAAGAAATTTAATTTTTGTTTGGAATCTCTTATAGCGAAATATGTACTTGACATTTGCTGATATTTGACAGAGAAATCATACCATGTTTGAGTTGATGTAATGCTTAGGAAGTGTTTGAACTTTGCTTTTAAGAAAAACTCAAGAATTTGACTTATATGGTGTAACAAATTCAAAATGTTGTCTATGTCAAAAAATGAATGGATTCTATTATTGAGATGTTTTATATAATTACTTTGATAAATAATTATTTGCACTATAGGATTCACAATTGTTACCAACTATTTCAGCTGAGTCAGTTTTGAAAGATATCCAGAGAAGTGTGGTTTCAATTCAAATTTAACATCTTAAATGTATGAAACTAGGACTTTAGAAAAATTTAGAAGACAAAAAGTTTAGTTTTTATTAATATAGTATTGCAATAATCAGTGTTTGCCTCTGTTTTCGGAGCACTCTCAGTGTTGGTTACACTACTGAAGTATGTCCTACGTTATAGTACACCAATGGGTCTAATTTAACTAACAATAAGAAGTGGTTGTACATATATTTTTGCTATTGTTAGAAGATCATTATAGTAGAAAGAGAGAGAGTTTTGTGCATATAGAATTCTAAACTAATTTATTCATATTTGTTTTTCAATATTTTTCTATTTAACAACTGTAGATATTATTTGACCTAGCTAGTGCGTTCATTAATTTTTACTAGTTAGATTAGGTCTAAATATTTTATTTGCTTTGTGGTATTTTTATTTTATTTTAAAGCTTTAATACCACACTTTTTTATACAAGCACGCCTAAAACAATGGAAAAGCGGTTTTAAATAATTGAATTACACCCCCGCCGTAATTATTTATTCCCGAAATCATTTAAACCTACAGAGAAAGAAAAGCCTACCTACAGTGTCAATGGCCACAACAACGAAATATTTATATGTTGTTGTTTTGTAGCTCCTGAGGTATGTAAAATCATTAGATCTACTTTAAAGTTTAAATAAAATTTAATTATATAAATGATGTGTGCTTTCCCTCCTTGTTTATACGCGCAGTCTTGCGTGCAATCATTAAAACCGGCGCTTTTCTGGACAAAACATCGGGAGTAGCAATTGCAATTCTTCCACCAAATAAAATAAGAATCAAAGTAAAATAAAATAGAGAAGGTCGTATAGTCCATGCAACCCTAATCTGGGGTCACTTGAAGTGAAATGGACAGAGATAAGCTCCTGAATATATTTTATTTTTCCTCCACTTGTTGCGAATTATCCTGCGGTAAAGCAAGCTAGAAGAGGACAAACTAAGGGTTTGTAACAAAACGCAGATGGATCTGGACGTTAATAGTACTTTGATATGAGGGCTACTCGGTACGTTTGTTCTTATCTAGGGGTAGTTATTGCGAACTATAGCCTCTTTTGTAAGGATTATGTGACCAAGCATTTATTCCTTGATGCCAAGCGTGAACGACAATTTTCATACTAAAAAGAAACTTCGTGAGCCTCGCCTTTAACAATCTAAAAATCCTCGCGAGTGTAACTTCTATACAAAGATTTAAATTTAAATTTCTCTCTCATAAAATTTTATGAAGGCTAAAAGAAAAAATTTTACAACTTCAGGTAGCAAAGAGTAAGCCGCAAAAGTATCGACATAATAAAATTTTTACCTACTTTTCGTGTATTTTGTCGTGATTTCCAATAATAAACCGGCGGAACTGTCGGCATCAGAAGCAAAATAGGATGTCATAAAACTGAAAAATCAAAAGATAGGTCATATTGCTTTCAAACTTTTACCCCACCAAAAGGATTTCTGTAAGCTCCGTCTATAAAGTTGAATCCCACATCGGCAAGCCACTGATATAAAAATGAGAAAGATAAAAGCTTCTATTGAAGTAGAATGGCAAGATTGATATACTATTTATTATTATTATTATCATCGTTTTAGAATGAGGAATTTCTCTATCAAAATACTATCAAAGCTAGATTCATTTATTAAACATAACTAAAAAATCTTTTTTTAACACACTAAGTTACAATTAAAACCGCATATTGTATTTTGCTAAGAAAATGCGAAACTTGCATTGAAGAGAGGTTATCACTTCTAATACAACTGAATTGTTTATATTTTTTGTACTCAAAAAATTAATTTTTGGTTATCGCTTGAAAGCAATAAACGAATATAATTATAATAACAGTTTCTAAATAAATTTTATCTTTTTCTAGCAAATAAGAGAACTGAAGTGCTCCCAGTCTATTAGTCAGTTCTAGAAATAGTATATTATGCAACAAGTGCCGAAAGAGTAATTTTTTGCGCGAATCGCGTGAGTGCAAAAAATAGCCAAAATCACCCTCTGTAATAACCCATATTGACATAATTGATAGAGTATCATGGTAATAAATAAATTAACTGAAACTTGGTTAAATCATCTTAAGGAAATCTAAGATGTTTACTCAATCATTACTTAATGAGAATTAAACTTTTTAAGATCCTAATTTGTTGTTCAGAATTTAATACAGGTCGGACTATACGATTTAAATAGGCATTTCCAGAATTCATAAAATTCTCTGTTTTAATGGTATTTACGGTCCAGTCAATATCCACAACAATGCATTGATAAGCCGTAGGCCGATAAAACTATAACAACTTATTTGCTAGTATAGCAGAAATGAAAAAGTAAAAACAGTTACTTCATACAATTTTTGACATACCTAATGATATAAGCAACGTAACAATATTTTTAAAAAGACAATTGTTTTGTTGAGTAGAAGTTTTGGTTAGACAATTTTATTAAATTAGATAATCAGACAGTTCAATTGTAACAACTAAAGCTAAATGAAGTCGACTACTGGTACTTGCAAAGATGTTTAAATTCGAAAAGGGACTGTATTAATAAAAGAAACTCGCCAGTTTCAAAGGAATTGCTTTCCTACCCTGAAATAGAGATATATCACATTAAATACGTACCGAAGTACTATCACGGCAAAAAAACCGGGGCACACTTGTCTGACGATACATCGGTTCTAGCAAAATTTCTCTCTTTTGCATCACACTTTAAGGTGGATTTGTCAGTTCAATTAATAGGTACTTACTTACATAATAGTTTTACTTAAACTGAAAGACAGATTTACAAGGGGTAACTTGGTTTTTTTGCCGTGATAGTACATACCGAAATAAGCCTGAATTAATTAAACTGTTTGTTATGCATGCAAACCATAGATGAACTGGTTTTGTTCATGTGTAGGAAAAAGTCCATTTTGAATTGTTGATGCTAGTAAAAGGCAATGACTATAACTTCTGAAGATGATGTACTGATGGTAGGTGTTTTTTTTATTTTCCAAAAAAAGAAAATTAATCGTAGAAGACAAAGACTTTTGTTTCTGCAGCTGTTGAGATTGGAATAAAACTATTTGACCAGTAAAAGACCACCTACAATTTTTATGGATTTTGGTCCTCTGTAAAATTTGCTAAAACTGTAGTATGTTATAGTTCTTCGCTCACTGAACAGAAGTCTTCAATGACACGAAACTCAAAAATGGCTAGTTTCTTTGCTACAATAATTTGAAATGTTTTCTTCTAAATGTCCTATCTCAGGAACAGATTGCAATCTTGATAGTAAATTTTAGTAGTTATTAATGTCAGGGGAGTGACTCTAAGATCATTTAAAAGTGCTACCACTGCCAATACTCAAAGTTCCATTTTGAAACGACAGTCTGTTTCTGAGATAGAAGAAATCCGGTAAAAAAAAGCATTTCAAATGGCTACAGCAAAAACATTAGCCATTTTCAGACTTCGTGCCCATAGAGATCTATAATACACTATAATTTCACTAAATGTCAAAACCTATATCGAGTGTACAGGGATCTTTAGGTTCATTTCAAAACGGAGTCAAGGTGAGTATTTAAGATATCTTGAAAACGCTAGCAAAATTCCTAATTTATTCTGTAGCTGTACTAGTAGCTTTAAGCTGAATTAGTTAATTTTCAAGACTTTTCTGTTATCGATTGTAACCCTGTCGCTAATAACAAAATTGACTTTTTCTCTGAAATCAACATTATGTGGCAATATAAATGTCTATCCGTAAAAGTTTTGATGTTCACATTTTTAATGCTATTGTTTATAAGTCTATTCCAAAATACTTTTTGGTCAGAATACTACTCAGTTTCAAAACAAAAAACTTTACTTTGGGTGAAACATTTTTTGTTTCTTAAGGTCCTTAAGAACTCCTTTTCTAGTAAAAGTGTACTGCTTATCAGGAATGACAATAGAAGTTCTTGGAGAGAACACGAATCTGCTACTGTTATGTTAGATGTTTGTTCTTTGCCATCCGAAAGCAGATCTCTAGAAATCTAGAAATTTGGTCAAAAGATTGGACGTTCTTCTTGAGACTAGAATTGAATGTTATGGGATATGTAGCAACTATACCTTTATAAACCAACTTAATGCAGGTGGTATCACATTTCTTTGCCATTTTATTTTTCAAGTAATGTTACTGGTCTTCAGTTAACTCAATAAACAAAATTTTAGCATAATAACAAAAAGAAGAAATCAAAATAAGTTTGTTGCGAGTTGTGAAAGGTTATTTTTAGGCGAGAAAAGATCTTTCACTGCTGAAACCTTTTTTATATTTATCCAAGGAAGTACTTTAGATAGCAATAAACCATATGTAGCTTCAGAGATACAGAAAATTTCGCAATTAAATGTTAGTTTGTACTTAATTAATTGGATCAAAATGCATCGAGGATGAGAAATGTAGAATGGCCAGCGTGATAACTTAATGGCTTTAGATTTTCTTAACTTTTTCAGTTGTCAGATGAAAAAAACTGAAAAACATTGCATTGCCAAAACTGGAAAAATGAGATGTAGCAATCTCAGAACTCATAAAATTATTTATTTATGGTAACAGAATTTTTGCCAAAATGCACTTTAATCAAATCATTCGTCTTGAGACCTGCGAAATAGTTTGTTTAGTTGGGACAGGGTCGGATTTAGACATGGTCTTTATGGGCTACAGCCCAGTGCCCTGTTCACTCAAGGGGCCCCCTGTGCGGTCAGAAAAAAATAAAAATAACAATTTAAACTTTGCTAGGTATGGTTGGCAAAGTTGATCTCAGATATAGATATCAACGTACCCTTACAGTATACGCTTTAGGTACTGATAAAATCCTAAGGTTATTAAATTGTATGTCGCATTATGGAAGGAGAAATGCGCCGTGAAATTATGCTTAATATGTAATATTACAAAAAGCCCCGAGAAGAGATTTTTAAGTTAATTTGATGAAAAATATCTAATTTTTTACATAGGTGCGTATAAAAAATGCGTTTATGCATTTTGCATGCGATTTTCAAATTTGTACCGCAAACGAGTCAATTAAGTTTTTTTAAGACACATTCAGGAATCTACACCAAAAAACCGCATCTCAATACCTGTACTGCCCAAAAAGTAGAAACATTTTGCTATATTTCCTTGCCTAATATCCAAGTGCATCAAATAAAATATAAGAATTCTTCAATGTTTGATGACTATAATTTTTCCTATTTAAAAATGGATAAAAAAACAGTTCATCAGTAAAATGGCTAATGGTCTCTACAACTAGCCCCCACTCGGGTTAATTGGGAGGGCCCCCAGACAGTATTAGCCCAGGGCCCCCAAAGCTAGCGATCCGCCCCTGAGTTGGGACATCTTGAATACTTTGTTTATTTATTTATTGATATACCCAATAGAACCGAGCACTTATTACAAGTTAAAAAAAACACACTTAAATAAAAAAAACTACATACCAAGTAATACAAACTAAAGAACAATCGCTTATAGTTATTCCAAAATAGATAATCTACTTCGATTGACGTTGATACATGCAAATCGGTGCTATATTGTCTAAAAACATATTCAACAGTTGGAACATAATGCTTGCTATCAGAAAAGATGATTTGGACAAAAAATATTTAAAAATCTGCCGAAGACTTTAAATCTTAATGAGATGAGCTGATGAGGTAGAACAAACCTCTTATAAGTTAAGCAGTGGATTCCTTTTCCAAAAGAATCAATCTGGACATTTGCCATTAATGACTATGAGACTTTTGGGTTTGCGGATACTTTTGACACTTCTGTTTGAATTTCGAGGATATTTTAGGAGTTTCTAAGATAAGATGATACAAAAACTGTTTTTAAATTGTATTGTAACTGAAACATAGAAAGACCTTTAAACAACTTATACCTATTTTGTAAAACTCAAAAGTTACGTCAAAACTGTTTTTAAAAAATTAACATTGGGGTTTGAATATGAGTAAAACCAAAAAATAAATTTTTTAGATGGTATGTGATTTAAACGTTGTTCTTCTTAAAACTAGGCAACTATGTTCTGCTCTGACTTGGGATCTTCTCTCTTTTCTCTTCAGATAATCAGACTCCCTCTGCCATCCTTAAATTGCAAATAGAAACTTATTTTAGATGATTCTGAATTACAATCTAATTACATATTACACATATCTATTTAGATTCAAAATTCTTTAAGCTTGAAGGCTAATTAACTTTATTGGTACATAAATCTAGAATGTTAAATAACCGTAGAAATCTTTAACCCCCGTTTTGGTTCCCAAACATTATGATACCGTTACCCTTTTATGCTGCTATAATAAAAATTCACTTTCAGAGTCAAGAAAGGAAGAGTTACTTCATTGTTATACATTTTAAAACGGATTTTGCCGTAAACTATTCCAAAATAAGCTATAAAATCACCGTTACTTTCTAACATTTTCAAGGATCCAAAAAGTTTCTTACAATTAACCCTTCTGACACAAAAGTGAAAGTCATATATTAAAATTGGTCAACAGAGGAAGATTTACGGTTGTTACCATAGCATTAAGAATTTACCGTTGCAGACATTTCGTGTTATTTATAAAAGTTAATATTTCTCTAGTGAAAAGATAAGAAAAAATTAAGACTAGCGTAGACACATTTATCAATACGCAAACAACTAAAAATAGGTTAGTAAAAAACAATGGAAAACATATAAAACGTCTGCAGATGGCGACTGATACGTTCTACTTTTATCTGTCTGTCGAAAGCAAAACCCATTGTTATATAACTTTACTGATTAGAAACCCGAATTTGTCAAAGCTAAAGCGCTACCGATCTTTTATTTAAAAAGACGCATCACCTTATAGTTAGCAAAAACCTACCACCACATACATATTTTGGAATTTACCGATTTAATGAAAATTCAATTATTTCTATAGATTACTCTGTAGTAATCATCTTTAAAAAAATTATAATCTGCATTTATAAAATTGTTAATTATCAAAATCATTTTGACGTAAGTGTGAACTTTTCAGGTTGTCGCAGAATATAACGTGTTAAATTGCAGATTTTTGTGGCTCAAACACAACGCCTCAAAACTCAAACTAGCTCGTTAATATATGTCACCTTTGAGAAAAAAAAGGTTGTTAAAAGTGAATAAGTAGAAACCGACTAGTAATGGTTATTACAACACCAAAAGTAGACCGCTTTTTTCTGTGAAACTGAACCACTATCTATTGTCTATTTTATGGTTTCCTGATTGTAACAAAACCTCTAAATTTTCAGCACGTGTTCGTAATAGAAGTTTTAAAACTACCCAAAAGAAAAAAGGAATTTCTAGCTTTATGTAACACTATTAAGAACAAGCAATTTCAAGATTACAACTAGAATGTAATAGGACATCAACTCGATTACTTTAGTTAAGTGGATCTGAAGGGTGGAAATGCTACTGTGTAACTCGCCAAGGGTCGCGTGATAGCCTAAGGTGTCTATTATATGCTTAAGTACTCTTATATAACTTCTAATAGGGCTCTGCATTGGTGTAAGGGACAGGAAATATCCCATTATGACAATCGAAAATTCCTATTAAGGTGTTGATTAGTTTGTTATATCTTCGCAAGATTTTGCTAAAGAAGTTAATGACCTGTCATTATTCTTATGCGTGTTCTTTGAGAAATTATTTAAGGTCAATAAAATCATCAAATGAATAAAAGGCATCTATAAATGCATTATTGTAAATTAAATGTACAAAAACCTAAAAGTGAAGTATTTATGGACTATTATTTGGTCATTTCTGTACAAAATAGACAATTAGCCCTTGGTCAATACTCGGTTTTTCATTACCAAAAGTTCAACGAAACCTTTATATTGTTCTGTTTGTCAGACCTTCAAAAATTACTGTTCTGTATTATATTAGTAGAGTAACATTTTGTTGGTTAGTCACGGTTAAAATATTTTACCAAAAGAGAGCGAAAACTCACATTTCTTTTCAGTTTCAACATCATAACGCCTATAATACATAATTTCTCAGTTTCTTCGTTTTACGATTTAATTAACTCTTAATTTAGTGTTTTTCCTTTATAGTTAGGTTTATTTTAAAAGAACATTAGTACGTATTTAAAAAATAAAACTAACGTACATATACAAAAAGCATCAAAATAAAAGTGTTAAACCTTAATGTAGCGTTAAAAATCTTTTATATATCCATGTAATTCGGTGTCATTTTAATTTGACCTTTATGTTGGCGTATACTAGGAACGTTTTGTATCTATAGACTATACTTAGAATCAGGATTCACTATGAAGACGTTAAGTAGGCCATTTGTCATGTCAGAAGAACAGTGGGTGGTACAGGAAGCTTAAACTCCAAAGGAACATGAGTGTGTCTATTATGCAGTCCCATACCGTCACTTCGTAGCTGGCATTTTTGAATTTCAAAGATTTTTTTCTTAAATTCTCATTTCTTGTAAAATAATGTCAGACAATTTTTTGTTTCTGATAATGTAAACTAAATGAATTCTAATCTCTAACGATTCTATACATTTTTATAAAAATTACGTGGACACAAATAGCGAAATTAAGTAAAACCCACCGACTAATTTGCTACCCTACAAGGCAAATGACGAGCAAGTATAAAATTGCAACGTATTCAGTATGCAAGGGAGGATTTAGGCAGTAATAAAATAATCCCTACATTTATTCTGGTTGATTTCTTAAGCTGGTCGTTTCCGTCGAAAAGATACCACGCAAAATGTGTTAAAATACATATACAGTACGATCTAAGCTTTGAAATGATTTATTTTTTCAAGATCGTTTTTCAAAAAGTCTTCAGACACTTACGTTTCCTCTCTATTAAGCATAATTCCTAATACAAGTCTTTTATTTATTTCTTAAATATCTGGGCGCATTTTCAAGTTTTCAAAACGTTGTTTGGTTTTGTAATCTTACTGGCCAAATCATTTATTTCGAAGTTAAATACAAAGCTGAAAAAACAAAAAACGCAAGGCGAGTATACCTATACTTCTCTTCGACAAATTTGTTCGTACCATAATCCAATACAATGTTGGTTGCTTTCAAATCATTCCTTTAAAGTTTTATGTCGTTTCTATTCAGCATTTTCATATGTAATGAGGTACTATGGTATTAAAAATTATTTTTCAAAAAGTAGAAATGATGCTGCTGCGTAAAAGAAATCCGAATGTGCCAAGTCGAGAAATTGATTGAATATCCCCATTTGAAATTACAAAAGTTCATATTATAAGTTTAGTATTCCCAAGTTGCTATTATAGAAATTTCTGATTTGCAAAACAGTTATGCAGATGATAATATAGGGAAAAATCAAAACTCCACAACTATACATTACGAGGGTGGTCTGAAAAGTTTCCGACTTCAACGTGAAGATGGCAGCACTCGTAAATAAAAGCTACTGAATTTCGTTGTTCATCTGTTGACAGTTACTCACCAAAGTTTCAGCCATTTTGGACGCGCAGTTTTTATGTAACAGTCGTTTGAGTGAGTTGATGTGAGTTTTTTTGTGAAAATGGACAAAATCGAGTATCGAGCTGTCATTAAATATTTGTTTTTGAAAGGCAATACGCCTTCGCAAATAAAAGATGAGTTGGATTCTGTGTATGGGGACTCTGCACCATCATTTACCACAGTGAAATTTTGGGCTGCTGAATTTAAACGTGGCCGTAAGAGCTTGGGAGACGATGAACGTTCGGGACGTCCAAAAACTGCAACTACCGACGAAAACATCGCCAAAGTTCACCAAATGGTGCTAGACGACCGCCGAATTAAAGTGAGAGAGATAGCAGAGGTTATGAACATGTCAAAAGAACGTGTTTGTCACATATTCAATCAACATTTAGGCATGAGAAAGCTGTCCGCGCGTTGGGTGCCGCGTTTGCTCACGTTAGACCAAAAACGTGTTCGAATGAATATTTCCAACGCTCTTTTGGCGCAGATTAGACGAAATAAATCCAAGTTTTGGCACCGATTAATTACTGTAGATGAAACTTGGATACACCATTATACGCCCGAAACAAAAATACAGTCCAAACAGTTGACTGCAAAGGGGGAACCGGCTCCAAAAGAAGCAAAAACTGTTTTTTCGTCTGGAAAAGTGATGGCGACTGTTTTTTGGAATAGTCATGGAGTTATTTTAATCGATTGTCTTCAAAAAGGAAAAACCATTACAGGAGCATACTATGCATCATTACTTGACAAGCTGAAGGCAGAACTTGCGAGAAAACGGCCACATTTGCAGAAAAAGAAAATCCTGTTTCACCAAGACAACGCACCGTCTCACACCTCAGCGGTTGCCATGGCGAAAATCCACGAATTACGGTTTGAACTGCTTGACCATCCGCCTTACTCATCAGATCTAGCCTCAAGCTCATCTAAAAATTGCGCTCGGAGGACAAAGATTTTCGTCAAATGAAGAGGCAATCACCTTCGTGAACAATTATTTTGCAGAGAAAAATGCCGAGTACTATTTGGACGGGTTACAGAGATAGGAGCATCGCTGGGAGAAGTGTGTAGAGTTACAAGGAGACAATGTTGAAAAATAAAAAAAAATTGTTGGAAAAAATGTCTTGTATCTTTGTTAGGTCGGAAACTTTTCAGACCACACTCGTATTCACGCTGTCTAGGGATACGGAATATCTCAGCCTTGGTCTATTTTTGTAAGTCCGGCAATTCTAAAAAATTCTTAAAACTCAATTCCGTGCTGTCAGTTAGAGATTCAATAAAGATCGTACTGCACAAAACCAATTCTAGAACTACTTTAAAATGTTTTCATACCTGCATTTGAAGTTTCTTTATTTCCTCAGTAATTCCTCAGCATGCATGTAACTTGGTTTCTTAATAGTCACTCTTTGTAGTATCGTTGTCTTCCATTTCAGTCTAACTGTGGTTTTTATCCGCATATTGTTCTATGTACGAGAGAGTTTTTTATGTTATCTACCTAGCTATGAAAACAACAAAACAAACAACAAGAATCATTAACTCTAACACACTTATTCCAACGTTTTTCTAATAACGCTATGCCTTTGAAAAAAAATTCTTTTGCTAATTGTTCAACATACGACTGCACAGCGTTTTCTAAGTCGTCATTCGATATAAAGCGACGTCCTCTCAAGTGTTTTTTGAGTTTTAGAAAGAGATAGTAGTCACACGGAGCGAGGTCAGGACTGTTGTAATTCCTCAAAGCCGAATTCACTGACTACTGCTTGAACAATTCGTGCTTTATGCACTCTGCAGTTATCGTGTAGAAGCAGAGTTTTCTGAGCATAATTATGGGGTCGTTCAAGTTCTTAATTGCGTCTTTGTACACATTTCCCGTTATTGTACACCCTTTTGGCATATACTCAATTAAGAGAATCCCCTCCGCGTCCCAGAAAACTGTGGCCAGCACTTTTCCCGCAGAAAATTGCGTCTCGCCTTCTTGGGAGGTGGGGAGCTCTTGTGCACCCATTGCATGGGCTCTTGTGGTGTACCCAGGTCTTATCACCAGTTGCAATTCTATAGAGGAAGTCTTCATCTTGGGATAAAGCAGTCAAACTCTCCTCGCAAATTTCAGTTTCTGTTCAGGACTGAGCAACTTGAAAATCCATCGTGCCGACACTTTGCTCATTCCTAAATTTTCGTGTAAAATTTTAAAAGTACTCGTTTTTGATATTCCTGTTTTTTACCAATAACTGTAACTGCGGCAATATTTCACTTGGAAATAGGATGGGTTATTTTCTCCATACACTGCCACCATTCCCTCATGGATATTCTTCGGACCATTGCTTTCTTTCGATAGAAATTTTATGACGCTTCTGTGTTCAAGTTTCAAATCACTTATTTTTGCTTTCTAAAACTGATATAAAAATGCCAAATATTAAGCGGTTGGAACCAAACTTGGAGATGACACTATAAAATGTCACAGGAACTTGACAAAAAAAACTATCGCGATAGCGTATTGTTTCATAGGTAGATAATATGAAGAACTCTTTTCGTATAACTTAGTTTCAATCTCAATCTTTACAGTTTTTTATGACTGCGTCTGACCATGGTCAAAATAGTGTTAAGTTATGTGTTGGTACTTCTAGATATTTCCCCTTCGCAAGCATTTGCAACTTCTGTCTATAAAAGTCTAATGGTTTCAATCTTCTTAGTTGAAAGATATTATGGTTGTTTTTAATTTAATTAGTACCCTGACCATGTTATTAAATTTTCTGTTGATTATGATAATTAAATTGTTTAACACAGACCAAGACATGATATAACTATAATGGGTCGTCAGCCCATTAGTCCATGACTTAGTCTTCATAGCAGAGGAATAATACTCTATACTGATGATATCTCCTTATACTCAAACTGTCAGAAATCTGCCTATGATCTCCGAATATATTTTACGGTTTCTGCACGAGCAGTCATTTATCTACTCTTCTTTCTTTGAAGGGTTCCAAAAATTGACTTATAAAGAGGTTGTTATCGAAGATGTAACAAACAAAGCTAGGTTTCGTCGTATTTTAGTTTGAAGATTACTCTGTTTAATTTTATAGTATTTAAATTAGTTATGTTCCAAAGTCATATTACTTCCGAGAGTTACAAAGTCTGTTGTATAAAAGATGGTCACTTTCTTTCTGCAATAGATATGTGCAATTGGGTAAATCTGAAAAGTTCTGGTAATAAAGAATTTCTACTTTTCTTGTCACTAAATAATTTTCTCTGAAGTCTTCGTTGTCTATAGACTCCAGTTCAAGTTGTTGTCTGAGACAGCAAAATAGTGAAATCTACTAAAATACACTTTGAAAACTCTTTATAGTTTCATTTTCCGTTTTGGTGTACTATTTTTTGCAGTCTATCTCTTGTGCTTTCTGCTTCATTAAATTTATTTTCCACTTGTGCCGCAGCTGAAGAAGATCATTATTGCACCATTCTCTAAGAAAGAGCACTATTGTATTTCTTCTAAGGCGATTTGTAGGTTATTTAATATTTTTCTCCTAAGTTATCTTTCAGGTCTGCCAGTCTTTCAGGTCGTTTCTCAAAAATTTTAGTCTTCTGTATAGGATCGTTACCTTTAGTATTAAGGTTTATGTGTACGAGCGGCTCCCTTTATCAGGCACTATCTAGTTTGTCTACTTTCAAATGGCACAGCTATTGTTAGTTGTAACAAGAGTAGGTTTATACAATGTCTTGAGATTATCTGCTATAATAACTTAGGCAGCATGATGTGCGTTCGCCTCGCAATCGACTTATTAGCTACGATCCTGTACTGCTGCAACTTCTTACCAGTTTGATGACACCTTTGAATCATATGGTAGACAGACTTATTAGGAATTTGACTCTTTCGGTCCCAGTTTTCTCTTGCCACTTTCAGTTTAACTGTAAATGCTGTAAGGTGCCTTTAACATAAATTATTTATTGGTATTCTTTTAGCAAGAATGACACCCTTGCATGGGCACCCATAGACTGTTTTCGCAAGGGGGACTAATAAAAAGTTTGCGTTATTTTTAATCGTTACGAGTAATTCAATAATTCAATATTATAATTGTTGTGTAAAAAATAAAAATGGAGCTTCGGTAAAGTAGCACACTTGGTGCAAAGTTCATCTCATTCATTCAGATAAACATAAAAATAAAGAAAAGAAGTTATTTAGACCGTAAAATGAGTATTATGCAACATGCATCTGACCAATAAGTGTTGGATCGACTTTTATTGATTAACAAATAAGGAAAAGCGAAATAAAAGGCAAAATATGAAAAGCGTGGTAGGTTTTTGGAAATTTGCATACGGGTAAGAAATTGCAAAGAAAACATTTTCTTTTCATAATTTTTCTCAAAATTCGGACAGATAAGTTCATTTTTCGGACATTTTTTCTAAAAACTGATTAGGTCATTTTTTGTTCTGGAGCAAACAAAACCTGATGCCGGAAACAAATTTTCCATAAGTCATTCAATAAAAATTTTTCCCATATGGTGCAGATCTTTTGGTGGACACTGTATATTTAACAAAAGATGAAAAAAGAAGAATTGTATTTATATTTCATGGGGCGTGTTCTTCGAAATTTTTTAAAAATAAATTTAATTAAAACAAAACACACTTTATTGGTATACATTGTACTATTCTTCGGGGGAGGGTCAGGGCCCCCTCTACCCCCGTATGGGCGCCGGTGTATCCTTGGTCCTTTAAAGAAGTTACTATAAGTCAACTGTCCATCTACGGTATCTGGATCTTGGATTTATTCAGTAATTACCAGTTGTTTTTGAACAAGAACTATTCCAGAGTTCTTTATTACCATAATAAGTAGTGGATACCTTATTCCTGTGCAGGGGCTTTACATAATATGTGGTTTCAGGGCCTGAAAGGTCATAATTTCCTGTCTATAGTAATAGTTTTTAATCTGAATCTGATCATCCTTTTGGCTTTGTCACCAAATTTGAATTCTGTCCTTGTGTTAGTTTGTGTAGTTATTCGTTCTTCCCAGATAATACTGAAGAACTTTGGTTGCTTCCTTAAGTTAGATAATAATAATAAAGTGAAAGTTTGCTTCCCAGTTTTTTTAATCATGCTCGTTTGTCTCCAATCTAGGGATGGCACTCATCTGTTATTGTTAGCTTCACTATATGTTCTAAATGGTACTTAAATATTCCTGGATTTTCTAGGTTTTGCTGGAGATGGAATTTTGAGACTTGAATAAGGTCTCTTCTTATTATGTTTTTCTTTCTTCTGTTTTTCACTGCTAGTCTGTATGGTTTCTCTTTATTACACACTAAAACGATGGTTTTTTAGGTTTTTTAGATCTTTGGGCTATGATGGGCTGCAAAAAGCTCCTGGATCTGATTTCAAGACAGCCGATTTTACGGTTTCTTGCCTGGGGTTTGATCTTGTTATAATCTGTTTTTTACTTAACCTCCATGCACATTGGTGTAACAAGGACGTATCTTCTGTCTTAATGTAGAGTTATATATCTGATTTTCTATCACCTGGTGTCTAGTTTCCGCAAGTGCCCACACGAATATATGGCGACTTCAATATAATGTGATTGCGGCAGATTCCTTGAAGTTGTTATTCGGTAATGACTGACTATTTAGTTTTATGTGTCTTTTTCTGATTTCGTTATGGTTTGATATAAAATTGAGTGCGACTACTGAAATATTTATTTCAAAATTTGCGTACTCAACGCACCTGCCAAAGGTTGTACAGAGAATGCTTGAAATCTACACGGTGAGTAACATATTGATAGGACCAAATAGAATAGTGAATCCAGAATTTATTACAAGACAAAAGACATTCAACAAGCTATTTAAGAAAGTTTAATAACGTTATCTATCAGATATCGACGACGTAATAACACTGTTGATGGTGTCAAACGAGATAACATATGATATCCGTAGCTACTGTAGAATATACGTAGTGGAACATCAATACTAAACCAAAAGTCTAAATAACAAGGCAACAGAAATTTGAAAATTATACTGGACAAGTACTATAGCTTGTGTCCATTTAATTCTCCGCAATATACAATACACCTAACCTTAAGGTTTGTCTCCTGTTAATTAAAATAATAATAATAAAATTTTAGCGTTTTGCCTCTGGTAAGAATGACATTATTATCTGGAAAGTGTTTTACTGATATCCGTAAGAACGATTGTAGCTCCTTTCCTAAGAACAGAATGTGGATTATTTATAGTTTCTGTTCAAAAAAGAACTAAAGGAGACACTTCCGGAGTGATTTTCGAATTTCGATATTGAAATTAAGCATCAGCTATAACCTTTCAATCGTTTGCTTAGTTGTTAATAGAAATTGTTTTGACTGCTTTGTTCTATTACAAAATACATCCTTTGTTTGAAATCAGCAGTAATTTACAATCATCATCATTTATTTCTAGCTAGAACACGCATCTTAGTAAAAAAAGCTGAAATCGTTTTATTGAGATTTAAATCCACAATTATTATTATCCTGATTATCTACAAATAAAACTCTCAATTCTCTTTTTATGTGAATTTAATCTGGTTTTGTGCTCACAATTCTAGGTAAGTTCTCTATTATTCGTTTTTCATGCCATTTGATACACAGTTATTAAGGAAATTGAAAAAATGTTTGAATGTATAAGTATTTTATTTCAATAATACCTTATTTTTTTATAAAAATCCATAAAAACTTGCTGTAAATCCTATTATGTCGTTTGGAAATTTTATTCCTTTTTCTATTAAGTTGCTTTTTTTCAGAAACGCGTGATGAAATGAATAAAAATGCTAGCGAAACCCAAGAAAATTAATTCAAATGTTTTATTTAACCGAAAGAAAATTTCCAAGTATTTTCATTTTCCCTGTAGACCAAGAGGTTTGAATTACATAGAGCCGTATTTGCAAGGGCTTAGAGATTCTTTGATAGGCCGTCAAAGGAGATATTAAGCCTCTAAGTACGAGATAATGCCGTATCTTGTTACCTAAAAACTAATGCTTTAAGGTAATGACACCCAAAGAGAGTCTTTTATGCATTTTCTGTCCGTATTAGATTGAAAGGTCTGACTATTATAGAATTTTTTAAAAAATACAACAAAAATTATTCTGGTCGGAATTATAATTTTTTATAACTTTAGATCTGGTTAGTTTTCAAAACATTGCTACCTTTTAATTCGACTGAGTTTCATTATCATAGAGATCTTGAGAATAAGCTGACCTGAATATTTGAAATCCTTGATATTTTTTGATGAAATATTGACAGGATATGATCCAGGTAAAATGAACAAGATCAAGGAAACAAGCACAAAAACTTTAAAATACCCTTGAATAAATTTGGCAAATTTTTCAATAACTGTCAAATTTTGATCGGCTTCTTCTGTATTAGATATTTATGTCGGCTTTATTTGATCTTAAGAGCAGATGTTTTGCGGCACGCTTATATTGTTATTTTCCTTACTTATTGGCTTATCAAAAACATTAAAAAGTAATACAAACCAGATATAATATTAGCTAGTTAAAGGTGAAAAAATCGATCTGTTAAAGTGAGAACTAGTTTTATAAGTTTGTAAGACTTATCTAGACAATCTTGTATTCAGAGACATTCCTTTCAAAGTATCAAAAAGATATTAAAGGTCTAAAGGGTCTAAATAACTCAATTGTCCTCCTTTCAGTTTGCGTCTGAATTGCGTTCAGGAATACAACTAACCGGAAGCCAAAGGTGGCTAAAAGCTTGAATGAAATTATTAAACAAAATGTCAAAAGCTTCTGGGTAATTTTAAAGCCTGAGTTACACAATATAAAATAAACTTCAAGAAATTTATTTATACACTTGAGATACTATAATGTATAAAATCTTTAAAAATTAAAATAAAATTAGCGATGAGGAGGTGAGAAAATATAATAAACAAATGAAGTCTTTTTCTCTTATTTTTTTTAGCGGTAAGATCAATTTTTTCGAGTGTAAATAGTACTTCTATGCTTAATCCTTAAACAGTCGTGAAATATAACTGTCAGATTAAGATCTTGTAAAACCAGTGAATCAAAGTAGCGTAGGTAATAAAAAAACGAATGAAAAAGAAGGGTGTGATATTCTTTTATGCAGTTGGCAGTTCTGTGGGCACCTTAATGTTCTACACCTTTCAAAGATGAAAGACTCAAGATTTTATAAAACCCTTTAGAAATATTTGTTGCAGTTTTTAAAAGCTTTTTGATAACAGAGATTTATAAATTTTATTTGATAAACATAAACTACAATGTAAGATTTCCTAAGTAATCGTAAAAAATTAATTTCTAAATTTCATACATTTCAACTATTAGAGGTTTTAGGTTCATTTTTAATAGCAGACTAATATCCTAAGTATCCGATTACATCCTCCATTACTAAATCCATGTGCATGAATGCTTACAAAATTCAGCAAAAAAGTTCACATAATACCAACCCTCCAAGAGAGTATAATCTTCACGTAATGGATGCATTTAAGGCCATGAAAAGACTTATCTATTACAACTATCTACGATCTTATAGATGACGCTATTCAGAGTTCCCCATTTTATAAGAAAATTTTTATTTTTTTTATTCGCCACGTTATGAGATGTATTTGATAAAATATAAAAGCATTTCAGGAAAAAAATTATTTAAATAATCTTGTAAAACATACATAATTAAATTTTAATGTATTTGGTCAGTTCAAGTTCGTTGTAAAGGTAAAGTTTAGGGCTTAATTTATTGCTTTTCGCCTTTCACCACTAAGGTAAACCGAACATACCTTTGATCCAACCCCCTTAGATTAGCATTAAGAACCCTGACGGTTCACCCCTTCCTGTGTAACAATATGTAACAATGTAAATAAATATTGTCAACGGTAAATAACCAGTTTTACCCCTAGGTGATGAAATATTTTAATATAGGGATTTTAACTGTTTCCATATCTAATTTGAGCCATTATTGATAATATTTTATTTGTGTTGTAAAACTGATGAATTAATCTGGATTTGTTAAAAAGGGTGTGTATGCCCTTGTTAATATTTTAAATCTAGTCAATAATACTGATCGTTTGATTCATCAATTGATGATAACGTACTCGTAGAGCTTTTTTAACAAATCGAAAAATCAATAAATTACTGCCATAAATATTTCACGTTTTATGTACTTATAGTTAAGAACAATATAATCTCACACAGGTATTAGCCCCTACTTTGGTTTTTGAACAGCGATTATTACTGTCACTTCTAGTTTATTTCTCGAAATCTTTTTAAATCCCAATATAATTTCATATAAGTAAAGCTTATTTCAATCAGAAAAATCTGGAATTTCTAAAAATGAAAGATTTTTAAAAGTATGATATTTATTTATGTAGTAACTACTTTAACTCTTGATTTGATTACGTAGTTAAATCAAGATTAAAGAAAAATTTGATTATTCTCAAATAGAATGTTTTTGTCATTCTTTTGAGTCAAACATTTTTTGCAGTATTGTGATCAACTTCTTCTAAGTATTGCTTTATTAAGTTTTGATTTAATTTTCTGGAAGAACTTTAAATAAATAAAACACGAAAGTTTTCGAAAAATATTCCTAAAAAATTTGGCCGCAATTCTGAGCAGTCATAGTTTGATTCTAAGACAACGGATTTTCAAAATCCAGTAGGAAGGATCACTCCTCTGATCATTTACACTTCGATTATTTGTTGACAGGAATGTCAAGATTTCTTTAAAATTTGAAAAATAAAATAATTTTTAAGAATCTTTGAAAATAGTTTTTGAAGGCATTATTGCTTTTTTGAGCAGGCGGTGCCCTTGCCATTTATTGTAAAATTTTTAAACTCAAATTATTCTTTAAGAATTTTCTTCCTATTTTCTTTTCTTTCAGAAATACTAAGAATTGGAGCTCACCAATAAGGAATAAGAATGCCAATCATAACTGGCTTTTGTCCTGTTACTTCATCTAGATTTTTCAAAACTTTGGAAGATGTGGGGTGATTACTGATTAGTCATCTTTAAACTTTTGAAATTTTAGCAAGAAAAGGTTCTTTAAAAATTTTTTGCAGATTTGTACATCCATCGGTTACTTTAGTTACCTATTAAATGTTGGCATATTTACTTACATAACATGATACCTATACTTGAATAGGAAAAGTTTCTCTTTATTTTATTTCACAATTTTCGACCCCATCTCATGATGCAACTGTTAGTTAGGAAAACAATACAAATACAGTGATGCTAAGCACACAATTCTTACAGTTTTAATTCTTTTCTTCTTCTTCTTCTTTTCTCATCCTAATTTAGCCTGCCTTATCAAAAGATGGCTTATATACCATTAGCATAATACTTCACAGTAACATGGTAAGAGAATTAGAGTTTTTTTTTTCTTTTCACTGCAAACTTTGCATACTGATTCTTGTGCAATCTCAACAGAGAGGAAACGCTCGTTCAGCTAACATGACAGTGTCCCGTTACTGTTCCCATAAGTAACTTTGTAGGTAACAGCTGCTTAAGAACTTCTTCATTTAGAGTTGGGTTGTTGAATTGTTCGATCTACATTTTTCCAATCCTACAAATTAAAAAGGAGTAGATATGTTTGAGAGATTAATCTTGCAAGCCAGTTAGAAATATAATAATAAGACGAAACCAAAAGATATATCTAATTCTGTCTAAGATTGAATCATTGAACAATCATGAGATAGCCCTGCATTTTGAAACTTTATGATAGTAAAATTTACCCCCAACAAATCAAAACCATTAAAAAACAGATACAGATTATTGCGGCACTTTAAGTCTGACCATTGAAAATTAATTGTTGTAAATCGTTTTAAAGAGTTCCTTGTCAATAGAAGCAATAAGATGTCAGCGGTATCTCAGTTATCAGATTAACTGAGGAATTAGTAATTGCTGTATGCGGTATAGATAGCAGCGCCGTAGCTAGGAAAAATTTTACTGTAGGCAAGCGGCATTTTTGCGCCCCTCCCCTCCCAACGCACTAATAGTAAGAAAAAACATATTTTACTGTATGACGTTTTATTTAAAAGTAAATTTGCCATTTTCTTAGTTTTAATTTTGAAAACGATGTTTCACATGAGGCATCCGTGACAGCTACAGTTAAAAATATTTGTATTGCTGTGGAAAAATTTGGATACTCAACAAGTAAATCAGATTTATCCAAATTTCGAAATATTTCAAAAGGAGATTGACTTTGAGATTTAAAATAGCTCCTGGAACTGGAATCTGAAACTTTCAGCTTCTTGCCGAAACTCTATGAAATCTAAGTCCCTCGGATATTTTATGCACAAATTTTTAATACACTTTTCTATGTCACTGAGGCTCATCTTTAAAAACGACGCACCATTTAAAATTTCAAAATCAGCTGAGAGTTTATTTAACTTCGAAAGTTATGGAATCCACACTTAGAGTATTATTTGCTTTTGTTTGACATCTGGAGTCAAGTCAGCTACAAGCTCTCCAGGCATTCTTTTAATTTTTCTTTTGGGTATTTCTATGGTTCTATGGAAAATATCACAGTTCTGGCAGCTCTTCCAGTTTTAGCAAAACAATCGTTTCTATAATTCTTGATTTCTTCTAGCATTCCTTCGATATATTTGCACGCTATATCAACTGTCACATTCTTTTGTAGCAAAAGATTTACCTAATTAATTTTTTCCAAAACAGAATACCAAAAAACCAAAAGAATCACAAATTCATATTGCCTGAGTACTTTTCTGAAGATTTTTCGCCCCACTAACAGTGTCCTTAGAATAAATGACTGGACCATCTGATTGAAGAATGCACAAAAAAATTTAAAAAAGTTTGAATTGTTCCAAATTTATGTTTTTGATTATTTTTCCCTAGAGCCCTTGCCTCTTGCGCCCCTAGGCGGGTGCCTACTCTGCCTACCCCTAGCTACGGCCCTGATAGATAGTCGTGTCAAACGATGCATATAGCACAGATCACTGAAAAATGAAAATGAACGCAATTGCAAAATGCACATTTTCAAGCGTAATGAATTTAGGCTAGGTAACGGAGTTGCATATTCTGATAGTAACACACTTATCTAAAATGCCCAAAAAATAGAAAAAAATAAACTTCCTGGGCAATTGACAGTAACCATCATTGATACATTTACTAAGGTCATTGCAGACAGTTTTAAAAGCGTTTTTGTATTCTGCTACCGTTTGCACTTATTTGAGGTTAGAAGTAAGTTGTTGCATTTGAATTTGATGTCTATGTAAAGAAAAGCCAATTGTTTTTCAAATCTCAGCAGAATTCGTCAAAATTCGTCCATATTTCTATAATTATACAAATCAAACAGATCAGTGGCAACGGACTAATTTGACACTTTTAGCTTAGAATATTTTATTAAATAGTCGGCTAACAGCAAGTAAGCGTTTACTGGCAGCGCATAATCATAGATTCTAGCAGAGAATAATCTTTGATCCTGGACACAAACACTGACTTGCAAAATTTTGTAGTTAATGTTAAAAAACGTTAAGCTTTAGTTCATACACTACACGTCAGCGCCAACGTAACTTTGATCGTTGAGTCGCTCCCTACTAAAATTAACTCCTATGATGGAATGGTACATTTTTCGCATTTAGATCGAGCGGTGGCGCTGAGCACTTAACGCTCTACCATGCGCTTTACTTTGAGAATGCAGTAGTCTTTGACCATATAGATGTATGGAGGTCTTGAACTTTAGCGCAGAAGATGTTTGGCCACCCCGTTGTTCATAAGAATCTGCACCGTATTCTCAAAATTAAACGCATTGTTATTATCAATTTTCAGAAGCAGAATTGTTCTATCTAATGTACCGAAGAGAAAAGCTAACATAATCTGACTATAAGTAACTAACACCATGGTGTTAGAAAGATTCCAGCCAATCTAGTATCTATAGCTGCAAAAGAGGACATCAAATTTGTCGGCAGTTTTGATTTTTCACTGCGAGTAAAAGTTTCTTATAACGCATAAAAAATTCTTTTTCTCTGGGTATTCGTTTACAATTAGCGACCACCTCCAGAGTAATTCAAATAAATACAAATTTGTATAGGTACTAAGTCAGGTTTTTAAAACGGCAGAAGGGTTTTTGAAAAGTACAATCACTTCTGCCAGAAAGTTTAAACAGTAACACGTCTACATCATTAACACAGCATTAACCAAAAATGACAACAATTTTGTAAGTGCAAAATTAGGAAAACCGTTATTCAAAGTCAACAGTCATGATATCCTAACAACAAAGAAAAGTCATGCCAACTTACCGGAATCTAAAATAATTATATTCTTACTTACCGCTTATAAGCTGTCATGCACTATTTTTTCCACCAAAACACAAACGGAGTTCAAGAAAGTAATTTAGTTTTGAATTTTAATTGATGATTCGTGTGTAAGATAACCAAGAATTTTTTTTTAGACTAAGGACAGTGTTCATAAGTACATACAGAAAATGTTCTATTCGAATTTAGTATTTAAAAATTGAATTGAAATCTTTCAGATGAAACACAGACTTTACAGTTCTTACTTATATTTTTTTAATTAAGACTTTCTGATTACTTGATTTGCGGCTTACTGAATTACATGTGAACAAGTATTTTAAATCTTAAATTAAGTATTTGAAATTAGATTTAAGTGTATTATGAATGCCTCTAAAATTATGATTATAGATATTTAAACTTTTCACACAAAATTTGTATGAGCGCCACCTCGCCTTCGATAGGTTAAAAAGGTCTAACTCGTTTGACGTGATTATACTTTACAAGTTCGAAGAAGATTTCCTCATCTACTTTATGATTCTACCGCGAGATGGCAGAATATCAGTTGGTAGCTTTTTGTATTTAAAAATATTAAAGCAAAAAGCAATGTCTCTGGAATTAACTTTTTTATGACAAATACTATTCCAGTATTAAATATTTTGTTAGAATTTTGTCTTAAGTGACTTTTGAAAAATACAATGCCTCTAACACAAATGTAATATAAATTACTACAGGGAATCTAAATAATAAATAATGTATAGAATTGATTTACAATTTAGGTATTAACTTTTTCAAAGCAAACTTAATCGCTCTGTAAAACTTAATTTTCTATGTACTATATGTTCATAAAACTTTTCACAAAATAATTTTTCCTACCCTCTAATTCAAATTCTCGTCATAATAGGATTTATAAACATATAAACGAAATAAAACGCGAAGGTCCAAAGTATAAAAACAAACAACAAAAAGAAGGAACGCCTTTAAATCTCCCTTTATAAGAAGTCAATCCGCTTATATAATCCGCCATGTAAACATTGACCATTTAAATGCCGCTTATTAAAATGGAATATGAAAATGGGCGACCGTGAAAGTTTGGTCAATAATACGTTTGAAGTTTCTTGTTCGCTGCTGTAAATAGGATTTTGTACTTGTAAATACCCCCTTTTACTTCGTCTTCCAGTGATTAATTTTCCCCTGAGAGAAATAACGATGTTTAAATTGTCTTGTTGGAAAAATGACCATTTTATTACATCAGAGAAATATTTTTGGTAAGATTTATTTTTTAACCTCTCCTATATATTTTAAGACAAATATTATTTTTCTAGTGACCCTTGAATTAAATAATACTAAAGTGATAATAATTCAGAATCAAAATATCCATGCCAGTCACTTTTGGCTCAAAATTGCTAAAGAAAACTGACATTCCTTCCTCCAATTTGACGTCGGTGGAAAAATATGTTCCCAATAGTAGTTAGTGCTCGTGGTTCACCGAACACGAGTCCAAAATTATCAGACGCACCTCACAGTGATGGGGAACGTCCAAGAAAATCCAATTCCAAGGAGAATTTCCAAAACTGGCTTAAACTAAAAAATGGGCTTAGCCGCGAAAGTTCTCGTAAGTATTGAGATATTTTAAAAAATTTGTATTTTTTCCATTTCAAATTTTAGCTCTGCATACGCCAAAGTCAGATACACAACATTCACCAGGGCCAGTAAAAAAGAAATTTAATTTTCGTAGAACAACAAATGTTTATCAAGAAAAACCTAGATCAAAAGCTGTCAGGGAAGTTGCATTAATTGCTAAAAATAGAGATGAACGCAGACAAAGGCAAGCTAATGAGAAAGCAATCAAACAAGCCATTTTAAAAGAGGAGAATGGAAATCCCTATTGGGAATTTGCTATGATGATCAGGGATTTTAGAGAAAAGATAAATTTTCACCCTTTGAAAGCAGATGATCCCGTTGTGGAAAGTCAAATAACAGTTTGCGTTAGGAAACGTCCGTTAAACGACAAAGAGCAACGTAATAGGGAAGTGGATGTTATTACAATACCATCAAAAGATCGTTTGATACTTCACGAACCAAAGAATAAGGTGGACTTAACAAAATATTTAGAGAACCAGCAATTTCGTTTTGATTACGTATTTGATCATACTACTACAAATGATGTCATCTATAAATTTACAGCTCAGCCACTTGTAAAGACAATTTTTGAAGGTGGCATGGCAACTTGCTTTGCTTACGGGCAAACAGGTGCCGGAAAGACACATACTATGGGTGGTGAATTTAAAGGAAAGCATCAGAATTTTACCAATGGCATTTATGGTTTGGTTGCACGAGACGTTTTTACCTACTTGCGAGATCCTCGTTATCGTAATATGAATTATGTGGTATCAGCAAGTTTTTTTGAAATCTATGGAAAGATGGTTTTTGATTTACTGGCTAAAAAGCAACGTTTACGGGTATTAGAAGATGGCCAACAGGTGGTTCAAGTGGTGGGTTTAACAGAAAGAGTTGTGGGTAGTGTTAATGACGTTTTAGAACTTATTCAAAAAGGGAGCTTAGAAAGAATGTGCGGTCAAACCTCTGCCAATACAAATTCTTCTCGTTCTCATGCAGTATTTCAAATTTTAATACGCCATCCAGGTTTGAAGAAGTTGCAGGGGAAGTTTTCGTTGATTGATTTGGCTGGAAATGAAAGAGGAGCTGATACGTCGAAATCTAATAGGCAGACTCGTATTGAAGGAGCTGATATTAATAAATCATTATTAGCACTAAAAGAATGTATTAGAGCGTTGGGCAAAAAAGGTGCGCATTGTCCTTTTCGTGGGAGCAAATTAACACAAGTGTTAAGAGATTCGTTTATTGGAGAAAAATCTCGAACTTGCATGATTGCTTTGATTTCTCCTGGTGTCGCTTCTTGGGAACATACGCTTAACACGTTGCGTTATGCAGACCGAGTTAAGGAATTGGTGGTTGGTAATGATGATGATAAAGGGGATTCTAATCAGTCAATTCCTAATTTAAAAGACACGGTTAGTAGTGATGATACAGGCTCGAATGATGAGAATGAAGAAAACGATGAAGATATAGAAGACATAACTGAGGAAAATCCGAGTTTATACGCTGCCGAATGGGAGGTAATGGAAAGCCATAAACATGTAATTGAGAGCTGTGTTTACTTCCATAAAATGGCTTGTGATTTATACAATAGTAGTCAGACTGATGGTTACAACAAACATGAATTTGCTAGTAACTGGAAGAATTTACTTCAAGAAGTTATTGACATTCAAAAAGATGCGCTAATTAAAGTTACTGATTATTGTAATTTATTACACAGTAAGACTGCTCTAAATAAATGAAATTGGCTGATAAATTGGGGGTTTAAAAAAATTAAATATAATTAAATTCAAGTTACAATGTTTTCTTTAAAACAAAAGAAGTCTTCGGTTTAGTATTTAATCTTCATATTTTATTAGGCAGTTATTTCATACTTAACTAGCATTAATTTTTTTATTGTTTGTTGTACTTATTAGTTTCGACTCGACTGATGAGTAAAAATGTACTTCCGTTTGGTATTGATTTAAATTATTTGAGTGGGAATATTTATTTTTTGTTCATAATTATGTTATTCAGGTTCTGTTTTGCAATATTGGTTTTCCAAGATAAAATCTACTGAAGAATTTACTAAACTAACTATAAATTTAAAACATTTTTGAGGTTTTTAAAAATTGTAGATTTATTTCAAACATCCAGTGCCTCTTTCTCTGATCTGTAATCATATATGAAGCATTACAATAATCAAATTCCATGTAAATGTTCTTTTTGAAGACTTTTTGACATTTATTGTTATCTAATATTATCATACAGCATTTATTAGAGTTTTGTATTTAATAAATTTTTTATTATTTAATAACTGCTAACTTTCTTCCCATTAACAGTGCAGCGAACTCGTTTTCCTAACCTTCGTACAAAATTCCGAAGCATTCAAATACGAGGGTTGCTATTTATATTTCTGGCCTAACAATGAAAAAACAAGTATTTATAATCGAAACTAGTTTTATTGTTTTTCAAAATATGCTCCATTAAGATTGATACACTTTTCCATGCGTTTGAACCAATTTTCGAAGTACTTTTACCACTCTGTTTGAGGCAGCTCCAAAATATGAGTTTTGAAACAAAAAACGGCTTCTTCTGGTGTTGAAAATCGTTGACCACGCAGTTTGTTTTTGATGTACGGGAATAGAAAGAAGTCATTGGGTGCCAAATCAGGGCTGTATGGTGGATGGCCCATCAACTCGACCTTCTGGCTGGTTAAATATTCAATTGTTTGAGCAGCGGTGTGAGAGCTTGCATTGGTAGGATGAAGAATGATTCGCCTCTTCTTTGAAGTTTTCCAAATTTCTCCAATGACTTCTGGCAAACAAATGGTTGTGTACCATTCAGAGTTGACCGTTTTACGTTGCTCTAACGCCACTGTTGCCACATGACCGGTAATGCCAAAGAAACAGGCAACCATTTGCTTCGATGAGCTTCTTCCGCGAACAACTTTTGTTGGATTTGGCTCGTCGTGAAAGACCCACACAGTTGATTGCTATTTTGTTTCGGGGTCATATGCGTAGATCCATGATTCATCACCTGTGCAGATGTTATACACAGCCTTTGATGCACCTTTCGAAATTTTTTTCAACATTTCAATGCATCAGTCGACTCGAGCCTTCTTTTGAGCATTGGTCAGGTTATGTGGGATCCAACGGGAACAAATTTTTTTTACGGCCAAATGATCTTGTTGATGCTAGTCATACTAATGCCCAAAGATGCCTCAATCTCACGGTATGTCACATGACGATCTTGTTTAATCAGTTCACGCACAGCATCGATGTTTTCAGGCACAACGACAGATTTCGGACGGCCTTCACGGATTTCGTCCTGGAGTGAACATCGGCCACGTTAGAATTCATTATACCAGGTTTAGACAGTGCTGTAGGATGGAGCTTCATCGCTATATAATGTATTAAGTTCATTGATGCACTCTTGTCGTGATAATCCACGTCGAAAGTTATGAAAAATAATTGCACGAAAGTGTTCACGGGTTAATTCCATTTTTTACTAGGGAATGCACTTTTCAATTAACTGCAAACAACACTAATTGCACTCAAATGACAAAATGTTGTGGTTGAGGTTATGTTCAACAATGTAAAGTTTACACCGGGAATGTCAGCTGACGCCTGGAAACAGTCAGTGTTGCCAAGGCCAGAAATATAAATAGCAACCCTCGTAGAGACACCAAACGTTTAAGGTAAACAACAGTTGTAATGTAATAATTCACAATGGTCGTGATAGTATAGCTCGCTAAAGCCCAACTTGTATTTACTTAAAAATTTGTGTGCGCAGAAAACTTAATTTTAATGTATTGTAGAATAGTAGATTATTACTTTTCCCTTCGATTTCGAGACGTTCTTACTATAGCTCCTATTTTTGATAAAGGTGTATAAATCATAATGGGCCTGTTAGATTTAAGGTTTAGTTTGAATGTACATCTTGGTATCAAAATTCTGTTTTTAAGTACATAAGTTCAGATAAGTTACAGTTTTTCCCAAAGGAGTGACAGTTTTAATAACTTTTCATTTCTAAAGATGGTAACACATTCTTTCACTATTACGTACACCAATTTCTCTCAACAAGAAACAAGTAATCCTTTTGAGATACTATTACAACGCTAAAGCAGCGCATATTGCAGATGATCTTGTTTGTCTGAAACCTAGAAATTACGTTTACAAGATCCTATTCCGGAAACGAAGACTCAAATGATCTTTCAACATCTTACAGCAGTTCAATTGCAGAAATCGTGTACGGTTTCATTACAGACTGTCATTTACACGTATATACACATCTTTGCCTGCACCTAATATATTTTTGATTTGTTTCACAGGCTTTTGGTACCTTGGTACATAGAGACATCGCTCTGGGAAAAAAGTCACGGTGCATTAAAAGATGCTCTGCCTGCATTATTTTAATCGCTCCATTAACTTCTCCGTGGTAGGTGTGTAAGTTGATTAATCAGAAAGGTGTTGTAAATTCTCAGAACTGGGTTATGGTTAGGTTGATTTTAGCTATTGTGCAACCTTCTTTCCTCCATTTTGCTACATTTTGACAGACGTTAGCTCCAATAGACTCTACAGTGGCTTACTACCATCAACCTTCAGCAAAAGTCAGTGTAGTAAGTCATGACTAGGCAAGTCTTGAGAAAATGTGTGTATTTAAAAAGACAAAAAAAGAAAAGATGAAAACGACAGTAGATGGTCAGCGCTAATAGGTTGACTAGGCTAAAGCTTAGAGCGTTGGAAAGCAATAGGCGCCAGCTCCAGTCGTCAGACTATCACACATATACATCATATAGGATTGCCAGATTTCTCACGTCTTCTTAGGAAAACTTCTTTTAAAAACTAGAACAATCTACGACATTGGTAGGAAAATTTGGTTTCCGAGGCTGAATTAACCTGAGTAAGCAACAAAACATTTGTTCGCATATTTTATAGCTTGAACGTCGAAATTAAATTGTTT
This sequence comes from Ignelater luminosus, assembly GCA_011009095.1. Lineage (NCBI taxonomy): Eukaryota > Metazoa > Arthropoda > Insecta > Coleoptera > Elateridae > Ignelater > Ignelater luminosus. The sequence continues at coordinate 6,019 of VTPC01000434.1, read as the reverse complement.
TGGTCCAACTGTGGTTAAAAAGTTAGTTCTTGTCGATACATTTGCCTTTAGACAAGCCAATTCTTTCTTTAAATCTAATTAATTTTTTGCATCCTAATTGCTACTACCATATCCTGTATCGAACATCTTAATGCACTCTTTCGGCACTCACAATTTGAGATACACAGTTTTATGAAGTAACAAGAGATGAATCGCAGCAAATCCTTTAGAGCAGCAAGTTACTAGGCGCAGATATCCACCTACAGTGGGGTCATCCTAACACCATACCACTACGCATACATTCGCCATCAACTTCGATGCAACGCAAGTAGATGTGATTCAGCAAGGCCACATAGGGACCACTAAGCGCGGGTAACTCCTCAGCCATCACTGATCTAGGATATCAAATTTGTTTATCATCTAACTAAGTTTTATTTAAAACTAAAACATAGAACCATGTACGCATACAACCCATCACAATCTGCTACATGCCCAGAATGACTTTTTAAAATAACAAAATACTTACCATGTGCTGACCAAATAGCCTGAATAGAAATGGACTATGAATTTCTACAGCCTTTAGATATTCTTCGCTTGTGAATAAGAAACCTTTCCTGTTCCGAAAATTTGATTCTTACTATAGTTGGAAACCCAGAAACGATTAGAAATCCATCTCAGATTTCTTCGGATGCATGCAATAAAAATTAACATAATGTGCGGAAGTAAGAGGACGTCTGGCAATTGTAGCGTCGACACCTGATTATTAATCAGCCTAGGGTACCCAATTGTCTTAATCTGACCCCGTAGATGATGTCTTTATGTATAAGAGTGGAGCAAGATAACTATGCACCCCTTTAATAAACACTGCGCTACTGAAACGCCGTGACTCGTAACGACGAGAAAAGATACACAAAACGTTTTTTTTTCTTACGAAATGGAAACTTTGAGTTGAGATAAATATGACTATTATCCCGGAGCGAGATTTGGCATAGTACAAGTTAAATTTGTCTAACCACGCACCGTGGGAACGCACCTTTAGAGATAGCGTACTAGAGCGATGTTAGGAATGTGTCGAAATAAATAGTGTAACGCGCCACTCCTCGAATATACTAGAAAAGTCCCGAACAGTCTCGAACAAGCTGGTCGAATGTGCCGGAGAAATCTCGAACTATCCAGAGTTTTCTACCGTCGAATGTTCGAGAAAGAGCGCGAACTTTCTGAACTCATCAAGAACCACGCGGAAACGAATATAAGGCTGCGTTGATCGAGCCGAAGGCAGTTCTACAGTCAATCAGCTAGTAGTTACGAACGAAATAAATGATAATTAGTGATAAATAAATTCTTCTGTACATAATTAAATAAATAATTTAGTGTAAATAAATTCTGGAAATAAACTGTAATAAACTAAGTAAAAATAAATATTAAAAATAAATACAAGTTTTTGTCAAAACGTAACAATAGTTTCTGTTTAAAGTAATTTTATAAATATGTAATCTGTATTTCTGCTCAACAAAGTGTTTAAAAAATAATGGTAGCACAATGTATGCTTCAAACAACACGTTTTGTAGCATATACAGGGTATTAGGATTATAAGGGGTCATATTGCCATGGGTGATGAAACGGTCAAAAATAAGCAAAAGATTGTTGTACAGTTTTTCTATTTCAGTAAGAAATGTAGCATAATGGAGTTCAATCTTAGATAACTTTTGTAATTTTTGCCAAAGATGAAAATTGTCTTTTATTAATTGCTCGAAATTGCAAAACCCTATTTCAAAAACTCGATTTTATAATTCTTGATTGTGATAGATAATTTTAAAAATACACATCAGGCACTTTCTAAATATTTAAAAACTTGTATTTTATTCTCAAGAGACAAAAGACCTCTCAATTCCAATTCTAATTTGTCTGAAAAGTTTCCGACCTAACAAAGATACAAGACATTTTTTCTGAAGATTTTTTTTTATTTTTCAACATAGTCTCCTTGTAACTCTACACACTTCTCCCAGCGATACTCCCATCTCTGTAACCCGTCCAAATAGTACTCGGCATTTTGCTCTGCAAAATAATTGTTCACAAAGGTGATTGCCTCTTCATTTGACGAAAATCTTTGTCCTCCGAGCGCAATTTTTAGATGAGGGAACAAAAAGAAGTCGCTTGGGGCTAGATCTGGTGAGTAAGGCGGATGGTCAAGCAGTTCAAACCGTAATTCGTGGATTTTCGCCATGGCAACCGCTGAGGTGTGAGACGGTGCGTTGTCTTGGTGAAACAGGATTTTCTTTTTCTGCAAATGTAGCCGTTTTTTTCGCAAGTTCTGCCTTCAGCTTGTCAAGTAATGATGCATAGTGTTTTTCCTTTTTAAAGATAATCGATTAAAATAACTCCATGACTATCCCAAAAAACAGTCGCCATCACTTTCCCAACCGAAAAAACAGTTATTGCTTTTTTTGGAGCCGGTTCCCCCTTTGCAGTCCACTGTTTGGATTGTATTTTTGTTTCGGGCGTATAATGGTGTATCCAAGTTTCATCTACAGTAATTAATCGGCGCCAAAACTCGGATTTATTTCGCCTAAACTGAGCCAAAAGAGCGTTGAAAATATTCATTCGAACACGTTTTTGGTCTAACGTGAGCAAACGCGGCACCCAACGTGCGGACAGCTTTCTCATGCCTAAATGTTGATTTAATATGTGACAAACATGTTCTTTTGACATGTTCATAACCTCTGCTATCTCTCTCACTTTAATTCGGTGGTCGTCTAGCACCATTTGGTGAACTTTGGCGATGTTTTCGTCGGTAGTTGCAGTTTTTGGACGTCCCGAACGTTCATCGTCTCCCAAGCTTATACGGCCACGTTTAAATTCAGCAGCCCAAAGTTTCACTGTGGTAAATGATGGTGCAGAGTCCCCATACACAGAATCCAACTCATTTTTTATTTGCGAAGGCGTATTGCCTTTCAAAAACAAATATTTAATGACAGCTCGATACTCGATTTTGTCCATTTTCACAAAAAAACTCACATCAACTCACTCAAACGACTGTTACATAAAAACTGCGCGTCCAAAATGGCTGAAACTTTGGTGAGTAACTGTCAACAGATGAACAACGAAATTCAGTAGCTTTTATTTACGAGTGCTGCCATCTTCACGTTGAGGTCGGAAACTTTTCAGACCACCCTCGTACTTTGTTGTCAAGTTACCGGAAAGTCTTTTGTGTCTTATCTCAAAAACTGTTACGTTTAGGACATAAGTTGTATAACAATTTTTTTGAACAGTTCTATCACTCCTAGTAATATGGCCGGTTATAGCCGAACACCTTGTATTTATTCAACTTCTCTTCTTATGCCAAGACCTTACCATAAGAAGATAAGTTGAATAAATAAATAAATCTTGGATTATACGGGGTGGATAATTCAAGATTTAAAAGTTGTTTACGTATCAAGAACCGAAAGAGAAAGTTTACGCCCATAGATGAGATTGATACCCGACGCATTAGCGGATGGCATTTATTCGTTCAAGGGTGTAAACTGTCTTTCGTCTTGAGATATGTACAACGTTTTAGGCATTACTGATTCTGGAACTCCCGGAATTATTTTTTAAGAATACGCAGAAAAGCCTTGTTACAAAAAATTATTAGGTGGCCTGTAGCTAAACTTTTTCCTTTGGTCATTTAAATAAAGGTCATTTATTATTATTAATGGGCGTTTTTTTTGTGAGTTTCACAGCTCTCCGAGAGTAAAGTTGAACTTTTAGCCATGGTAACTAAGATAGAAACGAGCATTTGCAATAAGTGGTGCATAAAATTAAGTTGAAAAGACGTCTAAGTAATAATAACATAGTTATTAGTTAGTTATAGCTTGGTCTTAAATAAAGGTCATTTATTTTGATTAACAGGCTGTTTGGCAGTTTTACATCCCGCCAGACTTTTTGTCAGTTTTACAACCCGCCGGGCGTAAAGTCGAACTTCGGGGCATGGTAACTAATATGTAAACGAGAGTTTACGATACGGTTGTGCGTAAAGAAATTTTACGTCGACGTTATTAGAAAGTAGAGTTTTTGACCTTTATTTTGTGGTCGAAAGTTGACAAATATATCTTAGCGGAAGACAAAGTAATTTTTTCTCCCTGTAGCTCAGTTTTTATATGTTTTTCCTTACTCATTTAGATACATTTTGGATACCATGGATACCAAAGCTATCTTACAATTAGTTACAAATGTAAATTTTTAATGTAAAATAAATTTTATTTAGATTTTGGATAAATCTTAAATAAAAATAAAGGTCGACTAAAACATCATATGTGAAACTTTGGAAAAAAAGTTATTTTACTCCCTAATAACACAAATAACTACGAGGTCAAATTGAAAAGTTTTCGGAATCACCAATAGATGGCAGCCGTAATTCAATGTATTTTGCATCATCTAGTATTCTGGTATTTCAATTGTTCATAGAAAAAAATCAAATTGATCTGTCATTTAGTTCATTTTTGATAACAGTCGATGCACTTGTATTTTGTGATTTTTCAATTATGAAGAAAAATGAAATCAGAGCTGTCACTACATTTTTTATTTGGAGGGCAAAACAGCCACAAAAGTTAAAGACAGATTGGATTCTGTTCTTGGCGATTCTTCACCATCATTTTCCAGAGTAAGTTTTTGTAAGTCTAGATTCAAGCGTGGACATCATATGTGAAATTGTGAAACACAATCGATGAACCTTGTTCAGGACGCCCGAAATCTGCGACTACTCCAGAAATCATTGACAGGATCTATGATATGGTGTTAAACAATAGTCGAATAAAAGTTCGTAAAATAGCTGAGACTGTAGGCATCTCATATGAACAGGTTGTCAATATATTGGATCAAAAGTTGTTACTGAAAAAACTTTCAGTAGGATGGGTGCCGTGTCTGCTCGTTCAAAACAAAAACGCATTCGTGCTCGAACTTCGGTTGAGTGCTTGCAGTTGTTTAGAAAACATCCAGTTGATATCATTAGGAGATTTGTGACTATGGACAAAACTTGAATTTACTATTATATCCCAGAAACCAAACAATAGTCAAAACAGTGGGTTGGTCGGGAAGAACCCGTTCCGAAGAAGACAAAAACAGTTCAGTCGGTCAAAAGTTCTTGAGATACTAAAGGCATTTTACTTATTGACTATCTAAAAAAAAGGAAAAACCATAACAGAAACTAAATGCAGCAATTCGTAAAAAACGCCCCAAAATTTCAAAAAACGATCTTGTTTCACGAAGGCAATGCGCCAGTCCATGCAAGTGCAATTGCTCAACAAAAAAAGCCGAGTTGAAGTTCGAAATTTGTCGTCATCGCCCTTGCTCGCCCGATCTAGCTCCGTCGAATTTTCATCTGTTCCCCAAACTGAAAAAAATTCTATTAGAAAGAAATTCAGCTTCAATGAAGAAATCATCGACGCTTCAAATGCATATTTTGCAGGTTTCGAAGAAAACCATTTCCGTGGAGGGATTGAAAAGATGTGATGGTCCAAGGGTGTTAAATTACAGGGTGTTTATGTAGAAAAACAAAATATATCTTATGTTAAATTGCATTTGTTTTCACTTTTATTCCGGAAACTTTTAAATCCAGCCTTGTATTATTACCTCGAAGACTAATAAATAGAGTATATACATAAGAAGTCAGGAGATGTAATACTTTACAGGACGAGCAGACGCCTAATTGTTTCTACAACTATATATTAAAAAAATAAATGTCTAAAATAGAAAAATCTAAAAACGGATAAAATAGAATTTGATGGAAATATCACGTTGATTCAGCTTTGTTATTTGTGTTTTTGATAAAATTAATCAATAACGAATTTCCCTGCCTAAGCAGGTAAAATGACAAAACTGAGACTTCCCTGACGTTTTTGAATCAGAGTTTGTGGATATACAGAGTGCTGCAAAGATATGTGAAAGGGGGATTGTTGATTATTTATATATCGCTTTATTTTACGTAAATTGCTTTTATTTATTTATTTTAAATACAGAGAACGTGGTGCTCTTCTAGGTTTCACAATATTGTATTTTTCTTTTT
>VTPC01000433.1:39536-75057 GCA_011009095.1 Ignelater luminosus | reverse complement strand
TTTTTTTACGGAAAAAGAAAGTTGTAACTTGATGCTATATTTATTATAAAGGTTTGTCGTAAAACTAATTTTAGTAACCATAATTTAGTATTAATATGTTAAAATAATTAAATAGTTTGGGTTGTGTCGGCATTATATAAAAACGCAAATAAATAGAATCTGAACAAGAAATACAGAAAATAACGGTTTTATAACAAGCCATAAATACACCAGAACACCTGAAACATTCGAACTACGAGATTTAAGTAGTGTATTTGCTAATTTCCAGTAAATTGTAAATTTGTTATTTATAAACAACTGTCTTCAAATAGTAATGTTATAAACCACATACACTAGTACACTGTCTGCTTTTAGACCTACATTAGTTTAGCCAGTATTCAGTAGACAGCGCTGTACCATATCGCTTATCTGGAAGAACGTCACAAGTCAAAATTGCAAGTTTTCAAGAGAAACGTTTTGAAAATATGTTTTAGCTTCAGGAAATAGAAATTTTAAAGTTTTCAGATAATTATATCCAAGTTACGGTACTTTATTGAAAGATCTTTTCGGGCATAAAGAATTCCGATTTTGTAGATTATGTTCGAACAAAAATACTATTTTTGGTATTTCTTGACTTGTAATATAGTTAGATAGACAGCATAATACATACGTTTTATAGCAGTTTAATAGCATTATTTTTAAGAAAAGGCGATAATTAATAGAGTAACAAATATTTTATAAAATAGTTAATATTGTAGTAGCGGTGGTGGTTGAGCAGGTACCTAGAAATTCTTGGAAGTACCTAAAAGGGATACCTATTGACTTCGACTGCTCAAAGTGCAATAAATTACATTTTTGCTAATCCTTCACCAAAAAGGTTAACTGAATATACAATACAGTGGTCGGCGTTGGTTTCCGTATGTTTTTGTATAGGTGCTGTATAGGGATAAGTAATTTTATTTATTGTTCGTTCACTAGAGCAAATACAAATATTTGTTTATTATATTAATGCCATAAAGATGAAAAAATCATTTGATTCATAGATAAAAACAATTATAAGGATACCTTAACACGCTTGATACAAAATACATTATTACTTATTAATCAACTAAAATGAAATAATCACCTAACGTTAATGTGTGTAATCGGAAAACATGAAAAGTACATCATTAAGGAATACTATGAATGTACGCAGAAAACCAATTTCGGACGAAGCTCGTCAGCTAAGCAACAATGAGCATCAAAGGGCGGTGTTAGTATATTTTATATTTTTTATATTATCAAGAGCAAGTTCTTCCTCCGAACTGATTTTTGAACCAGTATCTGAAAAGTTAATTCGGCCTTCATATTAAAAAAAATTGCTATTTAAATACAATGTTCTATTGAAATCTTAACCTGTGTTTTATTTAACTTCCTGTCTTCCCCATCATCCACGAGATTTGCTATTATTAAATTAATTTAAAAAAAGCAACGTGGTCATTCATAAACAACATAACCTCAACTTACTTCTATCACGTCTTATTTGAATTTGTAGTGCACTGTACGTCTGCTTTAATTTTAATTAGATCATTTACATACTGCCTTTATAGTCGAAAGACTTTTTACCAGTTAAAAATCAATATATCTTTTAAAATTAAACATTAAAAATCAACTTATGGGATTTCACCATGCAATTCACTTTCGTTTGGAATCTGCAGCTGATTTCATAATAATTTAAATTTTATGTTATACAAAAAACATAATATTAACCTTGCCAGTAAAATGAGTAAACACAATCCTAAAAGGTGGCTTCCAAAAACAGATGTTATTCTTTTTGAAACGTACCTGACAAAAATATTTACCACAGGGTGGGTACAGTAAAATACCAGGGAGCGATCGGATTTCCTATTGTATAGTAATGTTTAGTTAGTTTGTTTACAGATATTGTTGTCTAAGGTGACAATTAGGCCTCAATAACGTCTTTATAATAGCATAATACTCAATAGCATGTAGTATGTAGTATGTTCGTAAAATGTTAGATTTTGAGTTATTCTTGATATAAAACCAGCTCTAATTAGTCACTGATTTAATGAGATTATGATTAATATAATAATTTCGATTCTCCTGCAAACTTCCTACTTATATAGTTTTACAAATGCATGTATATGAAGTATTTGTGTTTACGTGATCCTTTCAGGAAAGGCGAATGCAGATCACGAATGCGTCGAACTATTCGTGTAATTGTCTCTAAAATTTCAGAGAATCTGATATTGTGGGAATATAAAATAAATATATTATATTATATTATATATTATAAATAAAACAATAAATTAAATAAAGTTTGTTATAATTTAGTTAATAAAGCTTGTTATTGTTAAATTAAACCGCTATAAGCAGTGAGAATATATAAAATAAATTATTGAAATTTCTGCAAATATCTTTAAGCAAATAAAATATATTTCTAGAACAATCTAAAAGGTTTATAACAAATTAAGGAATTTAAATGAAGTTCTGAAACCGAATTATTTTACGGTTTATACAGAAACACTACTATAATATTTCTACTAGTCCTTTTAATGCTGAAGCATTCGTTTATCGTTTAATAATGGCCCACACCCTAAAACGCAGATAATTTTGCAACTCTGTTAACACAAAAGTTCTACTATTCATCACTAGGCTTCTGCACAAGCTAATGCACAAGATTCTGTCCTTCACTACAGGTACTTTTCTTTCCAGGGCATCCCATCCTTAAACAAAACGATGTCAGAGGAAGTTGTCATAAAATTAGAATAGTTGCAATATGTTTTAAAAAACAAGAAGAAACTCATTTATTCAAAAATCAAGCATGAAATTTCTGAATTCCAAGATAATATAAAATTCCATGTTTTATGTTCAAAAAGTTTTATTGTACCTACAATAACGTGTGTACCTAACTAATCGCTAATCGTTTGCTATCTTATTTTAGGAAGTTTGATTTTGAGTTGTAAAATATAACCGGTACGTTACAGATTTAAAAATTGAAGACGGTAAAGTAAAGTAACATCTTAGCATTTGTAAATTATATTGATGAAACGGAAAAAGAGATGGAAAGGTTCTCAATGGAGAATCCATAGAGCTGTTGAAGAAAATTAAGAATAACTCGAATCTAAATTATGCGATATTTACTTATCTTAATACGTCATTCAGCTTATTTTTTAGGCTCCGGTAACCAAACAGATATTACTAACGTAATAAGTCTCACTAGAAGCAGTGCTACTGAGACAACAAAAATAAAACCTGCATATCAAAAAATTTCTGAAACAGAAAACAGAAATCGACCCTCTACTGCTGATGTAGCTCTCAGTCTAATTATTATTAAAGCAAAATTATCACAACAGCAATATTAAATGCTTAGAAATGAGTGAAAGACTAGAAACCCTAACATCTATATTGTATAGTTTCTATCCTGAGGTTTTAAACGCTAAAAATGCACATTGCACACTTGAAGAAAGCACAACAATACAATTAAACAAATTATAAAATACCAACATCGAGCTTTAAAATATTTTATTTCAAGCAAGTGGTAATATTAAATAGATAGTTTATCAGATTTTTCTTAATTTAAACAATGTATTCCAGAAGAAGGCTTTGATGACAGTTACTTATACCTGTTTCTTCCCGCTGTAGTTATAATATTCCATATGAGTTTAACAAAATAATAGACTGGCCTAATCCCAGATCAAAATTTTACTATTATTGCTGACCACTCTAAGAAAGCGTTGACCATATTATTATTGTACAAAATAAAAATTTTTCTGATCAGTAGTTAGCTCTTAGTTCAACTGAATCAAATGGTCCTGAATTCAAGTTTTCCACGTCTCACGAAATGTATGTCGGCATGATTGACGGAAAAGTGTGTAATGTCAATTGTATTACGTATTAAAAGCTACGAAGAAAAATACTGCAAAATGGAAACAGGAGGAAGGAAGGAACGAAGCAGGAATCTAGAGATAAAATTGAATTCACTGTAGATGAATCTAAGCAAGGTTTCGGCTCATATTGATGCATCCATGACAAGATGGCACAAGCGCCGGAGTTTTGCTTATTGCGTTTTTTACACCATTACAAGTGTATAAATGTATAGAATTTTTGTAAAAAGATATTTTGCATTATATTGTGCATAAGCGCCATTTAAATCGCACAGGCGTCAAACAATGCTGCACAACCACCGGTCTGCTATTAACATTACACGAACTTGGTTGTAACAATTAACGTGTAGATTTAGAATTACCTGCAATTTTAAACTTTTTTGGTTTTATGAAGGTGAAAACTTGTAAACCAGTTTGTATATGTATAGGCAACTTTATGTACAGGATTGTTAGAAATATGGTCTATCATTTTATTTCAATATGGTGAGTAGGTAAGTTAGATTTTGCTTTTATTAGTGATCTATCTATCTGAACCATACTTGATAGCAGTACTGTGGTAATTGAGATGTAATTTGGACTTTTTGACAAGCTCCATTGCAAGGTAAGTACACATATATAATAAATAATGTTTTTAACCCTCGTGTCTATACGAAGTTATTTGTGCTGTCTTCCATACCCGGGTACCCCGGTACCGTACGTGGAATCGGCTGTATTCGGTGAGTTTACAGCGCGACGATGCACTAGTGCAGCCAAGCAACTATTCTTATCTATGTTTAGATGCAACTTGTAAAGACATTACGTGTTTATTTAAATTAATAAAGGTTAATAAATAATTTGTTCTATACTTAAAAGTAGAAATGGTTCGAGAAGTTGCAGCAAGCGAATCTAGGCGGTAAGTTGTTTATTTTCTTTTTCATTGAAATTAAAGTATGTATCGTCTGTTTAAAATGACTTATGAGGAACAACAAGAATATATTCGTCAACTTGCCGACTTGTCGGACAGCGAATCGAATGTAGATGAAGGTCAAGTTAACGAAGAATTTATTCCACAGACTGCTCAGCATGAATCATCGGATGTTGAAGATTCTGAAAATCGTATTGAACTAGAAAACGAAAACAACAGTGATAACGAAAGCGAAGGTTCCGCAGATGAAAGTTCCGACGCAAATTGTTTATTTGAAAAGGATAAAACTGTTCGGCACCGAAAACCCCCTAAAACAGGCCGTGTAAGAAAGCACAACATATTACGCGAGAAGTCTGGCCCTACGAAATCGACTCAAATGCTTTCTATTTGTGAAACTTTTAAGTGTATGTTCAGCGATGTAATGTGCAATATTATAATTCGAGAAACTAATCAAAAAGCAAATAGTGTCTGTGCAGCATATAATGCCGAGAACCCTGGAAATCTTGCAAAAGTTTGGAAATCCTTTACACCTGAAGAGTTTGAAGAATATTTGGGGATTATAATTACTGCAGGTGTACACCACTCAAAATCCGAACCTACAGTAGATTTATGAAAAACAGATGCTAATCCTTTGTACAGAGCAGCAAAGGGTTTGAATAGATTTTGGAGCATCAGCAGATTTCTACGTTTTGATAATGCAAACAACCGCCTTGCAACTGATAAAGCTGCTGCAATCACCGATATATTCAATCTGCTCAATGCTAACTTGCGATCTCTTACTCTCCATCGGATAGACTTACTGTTGACGAACAACTGTTTCCCTATAAGGGAAGAACAAGATTCGCCCAATTTATGCCATCTAAGCCTACAAAGTACGGCATCAAAGTGTGGTGGGTATGTGATGCACGAAATTCATATCCTCTTACTGGACAAATATACACAGGTAAGGTAACAGCTGCACGTGAAACGAATCAAGGTGAGCGAGTAGTAAAAGACTTGTGTCATCGGTATAAGAACTCAGGCCGAAATGTGACAATGGACAACTTTTTTACGTCTCTACCATTAGCTCGTTTGCTTCTATCTTGGAATCTTACTGTGGTCGGTACACTGAAACGCAAAAAAACCCTATATACCATCAGAAATACCATATGTTCATATGTACCGAAAAAGAATAGATGTGTTGTATTACTGTCAACCTTGCACCATGACGACAATGTGTTGATCACAAAGAATAAACGGGAGATTATTTAGCATTATAATCAGTCCAAGGGTGGAGTAGACAATATGGATGAAATGGTATCCACAAAACGAAAAACTCAATGCTGGCCGGTAGCATTTTTCTACAATATCTTGGATATCGCTGCTTTAGCAGCATATATCATTTACACCGAAAATAATCCTCAGTTTCAGAATCAGACGAATTATTGAGGTAGATTCTTGAAAGAGTTGGAAAAACAGCTATTAATGCCTGCTATTCTTACGCGCTCAAAGATTCCAAACATTTACAGGAATTTTTTAACCAGGCTTGGTATTGAATGCGTTCAAGGTACACCTCTAGTTGCTGCAGATTCTGAAGAAAATCTAGACCTAAGAAATTCTGTACCTCGAGACGCTACAGGTCGGCGAGAGGTAGTCGGAAACTGTTTCATCTGTATATCAATGGCAGAGAAACGTTTTTGTAAAAAAAGAATATCGTCCAGTGGATGCAACCGGCCGCTTTGTAATGAACACTCTCTTACAATAACGAAGTATAAACAGTGTGAGTAGGCTAAGCAATGTAGAAATTCGTTACTATTCTTCATTAAACTAATATAGAACTCAGTTACCACGGCATTTTTAATTTTCTGTCCAGATAATCCACTAAAGTACCTCGGTACCTGGGTATAGAACAAAGGTGAAGTAACATAAATGTCAGTTTTAACACCCTGTATATATGACTTTTGGCAAAATCTCTTGTAGTTCACTTCACAACTATACCATTGAGAAATTAACAAAGGCTCACCTAAATTTTTTTAAATTAACATAGTAAAAAGAACAAAAAACTTTTAAAAAGTTACCCGGGTGCCTGGGTATAGATATAAGGGTTAACTAGGACTTTTATAATTTTTTTAGTGTTTATTGCAATATTGTTGTTAAATGCAAAATTTTACGCCCCTCTCCCATCCCTTTTAGATAAGTAGGGCAAAGGGCCGTACTGGAGAACAAAAATCGTATATCACAGCATTATTCCATAATACCAACCTTTGTCAAAGAGAAATTACAGCAAAATTCAAGGTAGCTATAAAATTGAAAGCAAACCAGCATACCAACAACCATCGTAGAAAACAATGTGGTAGGAAAAACATTATAACACCTAGAGGAAAAGATTTCTAAGGAATATTGCAGTGGAAAACCGTACGGCAACTAGTAAGGACATAAAAAAAATTTGAAAAGGCAGGTTACAAGATTTCAGAGCGTACCATTAGGCGAAACCTTTACGAACTGGGGTTCAAATGTCGACGACCTGTTAAAAGGCCTCGACTAACCCCAGCAATGGTAAAAAAGCGTTTGGAGTGGACTAATTCTCACAGACATTTAATTGTAGATGACTGGTTCAGAGTAAGGAACGGAAATATTTTAGTTTGTCCATTTAAATAACGTTTTCGCATTATTACAGGTTTGTTTTAGTGATGAATTCACACTTCAAATCTTGCAAGATAAGCCACAATTTGTAAGAAGAAGAACTGGGGAAAAGTACAATTCAGACTGTGTCATAAAGACAGTGAAACATGCTGTTTCAGTTATGATATGGTCTGTGATTAGTGGGAATGGTCTGAGCCGTCTGTACAGCGCTGACGGTACCATGAGACAAGACCAGTACAAAATAGTGCTGAAAAAGAAATTACTTTCTCAGTTACAGGAATGGCTTGGTGATGGTTCAAAAGTGTTTATGCAGGATAGGACTCCCTGCCGCACAGCTAAGTCTGTGACAAAGTTCCTTGAAGAGAGCAAAGTACCCATATTGCGATGGCCTGGAAACTCCCTAGAAAGATTCCAATTGAAAATGTCTGGGAGTACCTAAAAAGGCTACTAGCTGCGGAAAGCATCACTACGAAGCAACAACTGCTCAAAACAATAATATATTATTGAAACTATGATGAGGACTTAAAGAATACTGCCATAAAATGCATAGAAAGCATGCCTCGAAGGGTTGCCGCAGTCATTGCTGCTAGGGGAGGTTTAACAAAATATTAATATTTTAGTTTTTTTTGTAGTATATATTTTGTCATACAATACCATTACTCTACCTGCATTTTCATTATTATACTCCTAATAACACTACCTGTATCTAAAAAATTGTTGAATTTTGTTAGTGATTCTAATAATTTGGCCAGGGATGTAGTAAACAAAAATTTGAAATGGCACAAGCGCTACCTCTTACGTAATTAATAAGGTATCTTGTAATCAATGAGAAACAGTTATATTCAATAATTTTCTTTCTATTTTTGTTTCAGAATGAAGTAATAATATTTATTATCAGAATAAATTATGTTAATTACAGTGTAATCTTGAATATACAATAAAATACTTGTTTAGTTCTGGGTGCTTAAGCTTATGCTGTGCCGTATATTGACTTGCAGGATTGCAGAGAGAGAAATTTTACAACTTTCGCAAAGAAAGAAATATTACGTATCATTAGCAATTCTGGCTATATGAATATTGTGATACAGATCAGAAGATCAATATGAGAAGTGTACACCTAGCACAACCACCATAAACTGAAAAATAAATAACAGAAGAAAAAGAAACATGTTGAAAGAATATAGCAAAGCACATGTCAACACTATTAGACAATTTGTTTCAGCAAAGAAACGAAAAAAAAAGGTTCAGGTGCTGGAAAACAATGTTTTAGTGACTATACATCATTCAGGCAGCAAGATCGAGAAAACATTCTTAAGTATTTCAGGGGACTTGTAGACGGAAATGCTCAACAAATGTTTCTGTTTAAAAAAACGAAATTCTAACAAATGAAAAACCAAGTGACTCTTCGTGGGCAGTTGATTAATACACTCTCAATTACAGTAGAAGCTCTGATGATGACGTGAGTTAGTAACAAGAAACCTGAAAAAAGTTCTTGGAAATAGATTTAAGAGGAAAAAAGGATTTGTCAGAATTATCTTCCGTAAGGAACGGAAACTTGCAACTGAAAACAAAAGTTTACTTGCTGCCAGTTTTGATCTGCCAAAAGTATTAGCAACATCTCATGGTCATGGAGACAACCTCATAATAGGGTTCTCCAGGAAGTATGCTGTACCTCTATATTTTTTGCACGATCGCCTACAAAGTGGGTACTTTACAACTCGCTGTAAATGTCGAAAGTTGACAATTATAAACATTTGCAATAAATTTGACGTATCGATGTTATAAAGTCTATCGATCTTATAATGAATAAATGAAATGCACTTATGATCTTGGCCAACTTTATTTCTTAATCTATCTTCAATGGTTTTTTATTTTTTCTTTAAAATACGATCGTGCAAAGAATATTGTATATAACTCGAGTGTAAAGTGTCTTTTTTAAACTCGTAGGTTTATAGTCAAAGTTAACCTTCTTTAAATTGTATGTGAACAATTACAAAACATTTAGTTCGAAACACGTGCGCTGTCACACTTGGAGAGTATAATCAAAGGTGTGAGGAATTCCTAATAACGTAACCTAACATTCTCAGCGAGTTGTTCATTACTTTGTCTATATGATTATGAAATGTTAGTTCCCTATCAAATGTTACCCCCAAATCAGTTATATTTTTTATAAGTGTTAATAGTATTTCATTCATAGTGTACCGAAATTCAACCGGAAAACGTTTTTTTGGTAGGTTACCCTATGACATTTATCTGTATTGAAAAACAACATATCACTGACTACGCTGATAGACATTATGAATATTTTCTTGCAATTTGTCACAATCGTTTACGTTACTTATAACCCTCCACATTTTAAAATTGTTCGCAAATAAGGTCATTTTTGAATTTGTCACATATGGCAGATCATTGATAACTAGAAGAAATAATACGGTCCTAGATTTGCTCCTTGTGAAATACCTGATACAGCTCTATACCTCTCTGATTGATTTGCTTCTTACAGCGAATATGCGAGTATTATCTGTTTTACATTATAATACATCAGAGTAGACCATGATGTATTTTTGTTAAGTTGACAACACTACAAAAACAATGCATTTTATTGAATGACAAAACTGAAAATTTTGTTTCTGTAGACTGTTGATACTACATGTTGTCAGCTTCTCCCTGACTCTAAAATGTAAATAACACAAATGTAATCGTTTGTGAATTTTGAGAACAATTTTTATGTCATATATCAAACTAGGTACATAAATAGAAAAACGTATATTTAGTTATACACACTATAATTGGCAGGCACATTCGTCGACAGCAACTAAACCTTTTCCGCTATATAACTCTTTTTTGTAAAGTGGCAATTTTCGAGATGCTAGGTATCAGTTTTATTTAAAATTTCTTTTTTTCTCAATATTTGAAGAACAAAATGAGATATCGGAATGAAACTTTCTACACGTGTTTCTACTATTTTATGTAGTTTTGCGTCTGGTATCCTTACTAGAGACGTAGAATTAGGCTGGGCTAACCCCCTGCGTTAATAGAAAATTTTTGTAGATAGGCCTTAATAGGGCTCAAACCAATACATAGACAAGCCTGCTAGTTTTCACCCAGAACCTGTAACTATACCTAATTGGGTTTCCTTTGATAAACTGTTGGGCCTAATAATAGCCTCATCCACAAAGTGCTTTTATTCTAAGCGGCCGCTCTTCATGAATTTTTTGTTAAGATGCTGGAATAGTGGTCTTAGCGTAGCAAGTTAATCTGCTAAATTCAAAGCATTATTGTCTTGCACATGTAAATTTGATATAACGAAATCAAATTTATCCTTGGTAATGACTCGATTACTAGTTCATTGCGAGCATCTCGTTCGCGTTCCCATAGAATTTTTCGTCTAGGTACATGTACGAGGGCTGTTTGACGGAAGCGTGACTTTCCGCTAGATGGCGCTGATATCGGTAAATCGAAAACATTAGCATATACGTCAGTCTTTTAGAGGCTTAACCTCCAAATTTCATGTCAATCTGTGAAATAGTATACATTTGGCAGTCATAGAAATCAATCAAGTTTGTGCTATTTTGTAAATATGGAAAAACGTGAATTTCGTGTTTTAATTAAACATTATTTTTTACGTGGAAAAACAGTGAAAGAAACTGAGGAGAAATTACGGAAATATTACGGTGAATCTGCTCCATCGCATGGAATGGTTTCCAAGTGGTTTAATTCATTTAAAACTGGCCGTATGAGCACTGACGATGGTGAACGCCCCGGGCCCTTACAAACGGTCACTACTAAGGAAATCATTGACAAAATCCATAATATGATAATGGCTGATCGACGTTTGAAAGTGCGCGAGATAGTTGATGCTGTTGGCATCTCAATCGAACGGGTGCATAATATCTTACACGAACATTTGCATATGAAAAAGATATCGGCAAGATGGGTGCCGCGATTACTCACAGTGGACCAAATGAGAATTCGTGTTCAACCTTCAAATCAATGTTTGGTCATGTTACAACGTAATCCAGTTGAGTTTTTTCGCCGATATGTGACTGTTGACGAAACCTGGATCCACCACCATACCCCTGAGACAAAGGAACAGTGAAACAATGGATATCACCAGACGAACGTGCACCAAAGAAGACTAAAATTGGTCACTCGGCTAATAAGGTCATGGCGACTATTTTTTGGGATTCTAAAGGCATAATCCATATTGACTATTTGGAAAGGGGTAAAACAATAACTGGCCAATATTATGCTGATTTATTGACCCGTTTTGATGTTATCTTAAAGAAAAAACGCCCACATTTGGCACGTAAGAAAGTGCTCTTTCATTACGACAACGCCCCATCTCATTCATCTGCAATTGCAACCGCTAAATTGGTACAATTACGCTACGAACTGCTTCCCCATCCACCATACTCACCGGATCTGGCCCCAAGAGACTTTTTTTATTTCCGAATTTGAAAAAATCTCTCGCAGGAAAAAAATTCGCATCAAATGAAGAGGTTATTGCTGCAACGCAGGCCTATTTTGACGAGTTGCCAAAAGAACATTTCTCAGAAGGCTTAAAGAAATTGGAAAGTCGTTGGACTAAGTGTGTAGCACTTGAAGGGAACTATGTTGAAAAATAATAAAAAAAATCTAGGCTAAACCTGTTCTTTATTGAAATGTCACACTTCCGTCAAACAGCCCTCGTACATGACCGTTCAGAATAATTACACCTATGAATGCTCTAATTTCATTATCAGTAACAGTGTGCGTTCGATGTCTTTGCTGTACATATTTGTTAGTTTTACAAACAGTTGTACCTATTATACTATCATCAAAGAAATCACAAAGTATGCCAGCGGACTTTTGAGATTTGAATCGAGTTCATATAAAGACTCTAAAAAACCTTGTTTAATCTGAAGGTATCTTGTTTCACGCCATGGTAAATCTTCTTCTTTTTTTGTTTTCTTTTCACTTTCTCGATAACGTTAGATTTGGCAAAATGCGGTAAGAGTAGATCATCATCTGATGGAAAGTCACCTTCTGTTTTACGAACGACTACTTTTATTTCCGCAGAAGAGCTGAGTTGCAAATCAGGTAATTGTCAATTTGTACCACTTCTTCATCACGAGAGTTCTCGTCATTTATATTGTCACAAGCATTTACAGGAGGAAATACTGTCACTTCTTTTACATTATCTAACACCTTTTCATCCCCTTCTAACATGCTCAGGGCGTCATTGAGAGTAAATCCCCTACAGCCAAAAAACATTACATGTATTCCTGATGTAACTATATTTAGTACATACAGAGGAAATGATCACAGGGAAGTTTAAAAATATGTATCACAAACTACATCAATCTTCTTTTTAGATTGATATTAGTCGAAGACACTCGCAATTTAATTAAAAACTTTTTAATTAGCTTACCTAGCAAAGCGTACATCGTATTGAGCTATTTTATCAAAATGCACTTTTTTTATTTCAATAGTATTTACATGCACTTTAATGAACGTTTACAGAGCAGTGCTCATTCCTGGGCAAACACTTGTTGAATGATTTTAAGCTGTTAGGGTGCATGACTAATATTAGTTCAATTAAAAACGAGCGATATTGATACCTTGCATTTCGAAGACGGTGTACTTGAGGAAAAAAAGTTATAAGGTAAGAAAGACTTAATCTTTATTGCCACATGCAGTGTAAATAATTATATCTTGTTCTTGAGATGACATAGGCCATAGGCCGTTGAAAAAAATTTTACTTAGAAGTGATGTATTCTGCGGAAGAAACGCAACAGTAACTTTTTGTTTCAAATCGATTACCAACTTGTAATGTTATTTTAAAATTCGCACTAAATCCGCCCTTGTTTTTCAATTTCGTTCGCATATTTTTCTTGACGCGCAATATTTAAATTGTTTCATTAAACGAATGTTTGTTATAATGTTATTTTAAAGAATTAATATTTTTATGGTCTCGACATCTAGACTCCAGTAGACGTGTCTTTCGTTGATTTCCAATATCAAATGCCCAGAATCATTAGTTGCAATACTGCAGTCACACAGTCTCGGGGAAGTCAAATTTAAACTAGCGAATCTACAAGTAAAATTTTCCATTGTCGCATAAAGAGTATTAATGTCTTAATCTGTTAGGGTGTATATTCGACTTTTTAACCCCACTTCCGTAAGTACGAACTGCGTAACAAGAAACGCAGAGGTTAGGCATTACGTGGATAGCTGTTGACTTGAACCAACGTGTGGTAATTTTCGACGTTTACCTCTACATCCCCTAATTGGATTCAAACCAAATTAAGTGAAGCGACCCTCTTAGAAAAAAAAGAGATCGGACTGGAGAAATCGTAATTTCTTCGTGTCAGAGACGCGCAATAGTCGCGGAAGAAAGTGGTTTCTTTGCTAACAGCAAGGCTTATAAATTGTAGAGGGTAGGAACGTAACCATTTTGGCCGCGTTGGTGTAGCATCTGTGTGTATACTACATTTTGGAAGTCCCGCAAAATTTTAATAGTGCTTGAGACTCAGTGATTTTCGTTTATAAAATTGTGTGTAAACGCCTGGATTTTGTTCTTATGTTGTTTTGCGATTAACGTAAAATAAGTGGTTGTTCTTCGAAATTAAAGTTTTCTCAATCATTGGATCTAGCTACCTTTCGTCGGAAAACAGAGGTCTGCACATACCTTCTGGAAGAAAGAATTCCTGTATGAGTAAGAAAGAAAACCTGCTATGTTTTATTATATGAATTTTAATGTTTAAAGACTAGGAGAACGTCGAACTTTGTGAAATATTTTATACGAAAACTTTGCTTAGACAGGATCAGTTTCGTATTGTTTTATTGAATCATAATTTTTACAAGTAACTTTTTAACTAATTTGTAACAGGAACGTTCCCAGGTAATTTTAGCTGGTGGTTGATAAATTGTTGCAAAAAAATTACTAACTTGGCAATCATTTCTTTGTTCTCAAATGTAAAGCTCAGTTGTCAATATTTAACAATTTATGGTCAAGTTTACCTTAGTCGGGTTAATTAATATTTGAATTTTGATCTTTTGTGTTCTATTTTAAAATTTTAACGTAACAGAATCATTTCGCTTTGTTTATTGTAATAATTTGTTTTTCTAATAGTTTGTTTCTGTTTTTTTATTATATTATGGACTTTGTTCTCCAAACAGAAATTAATTTATGCCTCTTACTGATATTCTTTTGTAGTGCTATTTTGTTATTGTTTTTGTATTTTTGTTTGTGTGTGTTTGATTCATTTTTTTAAATTATCATTATTGTTTTAATAAATGTAAGTAAGGTCGACTTTTTGTATTTTTGTTTTTGTAAGTGGATCTTTGGTCCAGGCGAAGCAGCTTAATTTCATTATTTTGTTCTTTTGGCTATGAAAAAGCACGTAGTGTATATTCCAAATTTCAATTATAGACTAGATAGCTTTGCTCAAAAGAGAAGTAAATATTGATATGGCATTTCTCTCTTGTATCGTTTTAAAAGAAGGAAGTCTTCAGAGGGCTTCCTTAGCAAAATTAAGTAAGACAAATCAAGTGCTTATACAGTGTTTATTTTGTGTATTGAGTCTCATTGGTGAAACGTCAGAGCGAGTTTTAATAGAGATTCCACGAGGTAAGTTACACACAAGGTGAGGTTTCGCAAGAAGCCTATATACAGGGTGTCGGATTCACGAGTAGTCGCGTGACCGACCATCAGAACCCTTCGATCTACGACTGCTGGCGCCCTCTTTTACGACCATCTATTAGTTTAATAAGAGTTTTGGAAAACGGTGAGCTTCTCTTTGTGAGAGATTAGCCAAGTTTATTTGAGAATCCACCCCATCTGCGGCATGAGCTACGGGATTTAACATCTACCATTGGTCTGGACGGGACTTGTGCATACCTTTGAGCACTGGCCCGCTACAAACTTAATTACCAAATTAATTTTTTTTCAAATTTTTCAGTGGCGTAACAATTTTCTTAGCGTAGGGTGCTAGTCCAGCCTGGATTCTTAGCGTCTAATAGGGATATCGAACGCAAAACTATGTACAGTAGTAGACACCTTATAGTAACAAACATGTAGAAAATCCAACCTCAATATCTTATTTTGTTCTTGAAATATTGAAGAAACAAGAAATTTTAAATAAAACTTTGACACTCTGTATATCGGAAATGTTCCACTTTAGGAAAAAAAGTAATATAGAAAAAAAGGTTAGTTTTTGTCGAGGAATGCGCTTGCTAAGTATTTGCATTCATTTTCAAAACACCCTGTATTACATTTACGTTTATATACCTATTGTTTGCGTGTAATATTAAAACGAATGCCAACGAACGAGTAATTTCATTTTTTTATTTTTAAATGTATAGAGCGTGCTCTGTATGCTTACGTGACGGCTTTAAAAAGTAAAGTACTTCGAAAGCACGGACACCGTGCAAAGAGAAAGGAAGGATCGAGCAGGAAGACGTTTTAGGATAGTGGGTTGCCTATCACGTAGTATAGTTTCCACTTTTTCTTGTACAAACTCATGTTATAAAAATCGAAGCTAAGTATGTTTGCATGATTCAGCACAGTTTCATTACTAAGATTGTCAGCGTCACTTTCCAGTCATTTTATTTGTTTCTGTTTTAGTTTTTATTAAGAAGAAAAGCTTAATTCTAATTAAACATTTCGGGTCTCAGAAGGTCTGAATTAAACACTGGTTATGTGCGGAACACATTCCTGTATGTGTACACATACAAAGAAGTTGCAGAATGCTGTTAATCTAACATTGTTACGCTTGTCCAGCATCTACTTAACTGCAATTTATATTTCTTCCTGTAATTTATTTTAGAAGATAAGCCTTTTCTATTAAGATATTACAGTTGCGATAAAATAAAATGAAAACTGAAAATAAAATGTAAGTATCCTGATTATTAGTAGCTAAAATGATAGAGATGTGGGTAAAACCCGTTATGAACTAAAAACTTAACTAACTATAAGCAAACAAACTGAAGCTTTATTAAACTTTAAATCAAATATTGTAGTTAATTATCTAATTAATTATCTAAAATATCACTAATCAATATTCTAAAATAAATAAAAGCAAGTAAATATTATTCTTCCAAAGAAAATATTTTGAGAAATAACTGAACACTAATGTTTTAACAGACAATAACAGTAACTATAAAGTAGATTTCAACATGTTAATTAAATTCTAATTAATAAACCTAAGCCATATATACTATAGATCAAGTTAGTTTTCTATTAGCATAAGAACTCTCATATCAGTTTACATAACGAGTCATTCAAAACTATCTAAAAAAAGTTTACGCCGGTCTATGTATTTAAACTAAAAACAAAAATATCAATCAAGGTTAAGTAAAGCAGAACTATTTATTTATACAGGGTGTTTACTGCAGGTACGTCAAAAATTAAGGGAGTAACAGATCTTCAAAAATAGGAGTACTTTGCTTAACAAACTTATATTCAAAAACGCTTTAGTTTTTGAGATACAGGGAGCTAAAGTACGCACGACCCTCCTAAATGTAAGATACCACCTCATAAGCCACGCAAAATCTTAGCTCAATAGCATAAATGTTGTCTTTGAAATAGCATAGGAACAAAAAATTTTTAGTAAAACTGTAATATCCTGTATCTCGAGGACTAACCGTTTTTATATATAAGTTTATTAAGTACACTTATTTTTCAATGTTCTATCACCGCTTAGATTTTTGACGCTCTGTATAAATGAAAAATGAATTAAAATACTAACAACTTATTTTAACTTGATAGAACACAATTCTAAAAAAGTGTATGGTGACGTCCAGATACGCAAACCACGGAAAGCAATGTCCGTTATGGGAATAATTAGTATCCTGGCTAAAGTTACAATTAATCTCTAAAAGGACAAGAATGTACGGTGAAGACAAGCAAGAATAAGTTTACATCAGGGTATTGCGACGTAAATGAGGGATTAAAAGGAATACCTCTGGACTTGATGGATATAGGATATTGATGTGAACCTTACTCACCTCTATTCAATTCACATTTTCTATGATGCTAAATATAGTAATTTAGTGAAAATTAATTTTTTTCTGGAATTTTCTGAACTAACTAAAATTAAAATAAAACTAAGTTGGTTTAATTAGATAGATCCTGTTAATGTTTTCCTTTTTTAATTGTAGTGAAAAATAATTTCTGATTTAAGCTTATATTTGCTCCTAAAATATTTCGAGTAAATATCAAACAGCGTCTATAATTCATATCGACTTTGACCTCCATAGCACAATAAAACATTTAAGGTTAACCCTCGTTCACATAATTTATTCTGTTGTTTAACTGTGAAATAAATTATTATTCAGCTAACCAAGTTTTCCTTTTAAATTATTAGTCAAAGATGGTAATTAAAGTGGTCTTGTGGATTAGATCTTCAAAGGCGAAACCTCTTACAGGTTCTCTCATTGGTTTTGTACGTGTAGATTTGAGTTCCGATTTAATTATTCTAATCCCCAATTCAAAATCACACTAAGTTGGTTAAGGGATAAGGCGTTGTTTTGTGGCTTTAAGCGAAATGCGAAACCCTCGAAGTAAACTGTCAAAATATTGACAAACGCTTCAGATTTAGCCCCTCCTAAATAACAGGAAGTTTTAGAAAGATTTCCGATTGTTCTTGTCTTTATACGCTTACCTAAAGTTGTATTATGATTGATGATTAAAATAAAACCATTTCATATACATATTTAATATTTAATACGTATTGGAAATTATTTAAATAACTTCTTACCTATATACGTATGTATTTCTAATTTTAGTTCCCTTTCAAATATAAATTATCGCTAAAATGTATTCCTAGGTATGCTTTCCACATCATTTTAGGTTTAATGCTAGCAACAGCTCGACGAATTCTCTTACCAAAATTATCTGAATAGTGATAACGTGCGCGCAAAGCTTTTGTACTGTTGTTCGCCTATTAAAACTGCCCCCACGCTAGCCGTGAAACATTCCAGCCATGAAAAGCTAGAGGATTATGCGAGAAAATGGCTAATGTAAATTTCGGTCTTGGTATTACTTTAGAAACTTTGCAGGCTTTACGGAAGCATTTCTTGTCGCTTTCAACATTACATTTCCATTATTTAAACATGAAACCCTATATGTATCTTTGAGAGGTTTTTACATACCTAGAGAGGCTTTCCGGATACGTATTTTCAACCTTAAAATTACCGTGAGCAGGAAATTTAAGATTGAAATTGCAGTTTCTGTGAATTACAATGATTCCAATAATGTTTTGCTTGTTGTCGGGGTAAATGACACAAACCGTAAAAAACCCGTTTTAAAAAACTTCTGTAACTAACGCAAAATCATGGTAACGTTCACGTTGGATGTACTAACATAAAAAGTGCGAACGGGAACATGTTCTGCATGATAATTAATATTCTGAAATGGAGAAAATAAAACAAACTAGACTGTTACTGTTAGCTTACTGTATGGAATTAAGGCAATAGGTGTAATGAAAATTACACACCGAACATTTTAAAATCTTGTGGACGACGTAAAAGTAACTAGTTAAAATAGACATGGAAAAATCAAACAAATTGATTTTGAATTTAATATCTACTCACTAATCGGTTTTGAAAATTAATAAGTTAACGTTTCAAAAATACAGAAACGAAATATTATTAAATATCGATCTGATTCATTCGGTTCATTTTGTAGAGTTTAAATTTTTAATAATCTTCAAATAAATTCCGTTTTATTTATTTTAAGAGAATTTAATTTTTCGTAAATTTTGAGATTCATAGGATTATTATTACAAACAAGCTAAAGCTGCTCCTGATTCTTATGAGAAAGATGCTATTATTGTAGTAGCGGTATATCAGATGTTCGTTTGTTAATTATCAGGCATTTATCATCATCATTTATGTGCTCGAGACTATATAAGAACATTTGACGAGACTTTCAATATCACAGCTATGATAGTCAAAATAATTTTACAGACTCCTTTCACCACTACACGTTGCAGTGACTGTGACATCTACACAATACACTAAACGTTGCCTATTGTCCCTACAAGCAATCATCATAAAACTTTTTCTGATTTCTAGTTATCTTAAAGCTGCAGAATAAGAGTTTTCTTTTAAATTTTTGCACCTACTGAAGACAAAATTTGTATATTTACAATTGGAAATTTTAAAACTTCTTGTCATTATGCTGTAATTTAAAATAATTTAAAACAGCATGCAATTTATCAATGCTAAACTGCTTATAGCATAAATCAATAGATTTCTAAATCGTTCTTGTTGCTTTATAGGGGTATTGAAAGCTATTATCTTAACGACATAAAGATTTGTTACGGGAAGGATTTTATAGCAGGAGAAAGCTGTCTATTTATAAATGTATTCCTACATATTTGTAAAATTTGCAAGTTTGGTTTTAGTTCCTGTGATTTACAGGTTTCTGAGAATAACTTGATAATATCTGCAACGTTCCCTTATATCGTAGCCATCAACAGGTTTGATTAAACTTCGTTTAACATAAAATAAACAACCAAACTCTCAAAGAAAACGCAAGTATATTATAATATTTTGCTCTAATTTTTTTTTTAAGTCGTTCGTTATTCTCGGTAGCAAAAGCTTTTAGATGATGCTCCTTGCGACTGCCGAGACGTTTCTCGCACTTAAAGGGCAAACCAGTAAAAAATTTGATTTTCAAAACAATGTATCTTACCTAAAATGGTTTTAAAGTGGAATTGAGCATTTTTCCAGAAGATATTCAAATACCGTTCAACAGCATATGGTGCAAAGTGATGAAAAGAGATTGTAAGGTCCGTATGGACTGTTGTTACAACATTTCACAATCAGTAAAAAGTACGAAGTTGATTAATTGTGAAGATTGCTTGAAATATTTGGTTGTTCTAGCAATTCACGGTTTTTTAGGTATTAACTAAAAACTCCGCCTGGGAGATTCGACGGTTGAATTGAGAAGCTCATCGTCACCACTGCCGATCCCAAGCCAAGGAGGAGGGTTGGTTGGTCAGGATAGCAAACTACCAACCGTAAAATTCTTATAATGCTCATAGAACCATGCTAAGCCTCGAATTTAGACAGGAATCTGTGGTAACGACCAGGCAACGAAACAGGAATAAGCGATTAAGAAAGAAAGGATTAATAAGACTGGGATCGTGAATATAAAATCATGGCAGGACAAGAGCCGAGAAATAATATTAGAACTGGCCGAAAAGAAAATAGATATATGTGTGGAATCTCAGAAGTAAGAAAGAAAGGCAAAGGCACACAAGACGTGAGTGACTACATACTAATTTACAGTGGGAAAAGTAAGAAAAAGAGAGTGAGAATCCTGCTGCATGAAAAGTTCTAATCATGTATCATGTATTGAATACATAAAGTACTTTGAAAGACTGCTTACAGCGAAGTTAATAATAAACGAGAAGCACTTCCATATAATTAGCGCTTACGCCCCAGACACTAATAAACCAAAAGGACAAAGACGAAGATTTTATGAAGATTTGCAAAACATTGTAGATACGATACTACCCTGCAGGGCGTTAAGCAACGGTTCAACGAACAGGCAGTCAATGACAACAGAGATCTACTGACAGAATCTTGCGCCCAAAATAAATTACGTATCAACAACACTTTCTTTGATCACGACCATAAATATAAATATAAGTTTAAGGGCGACCAAGGGCACCAACTGGTTATAGATTAATAATTACAAGCAGACACTTCCATCAGTCCGAAGTTCTGGACGTGAGAACACTAAATTCTACCAATACTAGCAGTATTTTTATGTAAAATAAGAACAAAATGTTACACTCCCAAACGAATGACTCCCAAACACATCAAAAGTTGAATATAGAATCGTTACAGGACGAGAGAGCACTAAGGGATTATAATGCTAACCACCTAAGAAAAAAAAATCGACAATACACCAATAGATAAAAACGACAACGTAGAAAAAGTCTGGGAAAAATCAAAACGAACATCCTAACAGCAGTGGAAGAAGCGTTAGGAAAAAGAAAAGTTAAAATACAACCATCATACGGCCACAAAACACGATGGTTTACGGGGGTACTGAAAGATCTAGCAAAAAGAGGAAACACGCTTATATGAAAATTAAATGCAGCGGAAAACGGGAAGATCATCAATCTTATAAACGAGAACAAAATGCGGCGAACTCGAGAATTAGGTAACTTAAAGATATGGTGCATGCTAAGAAACAAAAAAGCCGAAGTAAGCGAAACCGTAAAAATAAATACAATTAATATTAAAACCTGGGAAGAGCATTCTAAAGACCTATACAAAGAAGAAGTTGACAATGTACCCACAACATCAATGGAAAATCACGAGGATAAGATCAATATATCAGTAGCAGAAGTAAAAACAACAATTTTATCGCTGAAAGAGAGGGAAGCATCAGGCCAGGATTGTATAAAAAATGAGTTGCTAAAATATGGACCCCCCTTTTTTCGACATTGTCCTCAAGGAAGGAATGGTCACGAATAAATGGACAACTAGCTTAACAATTCCATTACACAAAAAAGAAAGAAAAAACTAATCTGGGAAACTACAGGGGTATAACCCTATTGAGTACAACTCAGAAGTTACTAACTAAAATAAGTAATACAGGCTAAAATGCAACCACAACTGCATATTAAGGAGGAACAACAAGGTCTTCGCACTAACAGATCTGCAAAAGACATTCGATTGGGTGAAACTACAGGACGTTATATCAAGTTTAAAAGAAGAGGGAATTTCCCCAAAAATCATAAGAATCATACAAGACATGAACAGAAATGCACGAACAAAATCCAAGTTGGAATTGACGATTTCGACAAAGCGACTCGTTGGGCCCGGCCCTCTTTAATGTAGTAATGAATAAAATTATTGGTTACACCAAGAGGCTGCCAGGATATAAAATGGGAAACAAGAACCTATCAGTATTTTGTTATGCAGATGATGCGGTGCTAATAGCAGAATCCGAAAACATGTTACAACGTCTATTGCACAAACTCGTAACAACAACAAAAATATATAATATGGAAGTATCAATTGACAAAACGAAATCGATGGTTATTGGTTATATCTAAGGGACCTATACGTTGTAAACTAGAAATCGAGAGAAAAGTGATAGAGCAAGCCATGAGCTTTTAGTATTTAGGGGTGAACATTTGAAGTGACCGTAACAAATCTAGTGAAGTCAAAACTTAGATTATGAAAGTCGCAAGAATGTCTGGATAATTGAGAGGGTGATTTGGAAAAATAAACATGAGTATGGAGGAAAAAGAAAGAATTTGCAAAGCAATAGTTCAACCAACAATGAATTACGCGGTAAAGACCAGGGCCGAAATGATATAATTACTACGGACGACCAAGATGAATACCTTAAAGACAATCGCCACGAAAACACGACTTGATATAATACGTAATCAAGATATACGCAACGAATGTAACATTAAAAACGTTGCAAAATCTATAAGATGCAGAAAAAAAGAATGGAACAACCATGTGACTAGAGCCAACGGCGATAGGTTCATAAAACTAGCAAGAGATTTAAAACCACGAAGCGAAAGGTCTAGAGAGCAATTACTAAAACAATGGACCGAAAACTGGGTATCGACATCGATGGAAAATACACCATAGAGCGTGAAAAAAACCTACATAAAAGAAGAAGAAGACAATATTCAAATTCTTAAAATCAAATATTCTGGTGAACAAAATTAGAACAAATGTACCTACAGAGACGGATCAAAATCAAGGATATATTACATGTACTAACAAAATCAAATTCGAGATGGACAAAAAATACTTATAATCAAATCAAAGCGTTAAAGTGAAACAGAATAGCTAGAATAACGACGCTAACGGTGGTATGATGATACGTATAAGGCAAATCGTACAAAAAAAACAGGTAATTACAGATTAAGATAGAAGGAAAAGAAGAAAGGTAAGGAGCTTTAAGTCCCTATGCGGATGTTATACTTTTAATAGAAAAAGAGGGAAGATTTCAGCCCTTTTTCCAATTGTTGTCACTAAATTAACTTTCCTGGCATTGTTTGCAGTATGTGTGTGATTTAGATTGGTTGCTGACTGCTTGATACCATAGTTCTCGATGATATCAAGAGTTGATGTTTTATTAGGTCCTTCGTTATTCACGATAAGGTATCGTCCAGCATTCGGTAATAAAACCGTAATCTTTTTAATTTTCTAAATTAAGTTTTATTTGGAGGCAGAGTTTATAAAGATGCGCATTTAACAGTGTCATGACACGTTGGTCTATAGTTTGTTTTTTTTATTAAGATTCTTCCGAGCACAGCACCATAGATTTTTGCCAGGTTAAATTTAGAGTAGATGTCACGTTTGTTTTTAAGTGAATTTGAGGGTGAGTTTTTTTGTAAGTGTTTTATCAACCACGTTGTAATTTTATTATCATTAACATAGAACCACAATAAAGATCTGTCAAACTGAAAACAGTAAAATACACTCTACTACTTTTTCTTGCCGAACATCCGCTCGAATCACTAGACCTTGTATCATTTACATTTCGTTTCTTTACTCATATGCATTTATTAAAATTCTGTAGAGAAGTTACAACCAAATATTTACATTATAATTTTAAGTGCAGGTTAATGAGGAAGTGTCGGAATTACATGACAAAATATTTGAACGTGTCAATAATGAAATGCCTAACATTTTAAATTGAATTGAAAATACTGTTTGCTACCTATGTAACCGAGCACTGCTTAAAACATTTCCTTATTTTCTCCCTTGATTATAAAAAGGCCTTTCCCTGCGGGTTTCCCTCGGTAATCAATGCCTTATAGTTGTCGAGCTACTTCTCCAGTTGCTGAATTGCAACAATTTTTAATGACAGAATGGTTTCTCTCCTTTTACGACTTTTTATAATATCGCCCAAAGGTTTATTTTATTGGAAGATGTAAAATGTAAAAATTAAACTGAAGCGAATTATTACTGAGAAATAGTTTATTTTATTTTATCAGTCAATGAATATCACTATATAACCTGAATTTAGATACATATCTTCCTTAATTAATTAACTCATACTCCTCGTATTTAATTAATATCGAGTTGTGTTTATTTAATTCATACACACTGTTACAGAGTAGAAGATAAACAGAGATAAAATTAATAAAACTTCTGAAAACATGGATTCAATACTTTACGTAATATGTGATAAAGAAAACGAACAACTGCTACCTCTATTAAGAACTTTTTCAAACTTTGAAGTCATCTGCTACATTTCTTAAAGAAGACGCGAGCTGTAAATATGAGTTTCTACGGGAAAAACTCGACCAAATAAAAAGTTTCTTTAGTAGTTTTTTAAATAATTAATTTGGTTTCTTTTTGAAATCAAAGCACACACTGAATTTGAAATAATAAAACCTCTTTGAGCTAAAGCTTAATTAACTTATATAAATATAATATCCTTGCTTCCTAATAAAAAAGAATAAAATTAATGTATTTCATTAAAATGAATGAATGAATCTAATCAAATTGAGCAAGCTCGAGATAAAGTTTAAGCTTTTCCACTAAAAAGAAATTGAAATTTGCGACAAACAGGATATTGCGAGTTTTAAGGCAATAACTGAGCTGAATTCTAATGTCACTCAATCTTGTAGATAATTTTGAAAAAATACAATTTAACTATTATTTATATTAAGTTGATATCAATTGTTATCATTATTTTTATTTTCAGAAATGATAACGATCCCTTTTTTGTGGTAAAAATAATAAATTGAACTTTAATTCGAGGAATTTATCTGATAACATCATTTTCTCCTAACGAACTTTTAATCTCTAATAAAAGTTCAGTCTTAAATGAACTTAATTTTTATAAGAGAAAACCAAAAGTAACTTTAATAGTGACATAAAAACCATAATCGTTATTTGCTTGAGTAAATAAATAAAAAAAATTGTCCAACGTAATTTATCTTAATTCATTTTTCAAAAATGTTATTCCCAATGCTTAGTACATACAGTCTGCCAGTTTTAACTAATAGTGAATATTAATTTTTGAACTGATAAGTAAGTATAGCCCTAATCAGTATTTTAGTTAGAGAGAATTAGTGAGAGGAGAAACGTGAGTGAAAGACAATTACTCGTTGGAAGCCGAGTTGTTGTGTTCTTAAAAATAGTTTGCATGGCCCATTTTGTAGCCAGATTCTTCTACATTAGAACCTTTCTTAAACTATTTAAAAATTCATGTAAAGTTTATAAATAAATGTTGGTCGTTTTCAGTTTTATTTAAAACCCTCAGATAAGTAATAGCGAATTTCGAGCGATTGACAATAGTCAATCCATAGAGTTGGAAATAACCCTAATTGTTGGTAGCAGGGTTGCTTGATATCCAAATCTAATAATATTGGACATTGGAGTTCTGCAGAATAAGTAAACGTGCTTCCAGGATGCACTCTTGGACTCAGTTATACAAACAAGGATTGACGACAATTTGGTTTGAAACCGTTGACTTCTAATCTAACTGACTGGAAAAGTATTCAGGCATTAGCTAAAACATCCCCAACAAACTTACCCAGAAGAGGGGACAAAATATTGCTGTAGTATGTATGTTTTTGCTACTCTCCTGGTGACCCGTTTATTCAACACTTCTAGGAAGTTTGCGGCAGCTAAAATCCCCTTATGCTACAGTCTGCGGCGCTGTCGTAAGGTCATCCGCTATCTTAGCCACCACAGTGCAAAATATAATGTAAACCGAAGCAAAATCGGCTTTGCCCCAATTAATCCACAATCAACTCATCAGCCAACATCATCCCAACACCTACGATAAGCTAGCGGCCTAACCATCAACTGGACACAGTTCGTCACTTGATACTATTCTTGTATTCAGACAAGTTATTGTGCAAAGGTCAAAAGCGACTATAAAGTTAGCTAATTTGAAGCCAAAAATGATCAAAGTCAAAGTGAGCCTTCCTGAATTTTTAGCAAAAACCGTTAGATATCAAACGATAAGTTTGATTATTTAAAGCATTGTGTCTTCAGAACTATGCATATTTTGTTAATTCAAAACCACCATCAGTGACAGTGTCATCATCTCAACATTAGTGACATTATCATTATCACTTACTCTCATCAATTTCACTAATGGCCTCGTCGGTTCCACCACCCTCTTTAACATCACCACTCTTCCCGTAGCTCCATCCACAATATTACCGAAATAAGATACAACTCCATGTATAATCCATTCAGTTGCTACGAATTTAGCAATGCCAATACCATCCGGGTGAAGAGACACAGAGCCTATAAAACTTGACTAGACGTATCTAGTTAACATATATAGGTGTTAACCAGACATGAAAACAGTTTGCAATTTGCTTATATTTTTAGGTAGAGTTTTGAAACTTGGAATATTGAAACACCACCGCACTTGCCATTTTTCGAGTAAATAAAATTCTCATGGTTGCTTCCTGTTCTGAAGAAAGTGGTATCACCTTTTTACTATAAAAATGAGATATGTCTTTAATAAGTAATTATTACATACACCACCGAAAAGTTTATCACTCAACGTGCGATTATTGTCTCTAAAAGTCTAGATGTCTAATCAAAAAATTCAAACCAAAGCAAGTGTATTCTGCATTAAAACTAAATGGTTTTTCATCCTAGAAGAATTCTGTAGGTCCTGTAAATTGTAACCAAAGTTCTAAAGTTTAACTCATACTTGGCAGTGTAACAAGTCCGTTTGAATAATCATAAATTTATAAAACATGGTTTGCACAAGAAATGAAGAGGTTCGTAGATTCCTGTTTTGCGGAAAATATAGGAAAAATTCTAGAGGAGAGGTACACGAATTTTATGCAAATCCCTATCCCGATAGACCATACCCACCACATTTATATTCGTTAGTTTGTGAAACTTAGAAACAGAATTTCGAAACGAGTGTGATAACAATACTGAAGGGAATGAGGAAGCAGAAATAAATATTTTGGTTTTTTTGGATTTTGATCGAACAAATTCCATAAGGGAAATCGGCCACAAATCAGCTAGAAACATTTAAAAAAAGCATAATAATTTCAAGTAAGAGACAAATCGACATATTAATGAAAATGGCCATGAACGAAAGATTAAATTAGCATTGTAACTGGTTGACTAAAAATCAGCAACATAACAATAAACACGAGGGAATTTGTGACAAAAAAAGGCGGTAGACAGGGAAGTATCCTAAGTCCATTTCTATTTATATTAATGATGGATGAGTTAAGGAACGAAATGAAAGCTGAAACAAAAGGGATGGTTCTGGAGTACAGAAATTTGGAGCCAGTAAGAATTAGGGAGCTAATGTACGCAGACGATCTGATATTTTGTGCAGGAACAGGAATGGTTTAGAAGAGTATATATCCAGCTGGAAAAGAGAATTGGTAAAATATTAAATAAAAATAAATGTAAAGAATACAGAAATAATGACCATGGGGAAAGTAGAGCATGAGTTACAATTAGATATTGACGGAGCAAGGGTGCAATAAATAGACAAAATTAAGTGCTCAGGTTCAGTGATAAGTGGAAGGAGGGATCTGGAGGTGGAAATAAATAACAGAATAAACACGGCAGACAAGTTGGTAAAATCCTTCATAAGCAAAACGAAAGTGAGTAGAAAGACAAAAGTAAAAGTGTATAAAACAGTGTTTGTTCCGACCTTTTTATATGGATCCGAGTCCTGGATGTTAACAGAGATGTTGAAGAGTATGTTAAGAGCGTATGAAATAAAGTTTCTTCGAAAGATGTCGGGAGTCACAAAAATGGATAAAATAAAAAATGTAGATATCAGAGAAGAACTGAAGGTTGAGCCGCTAGAGAAGATGATAGAAAGCAAGCAACTGAACTAGTAGAGACATATTGTGAAGATGCCAGAAACAAAAGTGGCAAAGCTAATATGGAAAACCAAAGTCCAAAGGAAAAGAAGAGGCAAACCGAAAAAGACATGGGACGATCAGATAGCGTCGCTGATTTCGAACAGAATTTATGATCAGAAAAGAGCAGTAAGTACAGCAAAGGATAGAAAGAAATGGAAGGAGTTTATATAAAGCAACCCAAACTTAGCTCAAACCTTCAACACCTAACGGTTGTTAGGAAAATTCGGAAATAATTGAATCTTTGGTTAAAGTGTTATTAACTTCTGTAACTAGCAAAAATATCTTTTTATTATTTTCAATGTTTTTCTATTGTAAATACGTTATTCTTTTTATAAATTAATTTTATCGACTTTTTATAGCATAAAAGCTCCTTGCTTTAATGCCCCTTGGCATTATTAGATTTAAGGCTTGGGAACATTATTCTCTTTTAGGATTCTCTTATAAAAATATTTTTTCAATGCTAAACTAGAGATACATTAGGGCTTTGCATAGAATAAAACTACCTTTGAATTTGTATTTTTCAAATTTAATTTTCGCATTTCAAAGAATTTTGCATTCTTAGTTTTATGTTCCTTTAAACCATAAAACTGTCACTTTGTCTGACCCGGACAAGATTTATTTTTGCTATAATTGCAGAGTGCAACGTTCGAATTTCTAGTTGAATCACTCCCTTCTCCTATTATTTTATTGATAGTCATGTCGTCATGTATGCCAACCATCCAATAATTTGTTAGACCCACCCTTTGGGAGAGTTGGAAATTAGGCATTCCACAAAAGAACTCAATAGAGTTCTACAAGAGTTATCAACGAAGAAATACGCGTCCTCCGTGTTCTTTATATGTAAAGTTCGGACTTAGAATAGTTTCGCGAATTATCAAGGAGTAGTTTGAGTGGTTGACTAATTTCTATTAAGGTGATAATTTGCCTCATCACGAATAATTTCTGTCATCGCTAAATATCTTATTGACAAACCCTGGAATTTACCAGACGTGTCACTATCGTAACGCATCTCTCAAACACCTCGCCAGCCTGGCGGACCTACCAAACGAATTCACATCGAACTCTCAGTAAACTACCGAATCGTCTTTCTCGTTATACCTGAACATTTTATCAAATTTCTACGAAATGTGTACTGTTTCGCTCTTTATAGATATTTAAAGACAGCTAAAATATCTCTTTAAATTACAAAGTATATGGAGGTCGTTCATTCATACGAATTAATGTATTAAAGTTAAACCTTATGTGAACCAGTGCCGTGAGTTAAGTATTTTCTGTGCCAACAAATTGGTTCTCTCTTGGATTAGTTCCAGTTATACGGTAAATAATTTTACCCTTGTCAAACTATCCTTTATGAAAAAGCAACTTTGACGCATACAATTTGTCAATGTAAAGACGCAATTATTTGCCTATACACTTGCATAATATAGTCTCTTCACCAACCGCTTTTGATAAAAGTAACTTACAGTGAAGGTTACTGAAACATCGCTTGACAGTGGTGAAGAACCTTTTGAAATCCTTTCACAGTAGTGAAACGCTCGACGTATTGTTTTACAGTAGTGAAAAGCTTTATACTATTGTTTAGTTAGTAGGAACCTGTTCTTTATTGATTTGTAACGTAACGAACTTGTTCCGAGATATTATAAACCTTTCTATTAATTTGTGCATTTATGGACAAAATTTATGAATTCAGTTTTTGGCTTGATCGTTTATTTATGTTAGGTTCTGATAACGTAAATTCTTGTTATTTTATAAATTGGTCGAATTGTTCTTGTTCAAAAAATTATTTGAGTGAATATCTGAATCCAAAGTGAAATGTGAAACACCTGCAGGTGTCGAACTCAGTTAGATTATCGCTGCTGTTTATATTTTCCATGTTATATCATTCATGCTTCTTTCATAAATAACGACAGGATTTATAATATTTACGGATGATTTGCGGTCTAAATGTACGTATTGTCTTCACGTTACCATCGTTTTATGCAGTGCTCTGGGTTGTTAATTCGTAAATATTAATAAACTTATGGCGGCCAAATTTATTTGTGTGTACTAGTTCTTTGTGTACTTTTACTTGTTTATCTTGCATTTATATGTGTTTGTGTACCATTTTTTCAAACAGCGTAACCAGGAATGTCGTAACCTGTGTCCTTTTTATTTATTAAATAGTATGCTAATAGATGTTACTAATTGATCTTTTGGCTTTTATTGTGTTATTAGCATATTTATAGAATATTTCAGGAATCAGCTGTTCCGAAACCAGGTGACGTTGACCTTCACATACGGATATATTATTAGCTTAATCCCTCATTGGAAAGGTAAGTATCTAAAGAGAGTGCAGTACAATCTCTATTTCGTTTAATTGTGTATTGCTCGAACCAACGGTTCGACCTTGGCAGACATTGCGCCTACTGACCTAGTTACGAAGATCAGCTGTAGAGTCTTCCATTCGAGTTTAGGTCACCGACTTTCTACTGCAGCTGGCGCCCTCTCGATCTCGAAACCTCTAAGATTCTCTCATTATTATTATCGTCTACCGCCTGCGTTTAGAATAGTGACGTTAAAGCAGAATTCTGCAATAATGAACAAGGAAACCAGCATAATAACTATTTCAAAAATTAAGCTAAACCTTTCAAACGCCGAAGTAGTAAATTAATTATCTGTGCATTTTTTTTATAATCGGTTTAATAAAATTAGATTTAAAATGTGTTATTCTTATTAGCAATATTTAATCATAAGTAACATTGAGTAATTTATGAATTTGTCAATAAATTGATATCTGCTGACTATGATTTAACTAAATTTTCAAAAACTGCAATTGATCAATGTTACAGTAAAAAGGTATGTGGGGTTACAGCAAAAAGTTTCTAAATGGCTTTGAGTTTCATGGCCTACCCTGTACACATCCTTTTTAATAAGAAATTTGATCGGAATATATTAATACATTAATGTATACATATTTTAAGTTAAACATTGTTATGTGAATTTATATTCAAATTGTAAGTGCTCAATATACTATCAGCTTTCTGTAGTAGCAGATTTGTTTACTTCGTGTTTTCTTTTTCATTGATTTATAGTTTGTACTTCGCTGTTTGCGTACGTCTTTGATTTTTGCTGTAAAATTCTCAGGAATTCTTCTAGGTATTTTATAGCTAAAGGCTTCTGTTAAAAATACCTTTATAAGAGAATTCCAACTAAAATAAAAGAACTCTTATATATGCCGCGCCGGCAGCGCCGCCGTCCACCCACGTATAAAATTTTCAGATAGTTATTCCAAGGAAGTACTAATAAGAATAATTATTGATGCATTCATAAAATAATATCTATAATAAAGTAAACTAAAGTTAAAAATTACTTATAGGGCTGTCATTCTTACAGTGAGATGTAAATCTACGTAAGAAAGAACTAGAAATTTGTAACGCCCATTTAAATACTGGATTGTATAAGTAAGAATTTTAATTAGATATTATGCACGAGTTCACCTTTCCAGTTACAATATCTCCAACAATTGGAGCAGCTTCTATCTTTCAGTAACTCTTGTCCAAATTAAGATCAATTTTACTACCAAAGGGTTGTAAAACAAAAGCATTGTTTTGTACAAAAAAATGTATCTCAATTTTCTTAAAACGCAGGTTGTTTAGTATCTACAAATCTACATAATTCTTTACGTACTAAAATCTCTACGTACAGCAAATTGTATATTTACTTAGACGTATGTTAATAGGAAAGCGAAACGTGTGATCTCAAATCCGAATAATTGAAATGTTAATTTATTTACTGTTAAGAACCATAAATATTTACAATCTTGTAAATACTTCCTTTTTGAATTCAGTAGGTGTCAGGAGGAGATTTATGCGGAGATTTCTTACAGACGACCGGGAGAAACGACTTCTCGTATTTTTGATGTCAAAGCTAAAACTATCACCCGTTTTCTTTACACCAAAATTCCCCAAGGGCATTTTCTTGTTTCCCAAACTGAAAAAATGCCCTTAAAAAGGAAAAAGATTTCACCACATAAATTTTCTATGAAAAGAAATTTGACGTAAAAATATATTAAGTATTAAAAAGAAAATGAGGGTAAAGCACGTTATCATCTGTTGGGGTGAAGAAAATACTTAAATGCACAAAGGAAATTATTCTAAGGGAAACCATTTACTGTCACTTTTAAAAGCCGCAATAAACCTTTCTCTTCTGTAAGAATGTCTGTGTAAAAATCACAAGCAGCTGATTTTCTGAGAATTGCGAGCATTTAAATAGGTTAGTTAGTTTTCGTCACTTTATAAAATATTATTGCAGTTGAGATTGAAGTGATAAGAAAGGAAATGTTAGTATTATTGTTTCACGAACCAAGTATAAAGCGGGACGAAAAAATAAGGGCAATTACAAATTTCCAGTGAATACCGTCAAGAAAGTGTCTAGAGAATCAAAGAAGCTGTAGAACACAAAGAAGGCGCCTCTTTTTTATTGCATAGAATATAAAACCCGTTGTTCGTCTTCTAGAAGCTTTTGTGTTAATGACTTTAATGAAAATTCCGCTTCGCTCCCCTTATACCTATATTTATATTAATTTTTAAATATTACCCACAAAATGATCTTGTTGACAATGTCAGCGTTATTTATCTTCGCTCCTTTTGGTTATAGTTTTTCAAGGTTTTAATATCGAACTTATTTGATTTATTGTATAAATAATAGGTTAAATAGAATTAGATTATATTGGAAGTGTCTCGGGATATAAATACTAATAAGAAACTACTACTTGCGTTATTATAACTTTAACTATCAGGTCTAAATGAAGCCTGTAGAAATTGGTTGCAACAAACAACCTTGATCTATGTGTAAAACAATTTCAAATGTCATAGTCAATAGCTGAGGCCTATGCTAAAGCTGATACCATAAAAAATGCAATAAGTGGCTATGTTTTAAAGACAACCAGTTTGCAGCTTCGGAAGTTTAAATTGCAAAGGCGCAATTAAAAAAATACCAGACACTGCATCAAAAAATAAAGTAAATATTGAGAAATCGGAGCTAGAAAAAGAGGTTTCAGAGAACTGTAAAAGTGATGCAAGTCAATTGTAGGCCTCTATTAATGAAATACTATCAGTATCAAAGGCTATGCCAACAATGGTTAAAAAAGGTTCACAGCAGCTGTAGTACTAACAAGTAGTGCGTATAAAGACGTGTTGGAAAAAAAACAGGAAACAGGACTTGAAAAGAAAAAAGAAAGAGTCAATCGAAGACATCCAAAAAACGAGAGACTACTATTACAGATTAACATGCTAGGAAAATTTCGTGATTAACAAACTTCCCTTAATTAAGTTATTTATTTTTATAAATAACGATATATCGTTTGCTTATTTTAAAAACTTCTCGTTCCTAAATACATTATTTCTTTTTACAAATTAAAGTTTAACGCATTCCTTCAATATAAAAGCTTTTTCGCTTAATGCTCCTTGACATTGTCGTAATTTATGACTTGGGAACGTTAAACTTCTCTGATACTCTTTTATAAAATGTTTTCTTAATACTAAATTAGAGATATATTTCGCCTCTAAAATTATATTTTTCTGGTTTCATTTCTGCAATTCACAGAAATTTAAACTCTTATCGTTTGGTTTTGTTACGCTTAAAACTATAAATCTGTCAACTTGACAGGCATAGACAAGATTTATTTTTCCTATAATTCTCTAATGTAAGTTCTCGCTACATCACACCGTGCTTGCACTGTGTGATTAGTTTGTCTAAACATCCGATATGTTACACAGCCAATTATCTGTTGGTACAACCCTCTTGGGGGGGTTGGAAGGGCCATTTCTCGCTTGAAAACTCGGAGGAATTCTTCTACCGCCTCCGTAAGCATCACACGTGCCGCTCGTGTTACTCCCCTGTGGGATATTTTAGACTTAGAAGTTTTTTGCAAAGTATAGAGAAATATATAATTTCTGCTAAGGCTAATTGTACCTGAGTGCAAAGTTTGCAATTTAATTCTGTCTTCGTTCCTTAACCTACTGATAATCCCCGAAAGTTACCGGATGTATCAATATTTATCGTTCCGTATCTTTAAAAGCATCGCCAACAGGCGAAATCTTTAAATTAAACCCACATTGAACTCTCGCAGCTTATCGTACCGCTAATTATCCCATAATATCTGAACTTTTCTTGTGTTTTGAACTGTCTACGAGATTCGCACTGCCGTACTCTAATTAGATGTGTGATAAATCACTTAATATTACCGTAGTAACTAATGTATAAAGAAGTTAAATTAAATTTTGTGTAAAAGTGCCGTGAGGTTAGTGAACTTTGTGCTAATAGCTAATTCTGCTCTCTAAAAGATATTTCCCGAGATAGTAAATACATGTTACCTTTATTTTACTTAACGTCTTATGAAGAAGCATTGTTGGCACACACAATCTGCCAACCCACCTTCGCAATCACTTGCGAAACCTATCTACATTTTGCCGTACGTCACCAATCGCTTGGAGAAGAGTAACCCCGTTGTAAAAGAGTTACTCACACGCCGCTTCACACTGGCGAAAGAGTAGTTAAAACCATTGTTGGTTCATTGAATCATAACTTAACTATTTTATTTTGAACTTTGCTATCTTTATTTGCTTGCATCCTTTTATGTATATTATTGATAGACTTAATGTGTACCTTAATCGTTTACTTATGATAATTATTGTTAATGTAATATTACAGTTTGTCAAGCTATTTTGTTTACCGAATTTTCTGTTTATATTCTTTTATTGAAAACCACGGTTAATTGCAATAATACCTGCAGATAACGGACGTAAAAAATATCGCTTATATTTCTATACTTCTCTCATAAAAGATCAAGGAATCTTATTTTAATATTTACGGTCGGTTCATCACTTGCCTTCATTGTTTCAGTGCTGCTTGTTTTGTACTGGTTTGCTGGACCGTAAATGTTGATAAGTTTCACCTGATCGTATTTCTGTTAACCTGTCTACTGTACTGTTGTTTCGCTGTTCATTATCGTTTATTTACGTGTATAAATTTCTTTTTCAATAACGTAACTGAACGGCTGTATCCTGTTTCTTGTACAATCACTTCTTTACAGTATGTCAGTATATGTATTAGTTATTTTCGACCTTTTATTGAGTTATGAGCATACTCTTCAAAACCTTACAGGAACAGCTGATCTAGATTCCAGTGGCGTCAACGCTGTCATACGGGTTCGTTATTTTGAGATTATCTTGTATAAGGAAGTATCTAACTAGAGTGCAGTACGATCTCCATTTTATTTATCTGTGTAT
>VTPC01000433.1:7812-34536 GCA_011009095.1 Ignelater luminosus | reverse complement strand
ATTCGAATCTGTGGTTCGACCCTGGCTAACATCTTGTCTACTGACCTACATATAAAGATCAGTTGTGGGGTCTTCTATTCGAAACTAGGTCACCGACATTTTACTACAGCTGGCTCCTTTTCAATATCAAAACCCCTAAGATTATCGCATTATTATTATCGTTTATCGCTTGCTCTAAGCTGTCTTAGCTCACGACTTGTCTTCGACTGTATAAAGGCTAGCATTACAGGTGGCAAATCGATTTTATACATGTTTACTCTACCGATGGGTCACTAATCCCAGTTTTTCCCGTAACAAATAACAACCATCAACCTCTGCTGCAATAGAAGTTTGAAGTTAATCAGCAAGACTAGTATTGTGAAGTCTGTGAAGAATTCTTAATGCAGGACATGATTTGTTGCTACCACAAGAAATGCATGAAATGGTTTCATGAAAAAATGTTCAAATGTAAAATCCAGAAAAAGGCTCCTATATGTGTTTTGCCAGTCGCGTTGAAGTTCTCCAGATCTACAATATTGTTTTAGAAACTAAGACTTTTGTATTATATTACATACATAATTTCTTTTCATTTAAGTTATTAAAACTTTGTGGTACAAATTATCCTACTTCAAATTTATAGGAAGGTACAATTTATCCATCTAGTGATACGATTAATCAAACCGGTTGTCTAAATTGTACCATTGAGCAACAAGTTTTTGTAAATTTATTTACAAAAATGCAATCCTTTGTATAGATTTGAATTGTTTCATCAGATACAGAATTGTTTCAATAAGTAAATGCGTTACTATCATTTTCAAGTTTATGTCATTTTTATGGCGTATTTCTAAAACCCTACTTCACTCTATGTGTGTGTTCAAAGCAAAGACAAACCCCATAAATGTTCGTCACAAAAAACCTGTATTAAAACTCTAAAAACTGTTGATAAAATTTGAAAATGCTTCCAAATACAAAAATTATTTATTCAAATTCAGAGGCCAAAGAAATCCGTCTCACACAGAATAAAGGCAGTTGATCTGTAAGTATAAAGACAATTTTGATTTTCTGGAGTTTACTGGTATATGCAAATAGTCTCCTAAAGGTTAAATCCAAAGTAATTTAGGGAGAGGGATATTGTGACTAGAGAATTAAGTGTTTGTTTGTTTTCTAATTTATCACACATGCACGGTGTGGACTTGATCCTAGTTTTAAACGGATTTTAAACTTAATTAAATCTAGCTGTTTATTGCATTTCATGGTAACTTAAAATCTTAGCATGAAACATAAGTCTATATGAAAATACAGATTTGAGAATGTTTATTTTACACGTTATTAATTTATTAAAAATTCACATTAGATGATATAGAAAAAGTTTGAACCGTGAAATTCAATATTGCACAAAAATGTTTGAAATGAAATCACCTATAAAGCGATAATGTGAGTTTATGGATCATTCTAAAGTTCCATGAATATTTTGTTCAATTTTTGCCGAAGCATGATTTCAAATCCCACGCATAAATCGCAATATATGTAGGTAATTAACTAAAAAACAGCGGGCATCAGTTTAAATATTTTATCAGAGTTTAAAATAGGGTATGCTAATGGAGTACAATCATATTTGTTCTTTTAAATAATGATTACTGACTAATAGCTGTGCATTGGCAAAAGCGTTAATGTCATTATTTAAATCAGTGTAATTATATTGATTATAAAACCATGATACTGCTTTATAGCGCTAGCGTGCAAAAGCTTTCTACCTCCTTTAAACGAAGTGCTTCTGTTGCATTCAAAGTAATGTTCAAGATTAAGCTTCACAGGTTTTGTAATTGAATAGAATCATGCACGCTGCTTTAAATCTTATTTGTATTTTCTTGTATTCTGTCTAAAATGCTTTTATTAAAATTATAATATTCTGTGTTGTATAAAATCTGAAGCGAAAGCTGAAAAATACTAAGAAAACTAAAATTACAGAATTATTTAAAAAATATTAAAAATATTGCTTTAACAAATCTATTGTAATTTATCGTAAAA
Organism: Ignelater luminosus; assembly: GCA_011009095.1. Taxonomy (NCBI): domain Eukaryota; kingdom Metazoa; phylum Arthropoda; class Insecta; order Coleoptera; family Elateridae; genus Ignelater; species Ignelater luminosus. The sequence continues at coordinate 32,529 of VTPC01000433.1, read as the reverse complement.
AGCTATTTTTCACTAAAAGTTAATAATTAATAGATTCCTGAAATATTTTTGACTTAAGATAGCAAAGTCAGTACTTTAAATTAGCTATCGTTACTCTACTGCATACTGACAAGTAAGTGAGAACAATAACGTGATTACGACAAAAACTCACTATGGTAAGATCCTGGTGTGTCAAGGTTAAGCAAGTAATCAAAACTCTAAAATTGATAGAATTTATTTTATCTTATACAGGATGACTCACTTAAAACGCGTCCCTTAAAATCTTCAAATGCAACCCAACATACATACTTCAAAAGCTGCTAGAAATATCTGCAAATTAAAAAGCTGTGTGCACAAATGCCTATTGGTTACTTAACCATTAAAAGTCTGACAGTGAGGCATTTCTACTAGAAAAAATAGTTCTTCATTAAAGCAAAATATTTACAAGCAATAAAGGTAATGAAGAAACGGGCATGATAATAATTTATGGTGGGTGCCGTAAAGATGCTGCTTTGGCAGTACGTATGTACCATCGGCGCCGAAGGTATTCTCATTAGAGCACTAGAAGGGAGACATTTCCAACGACTACAAAAATCCTTGCTAGAGTTGGCCCCCATTAATAGGACATTGCCAAAAAACTGTAGAAAATGAAATTGCACTTATTAGAAGATATCGTTGACAGAAAAACTGAAATAAGTAAATCAACAACTTATCACGTTATGCTCAATTAAGGTTTAAGGGAAGCCAAATATCCTAAGAAATTGAACATTTTCAATACAGTGTTGTAATGGGTATAACAAAATCAAACGCAAACTAAAACTTCACGTATTATTTTTGCCCGAGAAGAGATCGATTTAGTTTGGATTTATTTATGGGTCTTCCCAAGCTGTCAGAAGCACTTGTAATGTAAATCAGATAAAACATTTTATAAATATCTTTAACATTCAATATGATATTTACCTCATTAGCAGTACTCACTTTAAAATTATAAATAAATATATGTATTTCTATTTTTGTCCCATTTGAAATCCTGGAACAATTCTCAGGGAACATGTTTACTTAGTACATACAACTCTAGGAATATTAAAACTGCGCATATTGGAAAAATTCACTTTTATACGTTTACAGAAGATTAAAGCTTAGATTTCTAATACCCTCTGTAAATGGGTACATTCAATAAAAATCAGAAATGTCTAAGACAGCAAGGTTAGTAGCTCTAGTTGATTTCATAATTTTCAAAGACAAAGTTTAAAATAATGAGACTTCAAAATAAGAAAACGATGTATTAACAGTTAATAGTTACTAGAGCTCACTGATTTATCTTCAGCAAGTTAAACAACGTATTGTCTAAATTCGTCTGCCCTATATTTTACAAAAGAGTTGGTAACTATTTCTTTGATACGTATCTAAGTAGATAGACGTTTCAAGTTTTGCAATTACTTCTTAAGAAGAGAATATCTTCCGTCAATTCCTTAATTTGAAAACCGAAAAAAATATTGCTCATCTAGTTTTGCTTCACTAATTTAGAATTTAGCTTTTCAAAATATAGTCTAATAATTCTAAACACTCACATTGTATTTGAAGGATACAGGTAATAATCAAGAAATGTCATATGTCTATGAGAATTGAGCGATATCTGAAAAAAAAATTCAGATTGCAGTACTTTCAATGTTGGTAAATAAGAACATCTATCCACCTTCAAATGAAGTTTGAAAGTTAGTTTTAGAAAAACTGAAGATGTAAACTTTCTTACGATCATTGTTCTGTAACGTAGATTGCCTTATCTTGCTCTAACGACAATGAAAGAAACTGAGAAAATCAAAAAAAAAGGGCAACATGTGCAATTAGACGAACGCCAGTAGTACAATATGTAGTACAAGCCCTGCACCAAATAATTACATCAATTGTGGTTAATTTAATTAAATTCCAAATCAAGTAATATCTGGACATTCTTCGTTTTTGGATAGGGTCAAAATCTTGTTAAAACTACGTCGAAGCAAACTGAAGCTGTTATAAAGGAACGATGGGGAGTCAGTCAGAAATACCTACATTTTTAAAATAGGTACTACAGCATTTGAATTTTGTGCTACTTTAGTTTTGTTAAACGCAGTGCGTTCGTACGTGAGACCTCCGTGATGCAAGATGGAACGCCTCTATCAACCATGCAAATTTATCAGAAAATAAGCGTTCAGTGACTAAGATGACACAAAATGAAACATAGAACACAAGAGCTCTAACTGTGATGCATTAATTTCTTGGAGCAGTAAAGTTTTTGTCTTTGGAAGAGGAACCTAACAGAACTTGCTTGTATGCTAAATATTATGTAAATCATTAGATTCAAAGCGCTAATCAATTCGTCCGTGCTGGTTACTTTTTATGAAACCGAAACTGATAACCAAAAAAGCAAAATATCAGGCGAAACTCGCAATATACTAATCGGCAAAAACTTCAACCAAGAGATGGCGCAAGTTTTGTCAAAAAGCAAAAAGGAGAATAAAGAGCACCCACAACTTACGTTGCCAGAGCTGACTATAAATGAGGAGCTTTCGTGCAAAATTGAATAAATCCAATTTTGGTAAAAAATGAGTTACACATCATTTCTATATAATTTTTGTACCAGCTTTTTATAGCTGTACTTATTCTCAAACTAAAACAAATAAATCCTTTATTAAAAGCATCCCAAAGCTGATACTTTTGAGCAAAAGCGAATAAATCCATTTGTTCAAGCAAAACCGAAACAATCCAGTAAACCTATTTCATCGTTTACAGTTTTCTCTTATGGAGTAGTAAAGATTTTACTTCACAGATAGCATGAGAGTTGCATGTTCTTGTGGGTACAGTTTTCTTGTAGACCAGTAATAATTGTAATAACCTAACCTTACTAATCTGTTAACGTGGTGACTGAAATTTGGTTTGTCACATTTCTTCTTTGTGTTATTGCTTAGATAGTGGTAAAATCAGTTAAAATTGATAACCTAGTGTCTGTAAAAGATGCAAATGTTGGTGTCGAGTATAAACCATGAAACCAGACGTGTAAAAGCGGTAATTTTTTGATATACTTTTGTGGTTTACGTAATCTAACATTCCTAAAATTATAGATATTCAGATGTAGACCCAGATTTAAGAAAATTTAAGAGACCATGCAATCACGCTGGAAAGACATATTTTTGGCCTAAAATTTAAAACTGTGATGTAAAATTAATTCGCAAGAAGTCCTCTGAGACGCAGGACAAAACTGAGCAAGACACGAAGCTTTGCCACTCTATGTTTGTTCTTCAAACAGCAAGAAAGAGACCTATAAAAACTGAGTCAAAAACATTATCACTTAACATAGTTTACTTTTTGAAACGAGACAACATAAGTGTTAGGGTCAAGGATTTTTTCGATGTACGTTTAGGTTAACAGTTCACAGAATCAGTCAGGTGGCAAAAATTTACAACCAAGGGGAGGCACCAAAAGAAAAATATGGTGGTGACCGTATGTCTGCGAAAACTGTTACCAAAGAGAAAAAGTTAAAAAATTTATTAGACAGCTTAGAGGTCAGGAAAGCTATTATAACAGAGCAAAATCTAAAAGGATGTACTTATCTTCTTATTTTAACATATCTAAACTGCACAAGATGTATAGCAGTGCAATTGATAGTTAGTATGAAGTTACGTATTAGATGTTCAGAAAAGTGTTTCTAACAAAGTTCAATATAGGATTTTCATCCCCAGCATCAGATTGCTGCGGTCAATGCACAAGACTAAAACGTCTATTGAAAATTGAAAAGGATTCAAATGCAAAGAAGGAACTTCTGCTACAATATCGTATTCACACTAAAAGGGCAAAGGCTTTTTACCAAATGATGAAGAAAAATTCAGAAGATGCCTTTAGCTTTTGCTTTGACCTTCAGCAGATACAGCCACTTTCTTGAACGCTCATTACCGAAGCTTTCTATTCACATCAAATAAGTTTATACTAATTCTGTTGCGTTCAAATGAACTCCAAGAATCCTACATTTTATTTGTGAACCGAAAACTCATCTTCAGATTTGAAGATTTTACGATGAGTTTACTAGATTCTATCATTTTTTTTCTGCACTACAGATTTAATCCTATTGTCGGTACATTTAAACTAATAACTAAAACGTTATTTTAAATTTAACGTAGACTGTTTCTAAAGACGTGCTTCATTAGTTCTCCAATAGAGGTCGCCAATTTGGCACTTTTGTATCAAAAGTTGATGAAGATAATACTGCACGAAAACGCACAAAAAATTATAAATCTTAGACATTGTAGAAATAAAATGTGAATGTGGCGACAACACTTACTTTAAATGTATAGTAACTAAGAAATCGCAAAAGTAAACTTACTAGTACTGAAATTATTTAACTTGTTACGTCTTTCCATTATCGATTTCTACGATTATAGTATTTATCGATATTTATGTATTTTCATTTCATAATTAACCAGCAGTTAGTATTTTATTATTATTTTAGTCCGTGGATATGCTTAAAGACACTCAGATCGTGACGACTTAGACCTTCTTTTGTTTTAAAAGTGTCTGACAGCATATTCTCCCATACAATGTAGTTTATATTTACAAGTTTTCTGTTTGCTCTCTTTCTTCTTTTCAGATCAATTTATTTATTTGCCAATATTTTAAGAAACATGTGCTTTTGTTTCGCTTGACTGTGTTCTCCGTACAATCTGATCTTTTGCAGCATTCTTACCCCTACTTTGCTTTTTTTTCTGATAATAGCGTTGATTGCACGATATCGCTTAATGTTATTCTGATATTCTTTTATAGACTTTAATATCCGTAGTTCCTAAAACAATAGCTTTATAGTTAGTAGTTACAGTAATAGATGTCTCTTTGTTAACTCTTATTTCCTTAGGATTATTTTCTTTTATTTCTTGAATTATTTGTATTTTTGTTACCAATTTTACTCTTTCATTTGTTAATTCTATTATGCCCAGTCGTTTTTCTGTTTGTGACTGTTTTTACTACATCTATCATTTTCTTTAATGTTATTTCTTTAATTACTTCGTCAATCATTTTCACCTTGTTTATGGTTCAGCATTATTTTCAGTTTTTGCTTTCGATTTACACTTCACTTGAAAGGTTTTGTTTTATTTTCTTTTTATTATTTACGGTTTTACATCGCTTCTTTATTTTCTGATTTCACCTTATTATTTGCTGTCTTACATTAATCCTACATTCTACATTTTATTCTACATCTTTCTATTCGTTTTGGCTTGCTTTTCGCATCACTGCATCTCTGTGTATTTTTATGATACTTTTTTTATCTTATTTTAACTTTCATGTTTTATGCAGTTTATTCTTCTTTTGTTTATGTATTATTACAAATATTTATTTTTTCTTTTTGTCTTTGCTTTCATCAGATACGTCTATGCCGAACAACTCTTTAATGTTTTTTTATTAACTCTCTACTGATACCAAAAATCTTTCCGAGGTAGCAATACCAATTTTCAAAATTAATTATTGTAAAACAAAATCTGCTAATTATATTTAATCCAGACCTTAATAACACAACATATGTAGTTTGGTTAATTTTATCCAAAACGACAAAAATATTTCGTGTAGATTAGGCTCTTAAAAATACCAACAGTACACATACTACTGCTATAATCTACCTAACAAACCAAAGTTTCATTAAGGAAGTATGAAGTTACATTTATAGAATTCTCAAGAATTCACAGTTTAGATGTGATTTGACTTGGTCTGATTGAATGACAACGATATAAATCAAGAATTGTGTTACATTTTGCAGGCTTCAGTTAAATTTATTTTCCACGTTTTTCAAGAGCTTGTAGATTCTACAACATACATGTTGTGACGAGAAGACAAGAGCTAGAACACATACTAAAAATAATTTTGATTCAATTCTGCAGAAATCATTTTTTGTAACTTATGTATTAGTTTTGGCTACCTAAAGCATTTTTGAATGCAAGCTTCTAACACCATCCTACCAAAATGGATGATCCCTAATTTTTAACTGTAATTGCGCATCGTTTGTAAAAAAGATTTTATATTTTTCAAAAGTAAAAACAGTAAGGTTCAAACAAAATCAGAAATGTAAATATTAATTAACAATAAGTCAGAGGGCATTTTGTAAAACTCAATCCCATTTTTAGTAATGTAAATTTAGTAAAGGTGCATAAAACATAAAAGAGGAGCAATAAAGCCCAATACATAGAATGAAATATACAAAGTGATAACATGTGTAGGCGTAAAGATGATACGTAACGTCAGTCTATCAATTTGAGATTGTAGGTTCAACCTTCATTTAACAAAGTTTATATCTATACTAAATGTTCATTTTCAACTTTTAGTATTCACGCTGCATAAAACACTACAGTTTTAGCATCAAACTGTGTTTGTTTTAAAGTGATGACGCTAGGGTTATAGCTTTATAAAATTATTAATTAATTCATGACTGCAAAAGCTGCACGTTGCTGTTCTTCTATTTCAATAAATAAGCAAAATCTGTTTACTTTCTAGCTTTTATTAAAAGATGGAAGTTTCTAAATTCTATTAAAAACAGACCCAAACGCTATAAGGACTTTTGAAAAGCTTCATAGAAGTTGTCCAAATTTAACTAATTAAAGTTTTGCAAAGCTGGGAAGTCAAGTATCTATTTCTATAAAAGTAATCATCAAGTTACTAATTAGGACGTTTATTAGTTGTAGGAAACAAATGATAATTACAAGTTACATGTCAAAACAGGCTTTGATGGTTTTTGAAGTCATAGATATAATATTCTCCATGTAGCGTTTGAGACATTTATTGAAATGAAAGACATTCTTTAAAATGTCTTTTTCTAGCCTGTAAATCAATCAAATACCTTCTATTTTATGTGAATATTTATAAGTTCTAAAACTTTGATACCGACACCCTCTCACATGAATAAACCTACGGAACTCTTCCACTTGGAAAATTTCCTGCCATTCGTGTCTGATTGTATTTTTCTCAAATAAAACTTAGAGGAGTGAGAAATTCCTGTTAAAAAACGCTCGACTGAATTGGAAAAGCTTTTTTATAATATTTACCATATTGCTGCAGATCGTTTTACTTACACAATAAAATCGTGATGCGAAGCACTTCGGAGAGTAGTTACACCAACTTTTTCTTTTAAATTATATTTTTCCTGCTTTAAATTCACTTTTACACTACATCAACAACATTAATATTTTATAAATATATTTTTGTTTATAATTTATTGAACTGCTAACGAACAATATTTAAAATTTAAAAATTTAACGTTTATAATAAAATTTAGACCTTTGGATTTTATTTTTAATAAAGCACCATTGGGGGTTTTTAAAATTTGTTTGCAATTTGGCACAGTGGAAAGAGAAAATTAGAAATACAAAATAAAATGAAACATCGGAACCGCACTGTTTGTTATACAAATTTCTTAAGCAAGGCGGGAAGGAGAAGTTGTTTACAATAAGAGAAAAAACTTAGCGTTAGAGAAATAATCAAGGTATGTTTTAACGAGTCAAAACGCTATTCCAATGCGTAACCGCATCATGCTTTAGGGAAACTGCGAATTTGCAGAAGGATCAAAGACAGTGAGTGCAGTACGACCATGCGTTAAAGCTCTCGGTGGGGAAAAGCTCGGGGGGGCGTGGCGATTTTCCCAACAAAAGCTTCGTGGACAATTCTTGGCAAATATTAGTTCAGTTATCGTTTCATTACCTTGTTGACCTATTGGAGAAAAGCAGGAGTTTTTCCAACTTGAATAAATAGGTGTAACAGGTAGAAGGGAATGTTTTTTGTGAATGAATCAGGTAATCTGGAAAATGAAAAAGGAAAAATTCACCTTTTTATTATACCTTGAGCTTCGGGGTTTTAGCTATTAAGATAACCGATAGCATGGAGGTAGATTTTGATTAGTGGTTTATTTGCTTTTTTTCTACTTTGCCCATTTATTTCTACTCGGAGCTTTTATTACTCATATTAAAATATTATTGTTCAACTTTCCCAATTATCCTAAAAAAAGTAGCGAAATTAACAAACAAAATAAAAACTCCAGTAAAGCACAAAATAAACTGGAAAAAGTTATGGAGAGTTAAAGAAAAAGGAATTAATGAGGTAGTTAATTAATCAGTTCAACAAATCCTTAAATAACTCTCACCTCTCTGAAAATATAATCAAGCATGGCAATTTATTCCCCAAATACAATTATCTTGAATAAATTAGAAAGATAGTCACTTCTCGTTTAGAATTAATCTGTTTTTCAATTATAATACACATTTGAAGAATTACTTATAAAACCCAATTAACAATTCAGTTTGGCAAATTGTGCATGTTAAACATCCAATAAAAGACTTTTCAGAATTTTGTAAAATATATTTATGGCTATTAGAAAAATATCTAAAACTGATTAGAGTAATAAGTAACCTCGCTAAATTTGATTGTTCAAAACGTTACTGTACATATTAAACCGAAAAATAGCAATTCATGACTTGAAATCTTCATTTTTCTATTTGCATTTTGTGGTCTTTGCTACAATAGCGGTTGCTATAAATAGAAAAACTTTCCTTTATAAAAAAAGGTTTAAAAATAGATATAATGTTCCTGTGGTTATCATATTTTCTTCACCTTTCTGCAATATTTCTCCAGCTTGGTATTATAATTTAAAAACTTTTTCAAACGCTTTATACGCTCAAACCATCATCGTAGTAATATATGTAAAGTAACTTTCAAACTTTTTTAAATTAGTTTGAAAATTTTCAGATCTAAAATCCTAATATTACTTCTTTGAATTAATTATTTGCAATCACAAGAAAACAGTCCTTGTCATTGCTTAATTTTATATACAGCTTCCTTTACATATTTACATTTCAACATATTACAGTGTCTCCAAAAAGAACCGTTAATGATTTGCGTTAGGTTGAACATCTGACCAATGGTGCAGTAAAAACTACAACCAGAGCGTTCAAATTGCCAGTTATGACGTTGAAGAGAAGGATAAAAACAATAAATAAGTAAGAGAGTTACCGAAAAGGAGAAAATACTAGATAAAAATTCAGTTCTAAATGTTTTTGACATTTTTAGAAAAAGCTAGTCAAATAATTACTTGATATGTAACTGACACCCTTTGGTGTGCCAAGGAATGGCGTTTGCAAACTTAGTATTGAATTTCATAGGCTAATGGAATAAATTAGCCTTTCAACAAAGCAAAACAAAAAGCCGGAAATGATTGGTTTAATTAAAGTGAACATACAAAACTTTTGTACTCTCTGCAAATGCAACTTTCCAGAAATAACTTCCCCAAAAGATAGGAAACAAGTTGGTAAATTTCACTGACTGCAACTCTGTCTTCTGAAACTTTGGTATGCGAACCATAAAAATTGTTGACTGACTTATTAATTAATCTAATCCGCTACCTCCTTCACACGACGCATCGTCTTGAGCCTCTTGATGTGTGGGTGTTTGGGCCTTCATAATGACGCTTTACAACAACAAAAGTCCTCTCAACTGATGTTACTGATCTGTCCATACCAATTGAAGAAACGAGTCATGAAAGTGAACTCTCCCAACACCCAATGTCAGAGGTGATTCAGAATGAAGCTGAAGCACGAAGCAAAAAGCTGGTCGCCAATCTCTAATAAATCTCGTTCCAAGAAAAAGTAAGAAAAGTTTCATTATTATCTTTAGAGACATCTCGTGAATCAGATTCTGGAAGGCCAATTTTGGCTCATTTACCTTCAATGTAGGCATACACGAAAAACAAAACGACAACAATGCGGGAAAAGGAAAAAACCGTAAATCCGTATAACATACCAACACGTAGTAGAAAAAGGTCAAAACTGGGAAGGAGGGCAGGTGCTGCAATTCAGAATTTATCTGAGAACAGAAAGCTTATTTGTAAGACACTGATAAGCAAAAAAATACTAAAAACAAGAATTCTAATAAAAAAACAGGTCTCTAGGGTCACTTTCAAGTATTGTTTATTTCATGAGAACGTCATTGCAATCTCTGGATGGATCAGGATTAAGAAAGTTTAATCCACACATGAATATTCATTTTTATAGTCTGTTATTTCTCTAGAAAATGTTTTTAGGTGGTAAATGTTTTATTGTATTAATTCTGATACCCTAAACTGTTTTTTAAAATGTCAAGACGCAGACGATTTATTGTTTCAAGTGGGGTGAGAATATCCTGTTCTGTTTTGCAAAATATTTTCCATCGATTATTTAGAGATGTACGAATATTTTGTTTGACAATCAAAATTGTTCGCGTTTGTATGACTTAATAGCAGGATTTCATCTCTTAAATACTTCGATCATGTTGGTTTGAGTCTCTATCGTTATGTAAACTACCGCGCGCATCGTCGGAATCTACTAAAGATTATAGAACTCCTAAAGCAGTTATTACTTTTTGAATCTAGCCGCATCGAATTCCAACCAGTTTATTCCAAGCGTTTATTAGTTTTCCGTTTAAGAAAGTCGTTCTGCGGTAATCTATCTATAGCGATCACTCCAAGGGAATCTAGTTGGGATTTTTGAATGTTTACCTACCGATTTTTCTTCATAAACCCCACATGAGATATTGAGATATTTACTATCTTTTATTCAGCTGATATGAAGCTAAAGGAATTTTATTAATGAACTCTAGAGGAATACTCAGGGTTAGATACTTAGTCAATCACCTGTTAAAATTATTTAAAAATTTCCGTCTTGCGTTGCGTTATGTTAAGATTTTTCATAATTTAGTATGTATAAACGTTTTATTCCATTGAAAAATTCCTGCCTACAATAATATAATATAATAATAATAATAAAATACGATTCTAGTATTTTGGAGTTTAACGCGTCGCGATCTTCAGTACATCGAACACAAAGATTTACCCTGGATTTCAGGAAGATGTATCGTTACCTTTTTCATATCTCAGTCCCTTTACTGGATTATACAATCTCCATAATATATCGTCGCTATAATTCTCGTGAACAAACTTTCCGTATAATTGTGGGAATCCCCGACAGCGGCTTGATCCAGTTTTGGTTGTTCTACGACGCTTAGCGCGTGCGTTGGAGCCTGGTGCAGCGCCATTGTAAATAGTGTTATTGAATTTATAAGACAAGTGTTTTGCGCCCATTTATGTGGTTATGTAATCACGGGATATTACACTTTAATTTCTTAATCACGCATTAGATTCACAACAAATTTAGCTGTAAGTTAATCTTATCTTTTAAATGTTATTTAATCTATAAGTTAACTGTCTATAAACCTTCACAAATAGACCATTCTGTGCGCTCCGCTTAAAGATTGACAAAGTGAGCTGCATTTATATTTTAAATAACGAAATATTTTCTGATTATTTTCTGAATTCAACGGAAGTCTTAAAATAAGTTAGCCGACATTTGTTTGTCGGTAAATCAGCTGTTTGTTTATCGAACTGCTTGTGCCTGAAAGTTTGTTTATTATTAATAGCAAATGTTTATGTTGCATTCGGTACCTTTAGAATATCTTTGTTATTGTGTTTAATTTCTGTTTATGAATAACAAAATTTGTTGATAAAAGAATTTATTATTGAATTAGTTAGTTTGATGAGCTCACAGGTCGTCTTGTTATGGTATTTAAAATATAAGTTAGTAGGTAACCGACTCTTTTGGTCTGAAATGAACATTACTTGTATATAAAAATTTATTGTACTTTTTCTTATGTTTACTTATGTGTTTGCATGTATATTTGGGACGAAAATTTATTGTTTCCTGCATTCTTTGCTTTTGTGTTTAACTTTGCTTTGCTATTGCGAACTTGTAAATGTGTTTACAAAATATTATGAGTGATAATATATGTTTTGTTATACCTTTTACTGTTGTTTGTTTATGGACATGTGGTAAGATCTGTTGCAGGAAAGATATGACTCTTGGGAAAGAATGCCACGGGACTTCGACTGCACGCGCTGAAGGTAAATAAAGTCAAAAGTAAGTTTTGTGTAAGTAGTCAGCTGTTGCATTTAAGCATCCTGACGACCGGAGTAGTTGGTTAGTCTAGGAACCAGCTATTCGCTTATATCGGTCAAGGTTACCTAAGACTGGCGCCCTTTCAAAAGCAACCCCATCTCTATCGCTTATCGCTGATTAGGCCTTCTACGACCCTGGCCTTTTCTCCGGCCCAAATAGAGCTAACTGTTACAAGCATTTCGGATTATTTTATATTACGTCATTCTGAAAGGTCACTAAACCCATTTTTACACGTAGCATACGTAGTATTTTCGTTCGTTTTCCATGAATGCGAACTCAATTGTGTAATAGTAGATATAAGTGAGAGTTTTGTGAATTGTAGAAATTGAGAGTTCATTATTACAATATAACTTCTAGTTCACTTTAGGATTTCTAGGTTCTTTGCATATAACAAATTACAGCAGACCATTAGGCAAATCATACTTATTTATCGTGTTTAATGTTTTACAACGATTGTGTTTTGTATATAATGAATTACAGTAAAGAGGCCTTTGCGAACAGAAAAAAGCTCGATCACTGACAGTTTTATTTTGCCATCGACTGATGAATAAATCTAAATTAGTTGTATTGCATGAGCTGACAACTTTTATGTTGTCAAGATTGTTTTGTACATTGAACAATTCTTATTGTCTTGCTGCTAATCTATTCGACATTACTGAGAATCTCCGTGAGCTTGCCAGACCGTAACAGCTAGCCGACAGTGAACTTAATTGTTCCTAAAGTTTTATAAACAATAATACTAGAAAGTTCTAATATACCGAGAGTCGCTCACGAGTTCAGTCTAACGAACAAAAGAATTCGTAGCAATATTATAGGTTTCTTAAAGTGCGTATAGTGCTTATGATGAGGCAGTCTATATCGTCAAAAATTGATTCTGCCCATCTTCAATTTTGAGCTAATGGAAATATTTTTATTCTTATTCAAGCCAAATTTTATAATTTACAAAGAATCTTAGTAATGGTTGTCATCTTTTCTAACTAACCTAAAACCCCTGCTTTAATCTCAAGCACACCAAAGTACTGTATTTCTAAACTTTCTTGTTTCACAAATGTCAAAAAAACAAAGAACTACAAAAATTATCTTTCAGTTAGCTCACACCATCACTAGATGGGTGTTATCTAGAAGTATTTGTAAATTGCCTCAAGAAATTTCAAACCATGCAGAGTTCTATACAGATTACTCCAAATCCCCTCTTATTCTAATCAGTATCATTACCGTTAGTTCAATAAGATTAAGTTTGAATTTATCCTGTTATTGTTTAGACTGTAATGTTGCATAATAATTATTTATTGTTTGATCTCTTTATAAATAGAAATTTCTCTTGTGTCACTTGAGATATTGAAGATTACACCAAACTGAATTTTAAGAATTCTTTTCTTTCATTCTTGAAGCAATGTAAAATATAAATTGATATGTCTGTATGTACTTTTATTATTGTATTACATATATTTATTTCCAGGTCTTTGGATTTTGCAACTTGACAGTTAAAAGCTCTCCGGAGAAGTTTATAGTGAGACTGTACAGCAACCAGAGTTTTAAATGCAAGATAAGGTACCTGTCTGCCGTGAACTTTCTATCCTCTTGTAGGTGGTGATTTGATTCCGTAAAGAAACTCATCAAGTTTGAAATCCAAACTATTCAAAGCTGTTATTCTCATTAATCACTGTAGCAGAAAATGAGAAGTTCAAAGTCTGGTAAGCAGCGTATGATTAAATAGATTGGACTTGTGTAAAAAAAGAAAGTTTCAAAATTTCAAAAAGCAGTTATGTGAGAGCACCATATAATTTTAGAAATGTTCTTATTACTTTTATACCTGAAAGCTTACTTATCACGTCAATAAAAAGTTTCATGAAATCCCATTAAAGTTTGCTTTTAGGAATTGGTTTTTTCATGTTTAAAAGTTAATTAAACGAAAATAATCCAGGTGGTAACTTGAAACATAATGTATTAAATTGGACTTATGGGAAAATTTTCCTCTTTTATCTTATAAAGATAAAATTTAAGAAAATCTTTCCTTTTTAGTTTTAAAACAAGTACTAAATGACTTACTGCAAACATCAAAGATTAATTTTAATTTACTCGAAGTAGTTATAAAGTTGTAGAAATGATTACTGGAGCGGATAAAATCATTATTTAAAGTGATCTATGCGAGCACTTTGTTAAAGATTTCAGAGAAGTGATGTCATTACGTTATTATTGTTGTTTTATATTCGAGGAAAGTTGTAAGGATGGAAACACGTTAGCTATACGTATTTTGTTTATTTATTACTGTATGTCAGCTATAACAACGAAATATAGTTTGTGTCTGTAAAATGTCAACTAGTTCAAGCATGTTAAGACTTGTGGTGAATACTTTTTTATTTAAGACACAAAAGGAAATACGAGGGTGGTCTGAAAAGTTTCCGACCTCAACGTGAAGATGGCAGCACTCGTAAATAAAAGCTACTGTATTTCGTTGTTCATCTGTTGACAGTTACTCACCAAAGTTTCAGCCAAACTGGACAAAATCGAGTATCGAGCTGTCATTAAATATTTGTTTTTGAAAGGCAATACGCCTTCGCAAATAAAAGATGAGTTGGATTCTGTGTATGGGGACTCTGCACCATCATTTACCACAGTGAAATTTTGGGCTGCTGAATTTAAACGTGGCCGTAAGAGCTTGGGAGACGATGAACGTTCGGGACGTCCAAAAACTGCAACTACCGACGAAAACATCGCCGAAGTTCACCAAATGGTGCTAGACGACCGCCGAATTAAAGTGAGAGAGATAGCAGAGGTTATGAACATGTCAGAAGAACGTGTTTGTCACATATTAAATCAACATTTAGGCATGAGCAAGCTGTCCGCGCGTTGGGTGCCGCGTTTGCTCACGTTAGACCAAAAACGTGTTCGAATGAATATTTCCAACGCTCTTTTGGCGCAGTTTAGGCGAAATAAATCCGAGTTTTGGCGCCGATTAATTGCTGTAGATGAAACTTGGATACACCATTATACGCCCGAAACAAAAATACAGTCCAAACAGTGGACTGCAAAGGGGGAACCGGCTCCAAAAAAAGCAAAAACTGTTTTTTCGGCTGGGAAAGTGATGGCGACTGTTTTTTGGGATAGTCATGGAGTTATTTTAATCGATTATCTTCAAAAAGGAAAAACCATTACAGGAGCATACTATGCATCATTACTTGACAAGCTGAAGGCAGAACTTGTGAAAAAACGGCCACATTTGCAGAAAAAGAAAATCCTGTTTCACCAAGACAACGCACCGTCTTACCTCAGCGGTTGCCATGGCGAAAATCCACGAATTACGGTTTGAACTGCTTGACCATCCGCCATTTTGCAGGGAAACATGCCGAGTACTATTTGGACGGGTTACAGAGATGGGAGCATCGCTGGGAGAAGTGTGTAGAGTTACAAGGAGACTATGTTGAAAAATAAAAAAAAAAAATTTCAGAAAAAATGTCTTGTATCTTTGTTAGGTCGGAAACTTTTCAGACTACCCTCGTAAATAGTACACAAGCTTTCAGTCGTGTTATGCACATATTTTATATCTTCGTAATCATTTTTTTAGTTGATGCAAACAACGAATCATGGCGGTATAGGAATGATGTAATTACATTTCGACTATATGCATTAGAATATAAAATCAAATAAAAATATTTTTAGTTTAAAATTTATTCGGTTATGTAAACAGCAATTAAAATTTTAATTAAACTATAGCATTTAGAATCGTAAACATTTTTTATTAACGCGCGACATGTGAGCAAACACTTTTTTTAAATGACGCAAGATAGGTTTTCCGTCTATAAGTTATAAAAAAATTACCTGTTAATCAGTAAATGTTTCTAAGCAATATAGAGCTGATGCACATCTAATTTTCGTCATAATGATTCTCATAAAACGGCAACATTGTTTAAATTCACCAAGCGGTGCGGATTGTGTCGAATTTTATAATTAAAATACGTTAAAATGTCCATAAAATATAAAATTGACATTTCATAACATTAATTGATTGTTTTTAACAATCAATAGATGATTTATGTAGTGCTCAATCATAACGTGACATACATGTGTGTCAACTCTGTAATATCAGAGCAAAATTCTTCGAAGATGCTTTCGATATAATTTTAATTTGTGTATCCTGTTAGTTTTGAGTTTGTCAACTCGACTATATGAAGGCAAGTAACTGCACGGCTTCTCTATATGTTTCCTGTTTTGACATCAGGATGAAGCCTTGTATAAATCATCTCTCTATAATTAACGCATAATAAAAACTTTGTAATATAAAAGCAAGCCATAAAAATAATTAATTATTTACTGGCATTTTTCTTGAAGGACAACTTCACAAAAGTGCTAAAGGAATATTTAATTATTTATAAAAAAATACAATAAATACTCTTGAGCGTAATGTTCTAAGTCTAGCTACTCTGTGCAGCTCTCTTTGTAGAGTCAAACAACCAAAGAAGACAAGTTCGTGTTCTTAGGATTGTACTACTATACATTATTAGATAACAATAGATGCGCGTTATGTGTAGGTGGAAATTTATCCCTTCTTATACGTATTGTTCTCCTAACAGATGTCCGTGAAAGTTTCTCTTGTATTTATGTTGTAAGTAGGTTCTTATCTCTCACACATACAACGGAACTCAAACTTTCACGTAGGTTTCGAACCGTGGGGAATACATGTACTTTATCTCTAAGGGTTTCTTCGCTCAAGTAGCAGTTTTACGTGAATGGTCAATGTTAGTGTTGTATCTCAACTCAGTTTTAATCAGCATAATTAAGGAAATTAAAAATAACTGACAACTGATTGTTTTAAATTATAAACTCAACTCTGCGCTAGTCGAAGTAACATTTAAAAAAAACAGGGCAGAGGAAAAACAATTTTTTGTAAAATTCTCTTAAAACTTTGAAAGAATAATTAAAATAAATCAAGCATATTTAAAAAAAGGTACAGAATCTCATTCGTTTCGCAAACAAAACACTTAGTTAAAAAAATTCATTAAAATAATAATTTCGACTTTTCTTATTTTCCACGCTTTTCTGAAATGGAAATTAAACTTATACTAACTAAAGAAAACCTATGCAGACAAATACTAATTTCACAAAATTTTATCTGTCAACATAATGTTATTCAGCAGATTCACCAAGATGTAGATATCTGGATTTCATCAAATTTTGCTCAAAACTTTCTATTGTATTCTTAATTTAATTAAAGTTTCTATTGTTTCGAATCTTTTGACTTTCCTCTTCTATCCCTTTGTAAAAGAAAGAATAATTATAAATTTTAATAAAAATAAGCATAAATGCATAGTTATAAAATCACACTAACTTTTAGTATATTCCACAGAAACCGCACAATTACATCGATATTTTATCAACTTTATTAATAACGTTCTAAAACTACACCTGCTGTATAATTTAATATTGTATACCATAGGGGATGTAACCACTAAATTTATAAACTAGAAAATTGAAATTATGGTTTTGAATAATTTCCAACCAGCCAAACTTTCTTCAAAGTTAATAATTATTTAAATGAAATAATCGCAGCTTAATCGTTCCACGGAGAAGATTCAAGTTCAAACTATTTATTTAGAAAATTTCATTACACTACAACTTTAAGAAGTTCTCTAGTTAATTGTAGGAAATTTTCCAAGCTCAGCAACAGTTGCTTTTAACGAGCAAATCTCTGTAATTGTCACTTATAAATGCCTTCAGGTCCTCTGTAAATATTTGACCTGATTTTAAAGTCAAAACGCCGCTACTGTGCACCTTAAAATTTAAAATTTAAGTAAATTACTTAGATAAACTTGCATACCACGAGAGTTGTTTAATATTTAAAGAGAAACACAAAAACGAGGTGTAAATTTTCATTTAATTTTTAATAGAGTTTTCTGTCCTCTTTAAATTTAACACTTGTTTTTGGTAGAAATAAAAAATTAAACTTATTTGAAACGAAAATTATTATTATCAGGAATGTCTTGTTGTTTGATGTAATCTGCAAATTTACAAATAAAAAGCTATTCCTCTGTAACAATAAAGTAATAAATTATTTATATTGCTTTTTACTTTTTATCTCTCACTAATTCCAACGTTAACTCGTATACAGAAGTTGTATCGTATTCCAGATGTAGGGTCACTTTAGTTTTTTGTCTTCGATTCTAGGTAAACTTTGAAATTATCCGACTTCACATTATATTCGGTTAAATTGTGCTAGTTTTTCGTCGACAGCCATATCGGTTTGATATTTCAAATTAAATTTAAAAATCTTTGTCCCTTCCTTTTCTTCGTCGTCGTCAATATTTCTTGTCTGCAGGCTACACCTTTGTGTGCGGCTTGGTGGCAAACATACTTTGAGTTTGCGACTTTGTCATCGACATACAACAGATGTAACTCTTTTGATGCACTTGAAAGTATAGTGTTATTATTTGAGGCCATTTCGGGCCGTTCTAAATAATTACTCCAAAGGGAATATCTTAAATGCCGGTTGTGAGCTTGCCACCCGAGGCCAAAAGAGTCTTCAAAACTTAGTTTAGTTTAAGATCCTTTTACAAGCTGAAGTTGGTTTTATTTTTAGCTTTAAATTAACAAGTTTTATTCGCTTTGTAATAGGCTGCGAAGAATTCAGCTTGGTTTTAGCACTCAACTTGGTATTAATCTGCTATTGTTCATGTTCAAAAGAAATTAAATTTAAGTCATGAAAATAAATAATTTGTTTCAAAAATCTTGCCATGAACTTCTATGATAAGTTGGAAGAATTTATTGGTATTGTTCTTTGGTTTCGTTATAATATTAAATTAAAGTTATAGCATTTATTAATAGCTTTGGAAATTATACCACGCAACTGGTGGACAAAAAAATCCGAGATAAATCTATTAATATTGCTATTTTTCTTTATTTATTATTGATAATAATTCAACTTTTGTTATTAGATTTTTCTTTTTTTGTAGTTATTTGTTTCCTGTATTTGCATTAAATATGTATAGCAATAACGATTTTTTTTTTAGCTGGTGTATCATTTCAGTGGTCAACTAATCAGTCTAGCTTGAATGCGTGGGGCTAGTTGATTATTATCAGAAGCCAAACTTCTCTGATACAAAATCAATATAAATAATTAAGGGCGCAAGATCCTTAAATAATACCTAAGACTGTTCCAGCAGTGCAACACTTTTCTTGGGTCAATAGAAGTAAAGAGCTTCTAAGGACACCCACCTGTTAATAAACAATAGCAAAACAAAAACAAGAGTATATTTTGACAATTCACAAAAAGGAAAGATTCTATGAATCCTTGTCTTGTCGACCAATACAAAATTCAAATTTAATTAAAATTTCAAAGCAAATCAATAGCAATTTAATATGTATCTAATTGTACTTAATAACCCCAAATTTAATAAACTAACAGTAACAAATTTCGAGAAATGTAAAAGAAAAATCAAATAAATATAAAAACAGAAAGGCTAGAAAAAAATGATTTCAAATAAACAAAGATTTAAAAGAAAAAGATACGCCATACCTTAAGATGGTAATCGCCTTTGCTAAATAGATTGGGACAAAGCACACTTTCCATGTCATAAACGTTGACCAATTGATCGCACTGTCTGGTATACTTGTGACCCCCCAAATCGATACACAAAAATTATTATGATCACAAACTTCTACCAGTTATTAATTTGACTACTTCGGTTTCTTCTCAAAAAAAGTGTAAATAGTAAGGCTCAATTTTGATAAATTTTTTTTTCAAAGTAACTCAAAAGAAAAATAAGGGAGATATCAACTCTTTTCTAATAAACAAAAAAAATTATCAAAGTGCGTTTGCAAAACCAAGGTAACTTTTCAAAAACTGATTTTTCCAATGATGTGCGGATTCTCACGGCAGACTTTGAAACGTTTTCACACGGTTGTTCTGGCTATGACTGTAAATTCACAACTAGCACCAGAACAATCCTGTGAAACTCTCCACAACTAGGGCCAGAACAACCATTGTGAAAACGTAACGTAAAAAGTCCGCTCGTCTGTAACAGGGTTAGAAGAAACTTGGTAACAAGAGGGAAATGGTTTTCTGGTTTCATGGCTTCATCCTTACAATTTCCACTTTCCTGGTGTTTCTTTACCAAATCGTTCTTGCTTTAATCGGTGAATTAGCCAGATATTTTTTTTTCTCTAATTCTGGTGTCTGTTACGTGCAAAACTGGGACTAGTGACCCATCGATATCCGCAACCATATATATAATCGATATGCTACCTGTAATGTTAGCTTTTGATAGTCGAAGACAAGTCGTGGGCGAGGAAGGCCTAGAGCCGGCGGTAGACAGTAGTATTGATACGAGAAACTTTATGGGTTTCAGAACGAGAGGGTTCCAGCTGCAGTAGAAAGTCGGTGACGTAATTTCGAAAGGAAGACCCTGCAGCTGATTTCCGTATCTAGGTCACTAGGCGAAATACTTATCAAGGCCGAACCACAGGTCCGAACGGTACACAAGTAGACGGAATCGAGATTGTACTGCACTGTCTTAAGATACTTACCTTCCCAATGAGGGATTAAGCTGATATTATGTAGGAGGTGAAGGTCAACGTCCTTTGACTTCGAAACATCTGATCACTGAAATCATCTATGTATGTGTATGCTAATACCACAAGAAAAGCCAAAAGATAAGTTAATAACATCTATTAGCATACCTTTAAATTGGTACAATAAACAGATACGGCGTTCTGGTTCACACTGCTTGAAAATCGTTTTAACATAAACACGTATAACGAAAAAGGCGCATTGCATAAAAAGCCGGCAATATGAAGGCAGCATAAAGTCTGAATAATAAAAGATTCGTGAATATTAGAAATTTTGCGGTTGCTTGTGAAGGAAGCGCACATGAATTGCAATGTAAAATACAAATAACAATGATAATGTTACTGGGGTCGTCACCTCCAGGTGTTTTGCATTTAGCTTTGGATTCAGATAATTGTTTAAATAAATCTTTAAGGAAGACATATTTCGCAAAATTATAAAACAACAAGAATTTACGTTAACAGAGCCTTGCAGGGATAAACTAACAAGACAAGAAGTAAATTAATAATTTTGTTGGTTTTATCTGTATGCGATCAAACTAATAAAGATCAATAACATTTCAGAACTGAAAAGTTACGTTAAAACACTGCAAATAACGGATTCCTCTTAAATAAACATTATAACAAAGTTTTTCACCACTGTGAAATAATGCGTCAAACTTTTCACTGCTGTGAAAGAATATCACAAGGTTTTTCACCAATGTGAAACGATGTTACAGTAAGGTGAATCTTAGGTTACTTTTGTCTAAAGCAACTGGTGACAAGACGATGAAATACAGGTATGTTAGCAAAGAACTACCTTCGCAGGTGACGAGCTTGATGCACCAACGTCAGCTTCTTCACAAGATATAGTTTTAAAAGGAGTAAAATTATTTACAGTAGTACTGGAACTATCCAATAGAGATCAAAATTTATGGCACAAATTACAGTCAATTCACTGCACTGGTTTACACGAGATTTCTCTTATGACTAGTACATTTAATTTTCCAGAGACGGACGGCATTCACATATATTCTTAGATTGAAGGTAGATGTTGACTGTCTTTAACTGTTTTTAGAGAGCGAAGCAGTACAAAACGATATAGGTACAATGAACACGAGAAATAATAAGAAAGGCGGTACAGTAACTCAACTGTATGTTCGGTGTGAATTTAGTTTGGTAGGTCCGCCGATAAGGCGAGATTTGATTTACACACTAACGGCAGTGATACATCTGGTACATTCCAGGGATTGTCAATAAATATTTAAAGATGACAAAAATAATTTGCGTAGTGCACACTCAGGCTGTCTTTCGCTTCCGTGAATGCTATCCAAACACTTGGAATAGATCCCGATATCACGCTAAATTTTCCAAGTCCCAGATTTTCACACACGATAAACGTGGGGTGCGCGTGTGTTGCTTATTTACAGTCTTTCCTCGAACTCCTGAACTCTCAATCAAAATGAAAATTCTTCAACCCCCAGAGGAATGGGTCAAGCAGATTATTGGCTGGCTGGGATTCAGATATCAAAACCAATAAGATAACAAGAGGGTGAGGTGGTTCGACCACAAATTCGAGTATTGTCCTGTTCAATTAACAGAACAAACATAAAAGTAAATCTTGTCGTAGCTAGGCAAAGAGACAGTTTTATGATCTAAATAAGCAAAAAACTAAAGGATAGACAAAATTTCTTCGAAGTAGAATATTTAAATTTATAAAATACGAAATTAGAGGTAATTTAATGCCCGAATTAATTGCTTCTCAGAATACAAAAAAACATTTTGTTAGAGAACTCGAGAAAGAACTAATGTTACGAAGTCGTAAATCTGCCAATATAAAAGAACGTTAAACAAGATTATTTTACATGGAAAAGATAAAATATATTTGCTAAAGAAAGTAACGTAGGTATATAAGAAATGGTTAGCAATAATAAAGAAAAATTTTATTATTTACGAATTTTCATAACATGCCTCACATCGTGATTTAGGTATACGCCTGTGGCATCCATTTAATTGACAGACGCTGCGTTATTGTTTTGAAGAGTACTGCAATTATTATCTTTTCTTTGCGATGTGTGTTGCCCTAGAGGCGTTGTAAAGAAAGTTTGAATTTTAAAAGGTAACTAAAGGGTAAAATTGATATAGCTAGAAAAAATTTAATTGCTCATTCGATAGTTCCATATCAAGAAAAAGTTATGTTTTTGAAAATCTGCCTTTCCCTTTGCTAGAAAAACACTCCTTTTAAAAAGCCAAAAAGTTGTTTGAGAATATCTTTTGAATACAAAATGTATTTGTACAAAACAAAGTACTAAGAAACAAAACAGCCGTTATAGTTGACGGTTTTACAGACATTACATCGAGCCATTTGTGTCAACAATAAATAAAAGCAATACTCAAATTTGCTAATTCAAGAGTAGGTAGTTCACTTTTTACTTATATCGTTTCAAGAGGATTTTCCGTGCTCTGTGTAATTTCTCAGCCAGTTATTGTTTCCTTTATATTTTACGTTGTTAAATTGCTATTTATTAGCGTTTTAGTGCAGCTGCAGGATAAAGTGTAATTACAAAATTAAGGAAAGTCATAATAATAAATTAATAGAACTTTCTCAAATATGATACTAAGGTGACAGCAAAAATGCACAACTGATAGAATCCCCCAATTTCCATCTTTCTAAACGCTAAATAGAATCAAGAATGCAGACACAGCGAAAACAATCACACTACTTATTCAAGAGGATTAAACAACGTTGTGTCGACACTTTCATGCCTATTTCTGAAGGTCTTTCAATTCGACGATTCTTTTTTACTACCGAGGAAAATGTAATCTGCAGATCTTTGCTTTATATTAACAATAATCAGGTATTCAGCTGTCTTTAAGGCATATGTGTGAAATTAGGATAAGTCAGTTCTGTATATGGAAACTTTTAACTGCAATTCCTGTAACTTAAACCGCCTAGCGAAAACTAAGTAAACAAAAATAAACTTCAACAAGTTTTCTTTAGTATGATATAATATCACTGTAAGCAGTTTTTTTCAAACAGTAGTCGTCTAACGTTCTGAAACCTAGAAATTCAAAATCCTTTTCTGTATTCTTCTTTGTAATCAATAATTTTAAATTTTGATTAGTGTGCTCCACATGACTTTGACTTTTCATTTAGCTTTAATCAGTAATAACTGATTTGTTCTATAATAATTTCTTCAAAAATCAGAAATTCTAATTAATAAAAGCTGAACTGCAATAGCATGTAGTTAAATGAATTAGACTTTTACTTTTATTAATTTGTTAGTTATTTTTGATTAATTGCTAATATATTGACTGTAGATTTTTTGCGTCTATGTTAAAATCAACTATGTTTATATAATTCTTAAATGCCTTTATTGGTTATGCAACTTCCTTTCGCACTTCCCAAAGCCACTTATTGAGAAACGGACGAGACCAAAAGGGGTCGATTATAATTCACATCGATAAGAATAACTAGTGTTACAAATCATATCGAGTGTTTAGTTCAAGCTGTTTGCCATAAGCATTGTGGTAACGTGGGATCAGCAATTATGGCGCTTGGTAACAAACTTTAATAACCCAGAAATTTTAGCATTTGTTACGGTCCAAACCGCTACTAGAGCTAAACAATTTGCTGACTAAGGCCGGGTTGCACAAAGCTTTGTTAAATGCTTGATCGATTGATTAACCATTTGATCAATTGATTAACCAATCAGAAGTAGTGAAATATTCAGTGTTATCCAATCAGATCGGTTAATCAACTGTTCAACTTGATCAATGATCAAATTATTTTTGTGCAACAGAGCGTAAGACTCTCAGTGGAGACAGGTGGGTTCGGACAAAATTACTTATCGTCCAACAAGTCTTACTGAATCGGCAGTAGGCAACACTGTGGGATGAACCAGCTGGATGCCTTGAAGGGCCGCAGTCTCCTTCAAGGGTTAACGATATTCACAAATACATTGAAAATGGTTTACTATACTCAAGTTTCAGTGCTCAACGTTAACAAATTTTTCACGAACTAGGGTTAGCTGACTAGTTCAAAATCTTCAAATCAAACAGTCCCTAATTCCCTATTGATTTATGACTTTAGTTCTGGACTTATAAAGCATAAAACAAGACTGGGGGCATTTTAAACCTATAATGAATAATAATAGAAGCAAGTTTAGCTTACAACATTGTCGAAAAAGTCAACCAAATTCATACAATATTTAGT
>VTPC01000432.1:0-49899 GCA_011009095.1 Ignelater luminosus | reverse complement strand
CCCCACCAATGATGGCACCGTAGAGTAAAAAAATTATTTCAAGGAAACACTACAAAATACATTGGAAAACGTAACAGATCAAAAAGAAGTTATATTAGTGGGAGACTTTAACGCAAGAACAGGAAGGAAAGATAATAATAAAATAGTAGGCCCATATGGAGAGAATGTCTTGAACGAAAATGGAATTAGATTGATTGACCTATGTGACCAGTATTCACTAAGAACATGTAATGGTTTTTTTAGACATAAAGAAATATCTAAATATACACATACAAAACCAACTCTTGACCAAGAATCAAAACTAGACTACGTAATTATGAAGCAAAACTTGCAGATCAATGTCGAAGATACGAGAGTTTACAGACGAGCCACATGTGGGTCAGACCACCATTTAGCAAGATCGAAACTATACACAAAACTAAAAAATCATAACAGAACAACGGAAATAAAAAATAATGAGGGCATAAATATACCGCCAAAAGAATACCCTACAGATAAATTGAACGACGAATCGACCTCTTTCCTCTATAAATTGAGACTAACGTCAAAAACGAAAGACATACACAGGAACAACAAATGAAAATATGAAAGCTTGAATACACCAGCTGCAGAAGAAGCAATTGGAATAGGCAATAATAGGACTAACTATAAAAACAAAAAAATATATTGGTGGACAGGAAAGACAGAAGCCCAAATACTAAAAGAAAAAAAGAAAACTTACCAGAAGTGGTTGACCACAGGCGACTAGGAAGGCAGAAGAAAATATAAAAAACAAACTTATGAAACAAAAAATAAAAACAATAAAAAACAGTTCTGGCAAAATAAATGGAAAGATATAGATCACTTGAAAGTTTAAAAGCAAGAGAGACATGGAAAACGTTGAAGAAACTTTGACAAAATACCCATTAACGGGTAAAGATAAAACCAATAAAAGAGACGAATAAGTAAAATATACATAAACTATACATATCACCATCTTATGAAATATAAGAAAGGGAGACACGCGTTGAAGAAATAACTGAAAATGAAATAAGAAATGCAATAAGAAAAATGAAAAACAACAACAATTAATATTCAACGAATGTTTATTTGGTGGGAAAGTATCGAGTAAATGGAAAATGGGCTACTTGAGGTCCATACATAAAAAGCGGAATAAAAAAAATTCCAGAGGACTACGCATATCATCTTCTGTGGGTAGATTGTATGGAAAAGTCATTAAAGAAAGAACAGAGAAACAACTGAAGACATCTGAAGAACAAAGTGGTTTTCGTCCGGGACGTTCATGAACTGAACATATTTTCTATTAAACAGCTCATAGAAAAAACACTAGCATATAACTCTGAATTACACATTGTATTTGTGGACCTTCGAAAGACTTACGATAGCGTCCCAGTTAATAATTTGATAGCTTGGAAATGGAAACTAAGCAGAAGAAGGAAGAGAGGACGTTCGAGATTACAATGGAATAGACAGGTGCAAATAGCAATGGAAAAAAGAGACCTCAACAAAGATGTAACTGACAAGAAGAAATGCCAAATGGGATGTGGTAGATAGCGATATGCTCTACAAGACCACGGATAAGTCAGTAAGTAAAAAAAGTGTGAAAAATTCTTTAGAAGAAGAGAGGGAAAAAGTACAGCAATTGTTAGAGGGAGACAGAAGTGTGTGCTAGTGAGAAGCTTGTTAAGGTTAATGTTTATACGTGCGTTTGAAGGTATACTACTTAAAGTATGGAGACCTAAAAACGTCAGGTACTCAATACCGCCAAGTTGCTGTTCCTACTTAGTTACTCAGCGAATACAACTGGTGACGTTTAGAAAAATTTTTAAAAAATAATTAAATGGTTAGTTGTGTTGTGTGTGCCGCATTAAATGACGGAGCGCGACTGCTTGGAGACCAATTGTTGGAACTAACATCACTTATCTTAACGATATTGACTATTAGATATTGATTCCAATTTTGCAGAATTATAGTATCACCTCTGTTTGAGGTAACTATTTGTCTAGGCTAGGAATTTTCTCTATAACGAAAGAAATTAAAGCAACTAAATCAAGTATTTCAATAGTCAAATAGTGCCAGGATAAATAAAATATCAGAAATAGTATTTATAGAACTATTCAACAAACAAACAACAGAAAATGATTTTTATTTACAAAACTACAAATTAAATTTTACTTATAATTATTTACTATAATATTAAAAATACAATTCTGCTGAATATGAAAAATATGAAAAATCATTCTAAAATCACTAACGCAAATCACAGTAGGTGATGCTAGTATATTCGAACCTAACTTAGCGCGCATTAATGTCATTTCCATAACCTAGACAAAAGCGAACAAAAGTTCTGCTTAGCTAAAAACTATATTAATTTTATGTAGCATTTACCAATTTCGTTACCGTACAGCACATTTTTAAATAGAAATATTAAACTAAAGTTTTGAAGTGAAGACATTACAATCTGTTTCAAAAACAATAGAGTAAAGAAGCAGCTAACTTCAAGTCATAATTGTGGTGAAACAAACATACATCCGTACATTGTTTTAGACAGAGAAAACAGAATTATTTTCAAATCACGGATATCAAGGCATTGTGTAGGAGAAAAACACGATGGTAACGACCTCTATTAAAAAATCATAGAACTAGTTTGACAGTGATCATTACATATTATAATCCTTGTTATGATTGTTATAAAAGTGTTGTTTCATTTTTCTGAATACTCTAATTTGCGATTTTGACATTACTTTATTTAGCAACAGATGCAACGTCTTTCTAATAAATCCAAATATCATTTAAAGAAATGTTTATTAAAGACTGTAAACCCAAAGTAAGAGTAAAAAGTTCTAATAAAGTATACAACGCAAATAACATCAGAAATAGTTTATTACTACTTACCAATTAGAAAAAAAGAATCATTAACTTAATTTACCTTCAAAGAGATATAACTTTAACCAGAACCACTGCTATTATAAGTTAACAGAGCATAAAATGCGGAGCTCACACACAAAGTTTTATTATGCTTCACTTGACTTTATTAAAACAGTAAACAACTTTTAATAAAAAACTCATTTGTAATAAAATGTTGCTGTTAACCGTTAATTATGATCACTCTTTCTTCCGACAATTTAGCGCCATCTGTCGGTTGCTGGGTTTTGCTTATAATGGTAGAGATTTAGTAATTCACTGCTTGTTGATGCACAGGGTATACTTGTTCCGTCACAATTATGACTTGAAGTTAGCTGCTTCTTCACTCTATTGTTTTGGTTTTTAGAAAATTAATAAAAAGTTATCAGTTATTAAAACACGGTTGATTTGTCACGTGCTACGTAATTCTGCTTTTCAATTGGTCGGGGAAGAGCGATAAAAAGATGTTTGCTGATATCCAGCTGAGTGCTAAGAAATAGAAGATTCTGATTGGATATTCGATGTATGGATGTTGAATAGTCTTTAAAAAATTAAAACTTTTATCAAACACATTTAGCCAAATTAACTAAAAGCGTTTTGGCTTAAAAACAAACTGGGTCTGAGTCTGGTTTTACTGGTGTTATACTGCACTGTTTTTTCTCTATAATCAATTAAAGGCCAATAAAATAGACTTACAATAAGAACAACTTTAGAAAAACCCTGAGTGGTTGTGTATGAAGGTTGACAAAGTATACTCGCATCCAAAAGCTTTTCGGCGGGAAATTTAAATAATAAAACTAAAATAACTTTTATTTACCTAGAATTAGTGTACGTATACGACTAGTCTTGAAGAAGGCCATTTTTTAGTCAAACAGATAGTAACAAAAAAATAAATTAATAACTAAAAAAACACTAACGAACACGGAAGTGTAAATAAAGACAACTTTTACTTAAGTAAATGACTGTTGATTGATCGACGTCGTTAGTTATTGAAATAAGTTGGCATATTCTCCGGTATTTGTTTACTTAATTGATTCTGTCATATACATACAAAGGCTATTTTCAATATTTTTCTATATTTTTATTCGTTACAGCGCACAACAAAAAGTGTCCCCAAAAGACTATAGTCCAAAACCTAAATTAGAGGTCGCCGCATGATGTGAATTAGAATGGGTAACGATAGGTCTCGGCGTGATCCATGTGAAATGGCCTCAACGTGAACTAAAAAAGACAGTTTATGCGAAACCGTAAGAAATGCACCGCATATTGAGACATGAAAGTGCCTGGGTCACATAGTTTAATGCGGATCACGAACCATAATGAGTCACGAAACTAGTTGGGTCACGGAGTTACCATGAATCACGAACCAAGACGCACTACAAATTATGGTGAGTCGCTCCAGAACTAAGATAGAATACTGTTTACAACTTTACCAAGCTAGTTTCGCTTGCTTTTTTAATTATAATTTCATTACTACTTATTGCATTTTTATTAGAAACTGTGGATTCTACTGTTAAAAGTCGTCCTTCTTGGAGAGAGAATAACCTTACTAATGTTATTAATGCAGTTAAAACAAAAATGATGCCCGTAAACAAGGTTACGCCAATATCTAATGTACCAAGAAGAACATTAACAAATTATATGCATGGTAAAAACAGAGAGATTAAATTAACCTTACTGAGCAATTAAATGCTGGGCTTAGTCCAAGGATTGTAAAATTAACAAAGATGTTTTATACAGTTACTTTAAAATAAAGTAGATTTTCAGTTTTCCAGTATTAAACACATTGCTAGCAAAAAGTTGTTTGCCGTTTGTTGTTGCAAAAACTCAAAAATTGAAGAAATTCATCATAAAAAATCATCTGAACTCTTTATGGGCCGTCTTGGAAGAGACTAATGCTTAAGAAGTTAGTCCAAACCTTTAATATCGATGAAAAAACCATAGAGGGCTTTCTGGAAAAGAAGTCAAACGAGTTTATATCGTGGACAACCAATATAGTGAGAATGCAACTGTTTTAGTATGTCTAATGACACCTTCCAATATTGAGTCAGGTTTCAAACCTTGTAGTATACGTCCATTTGATCCAAACTGCCAGCACCTGACAATTCTAAACCATTGATTACACGCCATTCAATATGAGAGTACGACATGATATTAATTTTTTCTCTGATAAACAAAAAAGATTCATTCTCAATGACAGTGGTATAACAGAAGACAATTAGAACGACAGAAAATTGATTCCATTTCCGAAGAGTAGAGCAAAAGTTACAAATCAAAAAGTATTAACAGTCGGAGTGTCTCGGCTGTCTCTCTGCAGAAGAAGTTATTTGTATTTCAAAGAAAGACATCTAAGATTGAACAAAGCTCGTAAAGAGCCTAAGAAAGTGTCGTTTTTTCTTTAGATCTTTTCCATATTATTCGGCGTTAAGAAATCTTTGACTTCTTATCTACATAAGTACCTTTCATTTTTACAGTATTTGTATCGATAAATATACATAACATTAGATTACGTTATTTTCTTCTCTTCTAGCTTCTAGACAATAACATACGCGTTACTTTTCTGAAATGCTTTTGTTAAAAATTCTTCACTACTATAAAGACCCGATCTGCATCACCTGTTTTAGGCAACCAGCAAAAACGATAGGAATTTACATGAAAAATAAGGTAGTACAGAGTTTGCAAATAATCATTTTGCGTTAACCCATACAGGACTTCTACAGATATTTTATGAAAAGAAATTAAAACTGTAACTTAATTTTAAACAAAAAGAGTCAAGAAAAGATAAATTTCGTTTCACATAAAGAAATAACAAATAGAATGACTTTATGGTTTCAGTAATTTATTAAAAACATTCAAAATAATTGAGTTGTTTCCTTTCTTCAACTTCTCTACATTTTACTAGTAAAAGCGTGCCTTGTTACATTATTTGCTATCAGTGTAGCTTTTGATCTTGAATTTCCTTCTTGCATGAACTTATCGACAGATACTTTTTTTGCGTTTTAATTTATTTTTCTTTTAAATTGAGCTGTCGATTTCAAAGATTGTTTTTCTAGTGTTTGCAATGAAGAAATTCTTATTCTTTTGCCTTTTGCTTTTCCTGCTTCTTGAGTTTTTCCTTTTCTTTTCATTTAACTGTTTCTAAGAAATCTTGATGATTTCGTCTTGCTTGTCCTGCCAAATATAGCAATAATTCATCATTTATTGGGAGAAGACGTGATTATTATCAAATAACTTTAAAGCATTTACAACTGTTAGCTTTGCATCTAATGCCCTAACGAACAAGTCTGTTCTGTTCTCTGTTAAAATCTATTTTGAGTGGCTAAAGATCCTTGCCGTGACTCTAGCTGTTGTAAAAACAAATTATTAAGTCTTACAATTTAAAAAGTTTATCCAGTGTTATCTATTATGTGGCAAGTTTTCATACTTACATCAATACCAATAGTTGGACGGGAGGGGGCAGAGGTGATTTGGTTACCCTTAGAAATTTTTGAGTTACCTCTATGCTTAATGTTTACAAAATATCCTTTGTTTTTATGTTCATAACGATATATACATTTACCTATTTCACTGGGAAAAATCACGAGAAGATAATCAACAACTCAATTTTGCTTTTTCTTGTTTGTCGGCAGAACTGTAACCGTTGATTGATATTTCTGCGTTGCCATTTACATAAATTTACAGATATTTGAAACTCAATTTCTAGTCGGGTATATAATCACTGTGCTTGTTTGTTGATATTCTCATTTCCAACAGATCTCTTTAATTTTCCAACGATGTTGATCCAATCATAAAAATAAATAGAATCAAATCACTCACTTTGCCTGCAGTGAAGTCAACCTTTGGGGGCCTCCTTCTTCCAGGTCGAATAAAGATTTTTTTTGGATATATGTATATCAATCAAGAGTGTCTAAAATTCTCTAAATATATGTACAGAAATCTGCAAGTTTGCTAGATTACCGACACGTTTTAATCTTTTAATCAGAGAAAAATTACAGGCAATTTCAAAGGTTAGGTTGGCGATATTGGGCATCTGAACAGAAAATCTTAAAATCTCAGAAGCAAATTTCTGGAAATCTTAATCTTCTTGATTTACACTCGCTAAAATGACACATTTCAACAAAAAAAACATTCAATAAATTTCTAAATTTCTAGCAACTCTGGAAGACCATAAAATGTGATTTATTTGTTTACGTATATTTGATACCTAACCCAATTTGCAAACAATGAAGAAACAAATATTCTTTGTATGGATTTTTAATTAACTACCTACCTCTCAAATTAGTAGACGAAAGATTGTTAACATACAGGGTCGCTAAAAAGTATGGAAACACGCTATCTCCGCAGAAACGGTAAGGAATAAACAAATGAAATTTGGGGAGCTTAAAGTAGGCAGTTTTTGCCATGTTTTGCGAAGGTAATTAAAAACAAATCTTTAATTGTTTTTTTGTACGGCCGCTATATTAGATTTGTTTTAAATGGAAAACCTTGTATATGACCCCATATTTGGATAGAGATGGTTAAGACAAGTTCAATGATATAAAAGTTGCTATACTTATCTTGCAAAGTTTTAGAGATAATCGCCGTTCTTTTGTCAGGGATTTCCCTATTAAAAGGTATGGAAACACGCTGCTCCTGCAAAAACGGTAAGAGATAACCAAATGAAATTTGGAGATCTGAAAGTAGGCATTGTTTGCCATGTTTTTCGGAGAGAGTTAAGGTCAAATCTTCAATTGTTTCTTTGTACGGCCGCCATCTTGAATTTCTTTAAATGGATCACCCTGTATATGACCCATATCTTGATAGGGATGTTAAAGGCTAATTCAATAATATATACTTATCTTCAAAGGTTTTGGAGATAATCGCTATTCTTTTGTCAAGGATTTCACTATTAATTTCTATCAAAATCGAGTTACTTGTGAAACAGCAAAGGTAATGGAACTGAAAAAATGATGTGCAATTATTTTATAAGTAATTAAAGTAAAAGAAAAAATTTTGCCCTTAGCCTACTTATTTAAAATAATAGATCGGTGCTAGAACAAACTAAAAGGGCGGAATAAGACCAAATAGTGACGAATTGATAATAACAAAAACACAATATATATTTATAAGAAGTGTTCAAAATGCGAAGCGTTAACTTCTTGGCAACAAAACAATCTCTTTTTGAAATGTTCAGAAGGAATTTTGCAAATAATCGGGGGGAACTACTTGCATTACAAATCCGTCCTTGAAGTTAAGATATCCTGGACAAAAGAATAGCGATTATCTCCAAAACCTTTGAAGTTAAGTATAACAACACTTATACTATTAAATTCGCTTTTAAAATCCCTATCCAGATATGGGGTCAATTACAGGGTGATCCATTTCAAGAAATTAAAGATGGTGACCGTACGAAAAAACAATTAAAGATTTGACTTTAACTCTCTTCGCAAAACACTTTAAACAATGCCTACGTTAATATCGGCAAATTTCATTTTTGCAGGAGCAGCGTGTTTTCGTACTTTTTAATAGGGAAACCCCTGACAAAGGAATTGCGATTATCTCCAAAACCTTTTAAGATAAGTATAGCAATCCTTATATCATTGAACTTGTCTTAAACATCCCTATCTAAATATGGGGTCATATACAGGGTGTTCCATTAAAAAAAATCCAACATGGCGACCGTACGAAGAAACAATTGAAGATCTGTTTTGAATTACTTTTGCAAAACATGGAAAAAATGCCTACTTTAAATTCCTCAAATTTCATTTGTTCATCTCTTACCTTTTCTGCTGGGGTAGCGTGTTTCCATACTTTTTAGCGACCCTGTATAAGTTCTTCTGTGTTGAAGAAAAAAAAAATAACAAACTTAGGATTGACATTCATTTCTACCACTTAGTAATTAGTTCGCTGTTGGTACTTTACCGTCGCTCTACTGTCGTGCTTTTAATTTGTCACTTTTAAAACGTGCCACGAGTGGACAGAGCAGTCAACCTTAGTAGTTTTAGGTATATTGTGGATCTTAGTGCGTTTTTCTAATATAAATATGCAATTGCACTTTACACTTCTTGTGCAACTAAGAAAGTTTGAACTCTGTTAACACTTGAAATTGAAATTGCTGAATAAGTTAGTATCTTTTGGGGTATGCAATAATGTTTAACATAACCGTTTATATGTCTTAAAAAAGTCTATAACCACTTAAACTCGTTTGTGTCTTTACTCTTCTAGTACAGCCTTGTCACTAGTCCTCTTGAACAGTGAACTTTCCGCAATTGAAACTGCTACTTTACAAATAGTTTTAGCAATCTTTCTGTGGAATTATTTGTGATGTTGATACGTGATTTCGAATGTACGTAAGTATACTAAGTCACTTATTATATTTTCTCGAAAATGGGAGAATTCCCTAAACACCCAGCTTACATACTTGTCTAGTAGACAACTTGCCAACTTGAGCGGATTTATTCTTTTTTTTGGGAATATTACGAGAATTAAACGTGATTGCTTTTTTGTTCAGCGAGACAAGTCGTATTTTAACTTGTCAAGGGCTACAACAGTTTTTTGATTTGGGAACTATACAAATTACTATAACTACGAGTATATGCTGCTATGATTCATTTTTGCGTAATATTTTTGTCTGTTGAAAAATACTTCCTTCTTTGATTTAACGAAACGTTCACAGAGGCCGTAAAGAAAAAATTCTAACTGTCTTAATAGGGTTCTTTAAATCGAATTTAAGTCAAGTTATGAAATGATCTGGCAGTTTTATCAAACTTAGTTTGATAGGAAACATCAACTGTTCTGTGGAAACCGCGCCCCTTGATTCAGGACTTGAATTCACGGTGTTGAGAAGTCCTGGACAGCTTAGTGTGACAAACTGTGGAAGTTGTCATTGTGTATAAAATGAGCAAAACTTGAAAGTTATAATTTTATGTTTTTTTTAAATAAAATAACTGGACGGTTCTGGTATTCTGAGAAATCGTAAAGGTGTAACTTAAATTGTATTTGAAAGATGTGTACAAACGGATGCTCGTACGTTCCGTTACGTCGCGTCGGCCCTGACTAACTTTCAGAAATAAAAATCCAATTATAAATCAAAATATCTTATTGTGACACAAATCGTTTCTCCTCTTACCCGTTCATTTCTAAACCTATTATTTTGGCTTTATTTAACGTTAAAGTTTCATTGTAAAAGGCACCGAAAATATTATAATTAGATCTACATAGTAAAATATCACAGTCATAACTGACGACAGTGAGTATTACGAAATAATCATGAAATCTTAACGAGTAATAAACTTACACAAGCTGTTCATCAAAGAACCTACAAAATATCTTTGAAACATATTTAAATATACAATTTGTATTAAAATCCTTGAATGAAGAATACTTAATAAAAACTTTCGATAAAAGAATTTAGAAATAATATATCGGATATTCGTCTACCCCGATTGTCAGATGTTTCAGAAACACATGCTATTTCCATGAATGTTACAGTTGACTGATTTTGAAAGCAATTTCAAAACGATTTTAAAAGACCTTGCAACACAGACATTTTGTTAATAAGACATAAAGTGTTTACTCTGGTGTTTACTAAATGTTTGTTTTTAGACATTAAAGAGGTGTTTACTCTCCTCTTTTTTGCACTCCAATTTCATTCATTAAAAATGTACTTGGTGCCTTTCTACGTAAATTCCCTCTTCTATTTTTTCAAACTTGAATGAGATTTTAGAACCAGCAGTTAGATAATTTATAAAAATCAGACGTTGTCACATTAAACCAAATATCCAAAAGAAATTTGGATATGATAGACGATTTATTGGGTCCCATTATCGAAATTTATGGAGAAACAAATAAAAACACAGATATTTCTTACATTCCCAAACATATTACTGCGTCATTTTAAAAATTTAATTTAGACGTTAACGGTGTAAAATTACTTCCAGAAACAAATAATAAAACTTTAACGATGAAGAGTCACGTAGGTTCGTGTCTAAACTTTAACAAAAGTAAGAAACCTGAGTTTTGAAAGGTAAATTTAAGTAAACCATTTATGTATCTTACAAAACAAATTAAAACTTTTTTTTCCTAAAAACGTTCCGTATGAATTACTAAGAATTTATGAATAACATTCATTTAAAGTTAAAATTATTCCTACCCTGCCTGAAGAACGATGAACTTCTTGTTAGCATTTTCTGAAGAACACTTCTTGATTTCAAACACCGTGTAGAACTTCGTTTTAGATGTTTAAACGATACGGTTTAAGTAAAAGGGAACATCCGAAAACACGTGGATTTGTAATGTAAACAACTTCAGCGTTGACCATCTCCTGTACATTTTGTACCACACGATGAAAATTGTTTTCGTGCGTGTGCATAATTGTAACCTTTTAAAATTAATTTCCTATACAAAATGCAACGTTTGAAAAATTAAAATTAAATCACCCGGTTCTCGTTTTTATTTATACATTTTTATTAAAATACATCATCAAGTCTAACAAATAAAAAAATATTCTAATTTTTCAAAAAAAGACATTTCGAGTTTTCTTGATGTTAATTTTCCAAACTCACACGAAAGGATCGTTTTACAGTGAAAACATATCGCGTCTGCCTGGCTTATCGGTTGGCCTGCCCAGAAAACACTGACTGTGGAAGGAAAGCATCATGACATACCTTTAGTAATTTTCCCTGAAAAGGGCGCAGGCGTCTAATAACAAGGAATTCCGTGGAAAATTCAATGTGATAATAAAGGAATGACAATAGCATGCGTATTTACGTACATTTTACGGTTCACTAGAAAATATTTCGTGACGTTTTAAATTACATCACTGTTTGCGGGTGTGATATAGATGCCATTTATTGAATTCGACACATTTTCTTCTTTTTTGCAATTCTTTTGGCTTAATGAATTATGCATCCGACAGCTTTCAAGTCGAGACGCATTTCCTATATAAATATTTTATTTCACAATTGTAGCTTTTGTTTTTGTTCAAGTTTCCTCCCATAAGAAAGATCTACCTGCTTTTAATATTCTGGCGAATTTAATAAAACTGCACAAGAAGTGTCCGAATAAATTAAATTCAGGCTTGTCCAAGAAAAGTAATTAGGGTTCAAGAGCAAGGGAAAGTTTTATTACTAGACCTGGTTTTAATAGGGTACATACAAAATTCATTCTTTTTTAGGTTCTGTTATCAAACTTCTTTAAACCGTCTGTTGGAATTATTACTGTAATTACCTAAAACGTCTAATAATTTCTAAATTAAAATCATAAATGTACAGATGCGATCAGGACATTGTGTTAGAAACCAAATAACCGAGATGCTTTTATGACGCCTCATAAATATCACACTAACGTTTAATGATCGTAAACTGTTGACAAGTGGAGTCTACAAGTAAAAGAGAGTCTTAATTATCTTTCTAAAACTATTTTTTAAGAAAATAAACAAGAATTATTATAGACAAAAATTTATCGAGTTTCATTCTCTGTCACAGAATTAAATTAAATGTTAAAACGTTTACTAAGAAACTGTTAAACTGGAATGATTATAAAAAAACACAGGAACATAAGAAAAACAGATATGGAAGAAGATTAAACAAAAAAATCTAAATATTCTTGTCGGTCAAAAGAATGAGCGGTGGAGGAAAGTTTAAAAACCAATCTGCAATGATCGACTGATACATAAAAAAGTAGATGGTCGATTCTGAGGTTACCGGTTTACTCTAAGCCACCAGCGTACTAAAGCATCTATTGAGAAACGATCTAAATTACTGAAACGAGTGCAGTTTTTTGATGCGGGAAACACGAAAAATGGTGACCCAAAGACGGCCACTTACCGTTAACGTATAATTTGACATGCCTCTTGGCTAACTCGGCAGATTAGAGGTTAACTTACTCAGGAAGTATGAAAATAGTCATCAATGATAATAAAGACTGTCCCTAAATAGCAAGATTTTGCCATAAGGAGCTATAGGACCTTTTGGTAAACTTATAAAATTCGTTAACATTTTCTTTATACATATTTAAGAGAAGTAAACTCAAATGGTACACCCGGTATATTGAAGCTTGCTTTAATATTAAATATTTTACGACAGATAAACACAAGAAGTTCAGAGTTTTATACAGCGGCCTCGACAGCTCACAAACTTCCAGAGGTTTACAGTTGATATATAACTTTTGTAGGTACTTCAAGCAAAAACATCCAAACACAAGAATATAGATTAACAAATATACAGGGTGTCTCGCGACTCGACTGCCATAGCTTAAAGGTGCATTATTATTGTTTAAAATTATTGCAATAAGTAAGCTGGCGAATAGTTTTGTCACATTGTCATTACAATTGATTCTTGTTTGACCTTTATCTTACATTATTTTTGCCATTTTAACGTTTACTAATGGCTACATTTTCAAATCATGAATATGCCGACATTCACTTTATTTACGCATACTGTGACGGATGGGCGATACTAAATTTAAAAGAATTTAGCATAACATTGTGTTTTATTAATAAAAAATATGTTTAACACAAAGTTATTTACATTAATTGTTCCACTATCGCTCTTCCTTCCCCGTCACAGTATTCATAAATAAAATTTGTCAGCAAACGTAGCTACTACCGATCCCCTTAGACTATGTTCTCCGTGATGCAAGTATGTTTCTTTCTCTGGTAAGGTTCCGTAGAGATTAAATAACCACAAAAAAGGTTCATAGACCAAAACTTAAATCCAAACTTTATGGGTTTTCCTTGTATTCGTTGTTTACAGCTGTAACAGGGAATCATCGATTCATCAACAGCGACATTTTCATCAGGTGGTGCATACGCGATAAAGTTTTTGTTCAGATATTCTATTACAGGTCTAATTTTCGAAAATTTGTTCCCTTCCGGTAAAATAGAATTTTTTAAAATGTCACGAAAACGTCGAGACGTAGTTTAAGGAATCGCAATGTTTCGCATATCTGCATCAGTGCTCCAGTACATATCACGATGTGGTTCTTTATCATAGCTAGAAATTAGCAAAACAGCCAAAACTACTCTTTTTTCGTTTATTGAAATCTGAAATAAACTTTTTGCGTCTCTTTCTGCAGCATACTGAATAGTTTGTGCTTTTATGTGGTTTAGTAGTTTATCTGTCTACATTAATTTAAAACGTTTCACAGGATTTTTTGGCCGGTCTGATAATTGACATCAGCAGAAGCCACACTAGATGTAACCATCTGTTGGTTTACTAGAATGTCTTATTTTTTTCAAATTTTTGTGAATTTCCTAGGTTTTTCCTTTTTGTTCACTTGCTTTTCTATCGTATCATTTACATGAGTACCACTTTCTTCATCTTCGTCGCTTGCACTAGAATAATGTAACATTCGTTTTTTAATTTCTTCGGTTTTGTCAGAATAATCTCAGTCTCTGTCTCACTATCACTATTATCACGTTTTTTTGACCACATATGGTTGCTTTCGCTGCAAAATTTAATATTTTTGCAGAAAACTTGTTAGGAAAATCTTTCATATCATTATTGTCATCAGACGCTTCAGAATCGCCGTCAGAATTATCTGGAGGCGTAATATATATTATATCAGCGGAAGTAAACGATTGGTTAGTCACTTCATCTAGAAGCTGGTTGAGGGTTGGTGAACTGTAAGTTGTTTTTTGTAAAACGTTTTAGAGCCGATCGCCTTCAAATAAAGTGAAACAGATTGCCTAAATATAGCCAAATTCCATTCTTGGAGCACTACTTAAATCAGCCTCTCTACAACTACGACAATTATTCTTTGTGTTTGAGGTTATGAAATATTCATAAATATACAGATTAACATGTATCATAAAAATTTGCAATATAAACAACAATAACATTTAAAAGCTAGCTCATAAATTAATATAAGGTGTAATTATGTAATTAAGAATCTTACTAATACCTACCAAAACTCCAAATAAATATTCCTGACAAATAAAAGCTTCGTAATCTCATTAGAAAAGGTTATTACATTACCTAAAGCGTTTACACTTCAGATTGCACGCGCCATCTATTTTACATGAGCCGAAATACGTAACTTTCCATTTTTGGAACACGGCCCCGAATGGGTTAAAGCTAGCTTACTCAATTAATACAAATCAGTCTGATTTTCTAAGAAAACGAGATTACAATACAAACGATGTTTGAGCTCACGCAGGTAGTTGTAACAGCTAGTCCGTGAGAGTATTGAACTCCTTCGCACAAAGCTAATACTTAACAAATAATTTAATACGATTCGCGCACAATTGCTTTAAATACTGGACCGTTAAAAGATTTACAAATCTTGAGAACCTCGCTACTGGTTCGCTGGCTGGGCTGTTTAAATTAGAAGAAACAAGTAAACCTTGGTGCAAAAATCTTGACTGAATGAATAAATAAACTAGTATGCTAATTCCAGAATTCACTAGTGTGAGATTAACAATGGTATAATGACCTACAGCATGGCGCTAACTCAACACGTCGGGCCAAAAATTGGTTTATATTAGCGGGCAAGATTGAATTACCCAAATACCACCACTTCTAGTGGTCGGAATTCGTTGGTGAGAATCTACTACTGATGAATGTATCCCTGCCACTAACTTTAGAAATAAGCTGCTGCTCCCAAATATAAGTCAAAATCCTTCTGACAAACAGGCAATAGAGTATCTTAACAGTAATTTCTTTTACAGCGGGATTCTATTAGACTATCTAAGTTGTAAACGTTACACCAAACGAAACCATTCAAAAAGCACTGAAAAGGGTAGACAACGTAACAAAAGACACTCTTCTATGAAGAAACAATATATCTCAATGACAACTTCCATAAGCAATTTAGGATCAGCCTGAGATGCATGGACGACGCGGGTCGCGATCAGCAATTGTTGGGGGTCTCCTCAAATTCAGGAAGTCGAGAATTTATAACCAAATGCGTCTTCCACTTTTATAAAGGGACAAACATGTTTTCCGTTGCAAACTTAAAACTTAATTAAAAGTAGGGGTAACAAGCTAAGATAGG
Source organism: Ignelater luminosus (assembly GCA_011009095.1). Lineage (NCBI taxonomy): Eukaryota > Metazoa > Arthropoda > Insecta > Coleoptera > Elateridae > Ignelater > Ignelater luminosus. The sequence continues at coordinate 34,020 of VTPC01000432.1, read as the reverse complement.
AAATTTAAAACGGACTTACTTATTTATCCAACCGTAGGCTGTAAATTGCCTGGATTTGATGTTTCTAAAATTCGATTTAAGTAGAAAATAAAAACTAGATTTTTAAATATAATAAATCTTATAATATTTAAAATAATTCTACAAAATAATCAGAGACAGCAAAAATGAATTCACAATAACACACGCATTACTTTGCCTAAACAATCTGATACTTGTTAAGATTTATTGTGTCTAGGATGTTAGAAACAAAAGAAAGAAATTGTATTTTGCAGACAATTTTATCTTAAAAATAGTATTAAAAACGATTTGCTTTTTGCATTTAATAACCTTCTATTCTCGAAATTAGAGAATGATTTCTCACATTTCAAGCTTGAATATAACTTTTATAAACGTGCAGGATATGTATACGGAGTGCATTCAGAAAGCTTTGCTATTTATACATACAGGGTGAGTTTTTTCCGATGTTTAGTATGGGGATCTCGGAAACTAGCGGAGATAGAGAGACGATTAAATTGGTAAAGAATTACAGTTTTACAAGCTCAATTTAATAAGCTTTTTGTTTTTTGGAAAAAATGCGTGGCTAACTAGATATCTCCCAAAAATAATTTTTTTGTTATTTCGTTTGGTGCCTATAGCTTTGTTATTATTGACTTTAGAAAAAATGTGTAAAGGAAGAAGTTGTAGGTAATTATGTGCTTAATAATACAGTCTAACCGAAGTTTTTATTTAAGCTATAATTTTTGAAGTATGTCACAAGCTTATGTTTTTTCTACTGGAAACCATGGTTGGCCATGGCTTTATAAAAAAGGCCCTTTTTCAAAGATTCTAACGATATACCACTTGACATAGTTATTTTTATAAATAAATAAATTATGGCCTTTTTTTCTCTTTTCATTTTCGAACTGTTCAAGTAGTACGCTATGAAAACAATTGATAGATGCGCTCATCGCGTCTTATAATAAAATTCAAGTTAGTTATTAAAATTTTTATTTTAATTTTGAAATTATAAACATAATTATTTTAAATAAAAATAATTTTTGAGAAACCAATAAACAGAGAATGACAAACGATAATTTAAGAAAAAATAAAGGAAATTAAAATATAAAGCAGTACCAAAACAACGTAAATAAGGTAAGTAAAATATTTAAGGCTAAACATGTTCGAAAGGTTCAACATTATAATTAATTCACAAGTTACACCTTTTTAAAACCGAATTTGTTACTTTTTTAACGGAACGTACATCAATATTAGCAAAAATTTTTAGTACAGCTTCTCTAAGGTCATCTACTGTGTTGTACGACTTTTGATGTACCCCAGCTTTTTATTTTTATGAAACAAAATGTAACACTCCATCATATCACGCTTTTCTTGATTGGAAAAATTCATATTGATAGTTTACGAAACCAAAATCAACATTAATTAGAAACTAAATGATTTGCACTTGTCAATAGGTAATTATCGTTTGCATGTGTTAATTGTTTTCATAGCATACTATGTTAACAGCATTTTTAGTTTTTAATTGCATCTATGAGTGAAGTACCTATTTTTATCTAAATCTGCTTTGTTCACTTACCTTAAATACTTTACTTACTTCAATTACGTTGTTTTGGTGCTACTTTATTTATATCCTAATTTCTTTTATTGTTTCTTAAGTTATCGTTTGTTATTCCCTGTTTATTAGTTTCTCAAAAATATTTTTATTTAAAATTGTAACTCCAACGGAATAAACATTTTACACCAAAATAATTAAGTTTATAATTTCGAAATTAAAAGAAAAATTTTAATAATTAACTTAAATTTTATTATTAAACGTCATGCACATCTATCAATTGTTTCCATAGCGTACTACTTGAACAGTTCAAAAATGAAAATAAACAAAGGCTATAATTTTATTTATTTATAAAACTAACTATGTCAAGTGGTACATCGTTAGAATCGTTGGAAAAGAGCCTTTTTTATAAAGTCATGGCCGACTATGGTTTCCATTAGAAAAAACATAAGCTTGTGTCATAACTCAAGAATTATAGCTTAAATAAAAAATTCGGTTAGACTGTATTATTAAGCACGTAATTACCTACAACTTCTTCCTTTACACATTTTTTCTAAAGTCAATAATACCAGAGCTATAGACACTGAACAAAATAACAAATAAACTATTTTTGCGAGATATCTAGTTAGCCATGTATTTTTTCTAAAAAACAAGAAGCTTATTAAATTAAGCTCGTAAAACTACAATTCTTTCCCCATTTAATCGTCTCTCTATCTCTGCTAGTTTTCGAGATCCCCATACTAAACATCGGAAAAAACTCACCCTGTATATAATATAATACAACAAATCTTCATTACAAAATGGATAATTATAGAAATAGCTTAATACTTTTTTGCTTGGAACCTCACAAGAACTTGTCGCCAATTAAAAAATATCATTGGTTGAGCCGTGGTCCTGCCCACGACAGTCCGGATCTCGGATTATAAAACACAGCCTCATATGAGATACCATTCAAGCCACCAACTACCACTTTACCTGCTAGTGCTGTTAGTTCGCTCGTCTGATAGCGTTCTCCATCGTTTGAAAAAAAATACTGTTTTCTTTGCCACCGTTATGCAGGTCGCTACTCATCGACGATTTGTGTATTTTTAAATTGACGCTCCACGTTTTATGGTCTTGGGCTCTTTGCTGTTGGTGTATTCCTTCAACAACTTTGGTATCATCTTCCATTACACTATTATTCAATTAGCACTACTGCGATTCCGGCTTCTTCCTGCCATACCACCAAGGAACGTTCTCGTACACGAACGAGAACTACTCCTAGCGTACCATCTTCACTTCAGCCAATTTGCCACACAGGCTGGAGTATCTAAGGCTTTCCATCATACTGGGTTGACGTCCTCAAGTGTAGCTCTCTATGCCCTCTAGAAGGTCTAAAACGGCCTTGTCTACGAGGTGAGACCAGTACTGTTGCAGCTATCGGAACTATCACCGGGCCCATCAATACCTCGTTCTGCCATCCGATACTGCACTGGCCCAGACTTAGACTACCTGACACCATCTGGACATCGGGATCCACTACTTGTCAATCGATCAAATTGTATTCTGAATATAGGAACTATGGCTTACGGTTGGTTTTGTAGGCGCTTGTTTTATACTTCCTTTGCACCATCATCTTATATATGCACGTGCTTGCGATTTTTGTTCGGAGACTTTTTAACGTTTACTCACTCGCCCGCTTTGGATCACTCAGCAACAGTAGCATAGAAAATAGTATAAAAAAAGTATAAAAATAAAATAATACAAATACAACAGAAAAAGCCAAATAACAGAAGAAAGATCTTAAAATAAAAATTGAAAAAACTCCCCTTACTACTACTGCTCCCAAATAGACGTCTTCGGACTCAAACCAACAGTAGAATTTTTGCTCTCCCTGAATTGATACACATCTGTCAGTGGAAAGGTTTCGCCATCTTAGTTTGTATACCCGAGAACTATTGCAAATAGCATGTAAACGTAGATCGTTACTGATCCCAGAGAAATTAGGGACTAAGCGTTTCTGTAGAGGATAAAGGAGCTGACATCCTAGCTAGGAAAGAGATTATCAATCGACCGTCTGACCAGAAGCGATACTTAAAATCCCACGTCAATAAATTCATCACTGATTGAATTAATTGGGTTGCAGGCGGGCAAGGCCTCTCTGACTAAAGAACCTACAAAATCATGGCTCAATAATCCATCAGACTCATTCTGTGTAAGTGCATTTGCATAATGTTGAAGAGATATTCTTAAATCTAATTATGTATATGCAACAGACTGCAATATAGATAATACTGTTTTGTTTCCGATAGCCATTACTATCTTTCAGTGTAGGTAACCAAAATATCAGATTGCTATAGAGCTTGCTACATCGTGGCTTGCACAATGAGCCCTAGAGATGCGATCAACTACTCGTCACATAGCAAATATGCAATACGAGTTTTTCGTCTTCAATCGCATTTTCCATTTGGAAAATCATAACTGTTTCTGGTAAACTATGTCTGTCGTTCGCTAAGCTTAGAGTTGTCATTTTTCAATTAAGTCGATAGAAAAAAAAATACAGAAATAATATCAACAATTCTAAAATAAAACATGACCTACCAGTGTTTCAAAAATGAATTACTCAGAACTTCTGAAGCCTTTGTATTACTACTGAAAATGCCAAAAAATAACAGTAACTAACAATTGTATTCAAATTAAAGTTATCAATAATACGATACGTAACATCTCAATAAAGCCCAGGTCGGTATTTCTCGATCTATTGACGTGCATTTTACAGAAGCCATAATATTAAGGCTTGAGATATAGTAAAAGATTTTTATTCCAGCTTAAGTAAAAAATTTAATGAGAGATGAGACAGAAATTATAATGAATGATACTTACATATTGAGTGAGGCATGTGCGATAAGTCTTCGTACCAAACGTTAATCACATGTAATTCTGCTTAAAATATAAGTTGATACATATTGTTAGTAAGCGGCGATGAAGTTGTTCATTGTAACAATTGCATATGGCATTCTATTAATTACTGTATCTTGATCTAATAAATAAATACAGATCATGATAATGTTTGTTTATAATTTTTCGGTTGTACGTTTGGTACGAAGACTTATGAGCCATCCAAATTGTAGATGCTAAGTAAGCTTATTAGGTAAATTGCAAAACACACCTTAACCCTTGTTAATCTCAAGATAAATATAAATTGCTTTTAAAAGTTGATAAAGAAACCATGTTATCTCTAGCCCAATGGTAGGGCAAAAGTAAACAAAAGTTAACAATTTTTTCTTGGAAGAAATGACATTGCTATTATCTCTATTCTCTCTACAGTGGAGATGTCGGGAATGGATAGTGAAATCTATTTCCTTCCCTACTACTACGTCGTGAAACCATATTTGATTTTGATTTTACTTTTACTTTATAGGAATGGAAAAGTCATCTTATTTTAGTCTCTTGATCGACTTCGCAGTTGCTTCCCCAGTGGTCTCTATTGTCATCCGATAGCCGTTCGTGCGAGAATCACTGTCTGAAAATATTTCTGTTTTTTCTTTTTTTCTTCTTGTTCTTGTTTGTCTGTGTATTTGGAAAAAAGTGTTCAAGTTTTTTAGTTTTTTTTTTATTTTTTTTCTTTTACTTTTACATTCTCTAGGCTTTCAGTGTTGATGGTAAATTTCACTTCAGGTCAATTCGCGTCTTTCCTCTCGACTCGTCTCCGTTGAACTATGACCGTGGTCGTTCTTGGAGATTTTTGACGACTCTCCTACGCTTTCATACGGCATGAACCTGTCGATAACATAAATTGCTGAGAAATCTTCGTCTATGAATTGTTGACAAGCCAGACTCTCAGTTTTGAACTACCAAGAGTAATATTTCGTTGATTGAAAGCAGTCATAAACGGCTCTTTCAAAATACCACAAAATTATTTTGCTAGAGTTGCTTTCCGAAAAGAGAGCAATTCTTAGTGCTTCTTTAAGTAGTTTAAAAACTGCGGTCTCCAACAGCTACAGTCGATTAGATTTTGTAAATATGTAATTAATTATTAATGCAAAAAAATTTCATATTCACAATTGCACAAAAAGTTGTAAATCCTTCTCTCTGCAGATAAAATCTGTTTAACTTATTTGTCTAGATTTTATTATTGTTTGGAAGAAATAGGAATGTACTATTAATGCCTATCGCATTGATGTTGTGAATGCTCTTTTGAGCCAACTTGTATTCACTTAGGACTCAGTTAAAATTTTCCTGAATACAAATATTCCAGCAGAACTGGTGATCTCAGAAAGATTGTGCTTGTGTATGAATGTAAACGCTCTTTGTTTTGCTTTATATATTTATTCAAAAAACTGAAGCGTTTAATACCTAACTGCCCTGTATACTTAAAAGGTAAAGACTAACTTAGGCTGCTGTAACACCATAATGTAGTGTAGATATAGTTTCTGAGTCGCTTTTCCTCTTTAGCAAAAAATACTACTATGTGTCAGAAAGTCTTCTTTTCTACTACTTTTCTGCATTTGGGCCATCTTCACCCTCTTAAATGCAAAGGCACGTGTAAGCCCATACTTTGAGACTGCTGATCAAAATGATAATCTGCTTTTTAAAACATCCTTTCCGGTTCTTTTTATATCTTCTTCTCCAATGATGACTTGCATTCTCTTTTATAGTTCCCAACCATCCTAGAAACATTGAGTTGCAATGTGAATGAGGTGAGTGTTAGACGACCACCCTTTTGCATCAAGATACAAGATGTCTATTATCATTAATGTAGCACAAAAAGCGTACGAAAATCATCTTAAAATGTATTATTTTGAAATACGCTAAAATAGAAATCTATTTTAACTAGATAAGAATAGAATTTTTAATACTATGAGTTAAACTGCAATGGCTGCACATCAATTTGTCTCCAAAGCCATTTTAAAATAGTTCTTTTTCCTTTCAGTGCTAAAGCCACGGCACATTACAAGATAGGTACATAATTTAAATTGTTTACATTGATCCCGTGTTTACACTAACCTCATTCTTTCCTACTCTTTGTAATCATGTGCTTCTGGATAGAAAGGAATCCTTCGACGCTTTGAATTTGTTTGGAATTTTGTTCCCTTTCTTAATTGTAAACAATATCTCAACTAAAACAAGCTAACCAATCCAAAATTGGTTTCGGGAATCTGCAAACTCCTCATCGTGGGGCTTGAGCCCATCGATTGGATGTGGTAAAGTGTAAAGTTGCCTGATGGTGAGAAATGTGTGCGTGGACTACAGGCTTTTCAAGAACAACTTGTAACGGGGAAAACCTGAAAAAGAGGCTTAATGCCCGTTACGTATGACGGAAGATGTTCATTCCCGTAGCTCCAAGCCGAAGATGGGCAAGGTTCAAACTAAACTTACCTTAAATGTTATAAGATAAAAGCTCACACTTACAGAAGCTCTAAATAGATCTTAAAAATGGTAGAAACTAAGGGCGCCAGAAGCTGAAAGTCTAAAGGAAACTACAGGCCAACCCACGCTTACACCCTGTATATAAGTGCCTCAGAGAAAATAACGCTGTATATGGACTCCTCACAATATAACACCCTGTATATGGGCTCACCTGAACTATTTACGGCAGACTCTTTATTTATCAAAATGCTCGTCTTGACGTTCTAGTTTCATAAATGCTGATTTCGCAAAATTTTACTGGGGTAATCAACTTGATGCATCCTCACTTACCAAACAGATATTAAATATATATAACAATTTAAAACCTACTAGTCACTTAAGTACGCCGATATTTCAAACTAAAGTTACATTATTCTTATACACAATAATTTGTTTATTTAAGCCTTTCTGAGAATTTACGGATAACTCACCCTGTTTAAAAATATAAACACAAGTACACAAATAAAAGCTCTTAGAGGTATACTTCAAGAAGGCACAAAAAGGAACTTTAGTTTATTAATTCAATAATGAAAAGAAAGAAAACAATGAAACACCAAAATGTATATAAGTGACAAAAATATTATTATTCCATCCAAAAGGGAAAGCATCAAAGTAAATATGAGAAGAGTAAATATTCATTCAATTAACAAATAAAATGTGTTATAAGAAAACTAAAGTTTATAACAAATTCTTTTGCAAAACTATAGATTTCTAAAGTGGGTATTTATAATTTGATTTTTTTTACTCACAAGCAACCGCAAACCAAATAATTGCTTTTAATTTAGCATAAAAAAAACAAATAATTAAAATTTAATTCTACCTTCGAACGTTCGTTTTACAAAAACTGATTATTATATCCTTCAATTTAAGTTTTATGAGATTCTTTCAAAACTTATAAATTATGCAATAAACATCAATAGAATTTAACCACACATAATAATGTATTAAATTTCTTACATATTAATTCCTGGGCTTCTTTCGGAGTTTACTAGCCTGGGTCCAGAAGGAATTTCTCAAAATAATAAATGATATTGGCCAGAGGTTTAAGATGGTTTGTTGAGCGATCAAAACTTAAACGTTAAGTTCATAACACAAACGCTTGTAAGCACTTCAGCATTAATTAAATTAGAACGTCTTCCAAACCTGTTCTCAAATGAAGTTATTTGTCCACACACAGTGTCTATTGCGATAACCTAGTGGTTAATAGAGAGTAACAAAACATCAAAATCACTGCATTCATAACCAGCACACAAAATCTTTTTCCCGGTACACAGGCGGTAACTGAATTGCGAGACGAGAATTGCGGCTAACACACACACAGAACAGGTGATCAAAAATGCACCACAATAATGAAAGCTTTACGAAATTCGCTGCTAACTACACAATCTCAATTTAGGACGACAACTAAATTGCGAACAAAACGATATCTAGAAGTTCTTATCCACTACACGCGAACTCTATGCTTTGATCCGACGAGAATGTCGTATATATCTTTTCAAGACCAGCCCACGAAAGGATACCATAATCCTCAAAACTTAAAATTTCGAACTCACGGTAAATTTTGTATTAACAACGAATTCAAACATATGGAACGGACTGAGCCTTGCGACCGAAGCGGCCTTGCTGATTGATTGCCAAGTCAAGACTCTTCGAAAAGACGCTAAGATTTTTCTAACACATAAACGTTTCAAGAAAACCAAAGGTCAGACACACTGTATTATGAAACTGAACATGATCTAAGTCATGGAAAGATTTTAACTCTCACAATTTGGATGTAAACTAGTCTTTCTTATGAACATAAAAATGCTGAAGCATTAACAAAATCTCTACAAACTGATAAACCATGAATATGTTTAGACGTCTACAAAAACAGTTCTGCACTGAAATACGGCATGGCACGCACATATGATAATTATAACTTAACAAACCTTGAACAAAATATCTTTGACAACATAAATAATTTAACAACCGTTTTAAGATGAAATAAAATAAGAAATTCATATTAAATAAATACATTTAGAACGAAACCCAAAGCAGAGTCCGGATATGTACGCAAAATTATAAAATGACATTACAAACTACATAATATTAATTTAATAATCTTGTGTGTTCGGCGAGCAAACCTGCTCGTTTGAAGGACTATTTTCAACTAGCCTAGTAATTTCTAAAACAACTTGCATATAAACTTTTATAAACAGTCTTTTTTTGTTAGCGGTATTATCGTTTTAACTTTAGAAACAAAGAACTTTAAATCTTAATCACATGTTTCGAAATGTCAAAATGTTCAGCTTTTCGAGTTTAACTAAAGTAAGAAAACCTAATGATTTAACCAAGTTTTTAGTTTTAGATTTCAAATCTTGTTTGATTAAAAAATGCCCAAGTAGCACAGAATATATAACCAAGGTAACTCCAATATTACAGATATATGATATCTTGGCTAAACATTTTATCGTGAAACAACATATATCCAACATAAAACCAGACTTTGCTAAATATCATTCTTTTTGCTATATTTTATACATATAGCTTGTTTATAAACAAACAACATGATTGAAAACCCTTGAAATAGATATATTACCATTGTACAGAAACCATTATTGTATATATGTTGGCAGGCCAACATATCGCAAACATAAATAATGTCATTTCAACCAAGAACTGTAAGCAAATATGAATTCAATATAGAACCAACACATCAGTTACTTTATAATACCAATATTGGCAAAAGGAATATTGCCAATATAAATTCTACTATTCCAGCCAATAATGTACCCAAATTTATAACTAGTATTCAGTCAATATATCAATCTTACGCCGCCAAAACTTTGGCAGGTGATATACTATCAATATACACCTTATGCTCGAACCAATAAACGAAACAGAATGCATATATATAAAGTGTGATAAAATTCTCTTACAAAAATACAAAATAAGAGAAGTTCAGAGTAATGATGATCATTATGGTGACAAAAATGCAATAGCGTATAAGTAAATTAAATTTCTACTGATTTTCAATATTATTTACTTCTAGAAAACACGGTTAATCCTCTTATTTGGAATAAGATATTAATACTACCTGAAAAGTGAATTATGTGTCTTTTTGGCAAATACTGCTTCAATGTACATAACACGTTGAAACACATTGGGGAAATTAAAAAAACAACTGCCGATGATCTCGGATATCACGTCATATGTACTGTAACAACTTATTTCGTAAAATTGCAAAGAACGTTAATTTATATCTGAAGTTATTTGAACGGCGTAAATAAGTCTATTGCAGTTAACCTTTCCGCTATAGGATTAGCAAAAATTTAATTTATTGCACTTTACGTCTCTGTCTGAAACGGTCGAAGCCAATTCGGCATCCCTTACTTTGTCAAATATTCAGGTACCTCATGCTAATCCGATAAAGGAAAGAACTGGTGGAACATCCATGTCTTCAAAAATTCCCAAACTTTGTATTATTAAATATAGCAGCTAATATGTATAATATATGAATTAGGGGTTAATATTTAGCACTAAACAATATTTTAGTTCTTTTTGTGAAGCGAGAGAAAAACAGAATGAAATGAAAAAGACTGTAATTGCAATTTTGTTATTTATCGTATATACATATGTAATTACCTTTAGGTTATAATTAATTAACTCGTACATTTTTGTACTGTATCTTTATAAAGTTCCCCCTGGTAATAACCTAACCTATTGTGATTTAATTCGTCTAGTTTTGTTGTACCTTATAACATTTACTATTATTACTTAAAGTTTAGGATATGCTTTTCGGTTATAAATAAAGCAATAAAACGACATCGATATATAGATTTGAGGATCGCTTACTAAAATTACATAATCATTTTTAGTTTTCTCAGTATATTACACCCGTAGCTTCCATTTCAGTAGATAGGTATCAAAATTAACTTAGAAAAAAGATGCGATTAGACATTCTAACATCATTTATTAAATGCAACATATCGTTAAACCTTAGGTAAATGTGCCGAAATATGAACATTACTCAGAAAAATAACGGTATATACCCTTTATACCAACGAGATACCCAATTACAATGAATAATACGAGGGCAGCATGCGGTCTTTAGGAAACTTAAACGTGATAACACAAAAGCAATATTGCAGTAAGGAATTTGTTCATGATGCTTTGAATTTAAAAATATTTCGAACACCGGTACTTTTAAAACTTGTATGTATTGTTCTTAAATTAAAGAATATATTCTTTACAGTAATCAACAAGAACTGCATTAAAGAGCTGAACATTTGTATCAATTAGTAAATTGCTTTACTATATACCTGTGCCAAGACAGTTGCTTTTGCCAAAATATATCCTATTTCTTTATTCTGGTGAAATTAGCACTGATTAAAGTGGTATCGTTATTTTATGCCTCTGTCTGAAACCGTCGTAACCTATTATAATATCCGTTACTTCGCAAAAGCTAACGGTACAAAGTGCTCGAACATTCTCCCCAGCATCCCTCTATCTTCTCTGTAGAACCAAAAACCATTGGGAATTTTATTTTTCGTTTGCACCTTGCACGTTTCATATCGCGAACTTTTTGTAGTGAACATTTGTTTGAAGAACTATCAACATAAACACAAGGTAAGTGAATTTATTTTTATTGTATTAATTGTACATACGGATAACAATAATTAAGAATTTTAAATTTAATGTTTTCTACGTTTATAAATATATCAAAACTACTATTTTGGGAGAATACTTATTGTTTAAGTTACAGTTATATTGACTCTTTATACGACTGAATCTATTAAATAGAAAATTATGTAAAACCGTTTCTGTTTACAATTTTATCAGTTTACAAATAATTTTTCACTAGTTATTACTTATAAATTTCTAAATTCGTTTTGCTTTTTGTAATGATTAGCCTTTCAACGCAGCAAAAGCATAACGTCTCGTTTACTAGTGAAAAAACATAGGCAAATAAACAAAATTTTACGTTAGTATGTATCATTACGTAGGTGGATGTTAAAGGGTTAATTGTAATATTCAATTTACAGAGGCAATTCGAAACCGCTTCAATACTGTAACAGACAAGAAGTTCCTCGAAAGGGTAGGAACCTTCTTCTGCACAGCAAAAGACAGGGATGGCGGCAGGAAAAAAGGACAAACAATTAAAAAAAAAATCCTTATACACATCGCATACCTACTAATAAAAATGTCTTTAAATTTTATTTTTCTTAAATTAGAAACACCATGTAAAGCAAAAAGCTGATCAAATTAGACACAAAAGAAGAAAAATTTACTGGTTAATTGGGCATCATTTCCAACTAAATCTAGGTTCCAAAAGATTGATCTACCAAGCAATCTTTAAACCAATTTGGATGTACGGCTGTGGGGTTGTGCTAATAAAATCCAATCTCGAAGTTATCCAACGAATCCAGAACAACTTCCTGCGCATAATTACCAATGCATAGAGATACGTAACCAACAAGGAAATCCATGATGATCTACGCGTGAAATGAATTGAGAATATAATATATAACAAGAAACACAAAAAACGACTACATAACTACACCAATGCTGAAGCCAATCAGCTTTTGGACACTACCCAAGAAGTAAGAAGACTCAGACGTGTAAAACCTTTGGACTTGCTGTGAACTCAGTGTAGTGATACAGTGTTGCGTTATAAGTTAAAATTTGACTAGAGAACTAAACACTGGTGTTAACCCCGTACATGTTTTTACTCAAATAGATTACTATTTATCAATTGTAATACATTAAGTGTTAAGATTGTACAAGTTATATCCATTAAAGGATGTTTTAAAAAAAAGGTTTTATTATTTGAATACTTGTTTTTTTTTCTTTTTCTCTAATTTTAATTGATAAAGAAAGATTTCATACATACTGACTACAAAAGGGTGTCCTCGCAGTTATAGTAATTGTTTGCATTAAGATGACGTATTCATGAGCTTCATTAGTAAAATTAGTGGGAAGACAAATTTGTTTTACTCTACTTTAGTAAAACAACCTCACAAAATATGGATCGATTTATTTTAAAAAATAACAGATGTAAGTAGACATTCAGGAAATCTAGAACATAAATTAGTAAATGCATATTTTCAATGATGCAGTTATATAAATTTCCATAGCTTTAATTTAGTTTTCTTTGTTTAAGTGTTTTATTAAGTTAGGTACCAATAACGGACATTTGTTAATTTTTACAGCTGATTTTGGAGTTGACACTGTGATAAGTAGTTTGTGTACAAGCACGAATGTCAATAAAGTGACAAAGAAAACCAGGAAACATCCTATAGTTATATTATATATGTTACGGCTAAAGTGCAAACTTGGATAGTTTATAAATTAGCTGGATAGTATATAAACTAATAAAATAAATAGTTATTTTGCTAGAAAACTATATTAGCTGATAGTTTCAAAACTAACTACTACCCTTTGCTAATTTGATTGACAAAGTTGAAAAACTAAAATAGCGAAAGTCTTGGTTAGTTTGTAAATCATCCAATTTGAAATGGGTAGAATAGTAAACTGCTTTCTAGTGATATAAAATAACCAATATCTTGGCTAGTTTATAAACTAATCCTCCATTTCTGTAGCTAATCTAACAAAAAACGTTGGGTGAGAATTTTCATGTTTTTATCAAATTGTTAGTTTAAATAATGGATCATAAACAAAAATTTAATGAAGCAATAGACAGTCTATACAAACAAAAAGCGAGTAATTCAAAAATATATACTAATAGTTATTACCAATATTGTGAAGAAGTTAATGACCTTACGTACCAGTGGGCCATTGAGTAAAAATATAAGTTATTATTACTTTATGAAGCATTTTGCTCTGCAACAAGTTGACGACGTCTATATTCTACTAAATAAATAATTGGGCAAATTATTAGCTTGCATAGATGATTTATATGATATTATTAATGATTCCCATCAGTGCACAGGTCATGGTAGAAGACAAGTTACATTCAACCTAATTAATGAAAAATATTTAAATGTCACGCAAGAAATTGTAACTTTGTTTATTGAAAAATGCAAAAACTGCCAATTAAAGAGAAATCAAGTAAAAAAGGGGATTGTAGTGAAAGTGACTGTTTCAAATAACCTAAACTTAAGATGTCAGGTAGATTTAATTGATTTGCAAACACGTCCTGACCAAGACTACAAATTTAGTTTTGTGTATCAAGACCACTTAACCAATTATGTTTGCTTACAACCCATGAAAACAAAAACAGCTAAGGAAACAGCTTAGAATCTTTTGGAAGTGTATATGGATTTAAATAGTCTATATCTACTGCAAAGTGACAATGGCAGAGAATTTGCAAACCACGTAAGTTTATACTGTTGTTGTCAAATTCAATTTAAAATCTGTTTCTAGACATGTTTGGGGTTGCTAAATAGGAATTTTTAATCAAAAATAAAAAAATTTAAAATGGTTAGTCCAATTGGGGAATTTAAGCATTTATTTAGAATTGTATTGATAAATTTCCTTTCCAATGTACTTCATTGTTTATAATTTAGGTTATTGAAGAAATGGTTCAACTTTGGCCGAATTGTCGAATAGTGCATGGTAAACCACGACACTCGCAGTCTCAGAGTTCTGTTGAAAGAGCGAACCAGGATATCGACAATATAATATCGAGTTTTGAAGATAATTTTTATCGACTAGGAACTACATATTCATGGTGTACTAAACCAGTTATTTTCACCCAATCAATTTGAATTGTGTAAACAAAATTTTCTATCTTTAGAGGATATTTAGACTGATGCAGAAATCTCGCTTCGAAGTACTGTTAGAAATTTTTCAGTTTCTGGTACAACCCAGGGCTATGTCAGGTGCCAGTGTAAGAAAATATGTAGAAAAGGAAAATGCAAATGTGTCTTTTTGGGATACTCATGCAATAGCAAGTGCCATAATAGCGAACGATGCTATAATAAATAAATACACAGCACATATGTTTATGTATTTGTCATAAAAATTTGGAAATTTGTTATTCGTTGAGAATTTTCGTTTATATTTAAATATATTTTTATGATAATTATACCACGTTGTCTTATTTAATTTATTGTGCACCAGAATCGCACCATTTAAAGTAACTAAAGCACATGTTAGCTGGTTTGTATAATAACCAGAAAATTGGCTATTTTATAATACCACCAGTTTTGTTGTTCATTCTAACTTACTAAGTTTGACATTTCATAAACCAGCCAAAGAAAATGGCTATTTTAGTTTTTTCGAATAATTGAAGTAAATTAGCCAAATGGTTTGGTTATTTTATAAACTATCGACTAATATAGTTAAATATGCGTTTTCGATCAAACTAGCTGACGGTTTAGATAGTTTGTACATTATCCAGTTACTCTACAAACTAGCCAATTCTACACATTAACCGTAACATATATACCAGTAGAATATATAGAGGGAGAATACTTTCAGACGTGACATACTCTTGTATATGCAACGTAAATAAAATCGAATATTTTCAAATGCAACATAGGGAATAATACGATACATTTTTTTGTCATGGTTTCTTATGTTAAATTATTTTTCAAACAATTTAAAAATAAGAAACCTTAACAACGAAACTTATTGTTCCATTATTTAAAAAATAATCTAAAATAGAAAACCATGACAACGAAACTTATTGTATTATAGCATTTGAAAATATTCGATTTTAATTACATTACATACACAAGAGTATGTTGCGCCTGAAAGTATTCTCCCTGTATAAATATAAAATGAAAGCATAAAATAATATACGAGTCGTATATTGCAGGTAGGTTGGCAATCATTGTATTATCAATATAAGTACGATATAGCTGTTCAACATCGGTGACACATATATGCCAGTCATAGTAATTTCATGTTGGATATACGTTGATGAGAAATATATTACCGACAAACTGAACATATGTAAACCCAAGAATACTTAAAAGACATCTTCCCAAACTAACACTCTTATATTAAACTAACCTTGGAATACAATATATTACCAATAAGTTGGCAAAATGTAAACCCCAGGATGCTTTAAGATATCTTTCTAAACTACCACTTTCATATTTGATTAGCATTGGCAGCCAATATATTACCAATAAGTGCAGCTAAATATGTTTCCTTTATTAGATGGAAATGTATCTCCTACCTTGTAGTTTTACAATTGGCAGATCTTGGTTGCCAACGTTTTACTTCTATAAAAAAGCGTTACATTTAACACTTAACGCCAATACACCACAAAAATATTGGCACAATAAGCTGTGCTACTTGGGTGAGAATAACTAAGAATAATTTATTCAGAATTCTTGTTTAGATTCTTAAACAGTTATTTGCATATAAGCCCATAAGCTACGTTATAGTTCAAAAATTACTTCTATTTCTCTGTTCATCATCAAAAAATGATATGATCTTTTTTTTAATTAGTAACAAATTACACCTGTGTGTGCTAATTGTCTTAACATAACCTTCATGTAGTACTTCTTACTACATAGAATTATTTTGTTATTTGGTTTGGCAGTTTTCGACAAGAAAAAAAATAAAACATTTCGACATATTGAGGTATAACAAATGAGTATTGTATGAAACTACTTGTTACAGAATTCTCTAATTAAGAATTACTTGCGTATTTCTTAAATATTATAAAGTTCACGACTTGTTTTCCAGTTCAGTTTTGCAGTATAAATTACAATTCATTAACGCTAAAATAAATCTCGAATGTTTAGGTTTACAAACTCTGTAAATTATAATTATAAAATAGTTTTTTCTTTATCTGGTTTACTTGAGTTTTACTTTTTATTAGATACAGGCTTAAATGAAAAGTCTCTCAATTGTAGCTTTGGAAAAAATATTTATTATGTAGTACGGTTTGCACAAGATAACATTAAACTTGATTACATAAGTATTCAATATGATTGCAAACCACTAAAGAATACCTGAAACTTGCACTAAAATAAATATAAAATAGAATCGAATCTAATTTAAGTAGACGGGACAGTAATACTTTAAGAGAAATGTAAAAGTTGTATTTAGCATTTGATAAAAACGAAACTTTCTAACGTGCTAAATCTAGAAACTGTAGCCATCTGTTGTGAGTTATTTCCAAGCTCACCTTATTAGCATGGGTAATTTAATAAGTTAACCAGACTTACCACGTAATTTTCTGTAAAAATATCGACCTATAAATTTAATTCTAATTCTCATCGCAATCCGGATTTGTATATGTAGCTAGAGTAAATAACTAGATCTAATAAAAGATAATAAATGGAATGTAGAACGGATATAAGTGAAACGTAGTAAAAACATTATCCATTTGATGTAACTCGAAATCCACATTGTGTGTAGTTTCAAAGCCAATTGCTGAAACAGCCAATTCCCGATTGAATTTCAGTGGTGAGAAACTTCAAACCAATCATGATGAGGGCTCAATCCATTTAGCGTAAGAGTATCTTATTACACAGTTGCAACCCTTAATTAATGAGGATACGTTATCAATAACAAAGGAAGTAACAAGCTGTTAAAGCAACAAAATTCGGTATACATAGCAAGCGGCCAGAAAATCTGTAAATTGGATGGTTAATGAAACCTTCATTAAGTACGTAGTATCTGATGTTAGTTAACTACATATAATAGAATATACACTACCGCCGTTCTAATTAATAAATCATTGTTCCTGACTGAAAAATTGTGTTTGTTAAAGGTACCTAGCACAGTTTACCTATAAAATTTTAATTTCCCTCTGCTTTATTCATAACAGAGTTTTTTATATTACAATTAAAAATTTATAAAGGGTACAGGATGTTCGAAATTCGGTGGTTTTTAATTAGTAACTTCGTTGTTGTGTTCTTCCAAAAAAACTAATTACACACAGGTTTGCCATGTTTTCTAAAGAAAGATGATTGGAAAATCTACTGACTAACTAGAATGTATATCATTTTGTCTTATAGAACATTGCAAAAAAAATTATGAATAATTTATAAATTGTTATTTGGTATAGAAACTCACATAGTGATAATTAAGTAATTTGTTAAAGTGTATGTGACATAAAATATAGAGATTTATGCTAAGGTTGCACTATTAATGTATTAATGTACTCCTTTTAAGTGCCAATGAATGCGCATATATTGTATTGTTGTATACAAGGTTGTTGTGGAACAAAATATTTATTCCTCTATAAAAGGACCAATTTGCTAAGTTACCTCTGAAAAGAACCTTTTGCACCATCATTGTTCAGACCAAGACTATGACCTCTTCCTCCTTTATAAATATTGCTGTGGTTTAAGAGAATTTTAATTAATATCAGTTTAAAAATTTAATTTTTGTATTCAAGTAGATATTAGTTCAATTTTTATGTAAAATAGTTTTAGCTATAAGAAGAGCGTTATACGGAATCAGATTTGGCTGCATAGAGAAGGAAAACACCCTGTGTTTACTCTAATGTTAAAGAAATTAAATTTAAAAACACCTTCGAAGTAATCTGTGTAATGTCATTTTATAATTATATGTCGTCTTAATATTTTGGTAATATAGTGTAATGTTATTTTAAAATTCGCACTAATTCCGCCCCTGTTTTTCAATTTCGTTCGGATATTTGTTTTCTTGACGAACAATATTTAAATTGTTTCATTAAATGAATGTTTGTTATAATGTTATTTTAAAGAATTAATATTTTTGTGGTCTCGACACCTAGACTCCAGTAGACGTGTCTTTCGTTGATTTCCAATATCAAATTCCCAGAATCATTAGTTGCAATACTGCAGTCAGACAGTCTCGGGGAAGTCAAATTTAAACTAGCGAATCTACAAGTAAAATTCTCCATTGTCACATAAAGAATATTAATGTCTTAATCTGCTAGGGTGTATATCCAACTTTTTAACCCCACTTCCGTAAGTACGAACTGCGTAACAAAAACGCAGAGGTTAGGGATCACGTGGATAGCTGTTGACTTGAACCAACGTGTGGTAATTTTCGATGTTTACCTCTACATCCCCTAATTGGATTCAAACCAAATTAAGTGAAGCGACCGTCTTAGAAAAAAAAGAGATCGGACTGGAGAAATCGTAATTTCTGCGTGTCAGAGACGCGCAATAGTCGCGGAAGAAAGTGGTTTGTTTGCCAACAGCAAGGCTTATAAATTTCGTTATCGTGGGGAATGTATAACCCAAATATAATTACGCTGGTGTCCTCCAGGAATCAGAAATTGTAGAGGGTAGGAACGCAACTATTTTGGCCCCGTTGGTGTAGCATCTGTGTGTATACTACATTTTGGAAGCTCCGCAAAATTTTAATAGTACTTGAGACTCAGTGATTTTCGTTTATAAAATTGTGTGTAAACGCCTGGATTTTGTTCTTATGTTTTTTTGCGATTAACGTAAAATAAGTCGTTGTTCTTCGAAATTATAGTTTTCTCAATTATTGGATCTAGCTGCCTTTCGTCGGAAAACAGAAGTCTGCACGCACCTTCTGGAAGAAAGAATTCCTGTATGAGGAAGAAAGAATACCTGCTATGTTTTATTATATGAATTTTAATGTTTAAAGACTAGGAGAACGTCGAACTTTGTGAAATATTTTATACGAAAACTTTGCTTAGACAGGATCAGTTTTCGTATTGTTTTATTGAATCATAATTTTTTTTCAAGTAACTTTTTAACTAATTTGTAACAGGAACGTTCCCAGGTAATTTTAGCTGGTGTTTGATAAATTGTTGCAACAAAATTACTAACTTGGTAATCATTTCTTTGTTCTTAAATGTAAAGTTCAGTTGCCAATATTTAACAATTTATGGTCAAGTTTACCTTAGTCGGGTTAATTAATATTTGGATTTTGATCTTTTGTGTTCTATTTTAAAATTTTAACGTAACAGAATCATTTCGCTTTGTTTATTGTAATAATTTGTTTTTCTTATAGTTTGTTTCTTTTATTTTATTATTTTATCGACTCTGTTCTCCAAACAGAAATTAATTTATGCCTTTTATTGATATTCTTTTGTAGTGTTATTTTGTTATTGTTTTTTGTATTTTTGTTTGTGTGTGTTTGACTCATTTTTTTTATTATCATTATTGTTTTAATAAATGTAAGTAAGGTCGACTTCTTGTATTTTTGTTTTTGTAAGTGGATCTCTGGTCCAGGCGAAGCAGCTTAATTTCATTATTTTGTTCTTTTGGCTATCAAAAAGCACGTAGTGTATATTCCAAATTTCAATTACAGACTAGATGTCTTTGCTCAAGAGAAAAGTAAATATTGAATTGGCATTTCTCTCTTGTATCGTTTTAAAAGAAGGAAGTCTTCAGAGGACTTCCTCAGCAAAATTAAGTAAGACAAATTAAGTGCTTATACAGTGTTTATTTTGTGTGTTGAGTCTCATTGGTGAAACGTCAGAGCGAGTTTTAATAGAGCTTCCACGAGGTAAGTTACACACAGGGTGAGGTTTCGTAAGAGGCCTATATACAGGGTGTCGGATTCACGAGTAGTCGCGTGACCGACCATCAGAACCCTTCCATCTACGACTGCTGGCGCCCTCTTTTACGACCATCTATTAGTTTAATAAGAGTTTTGGAAAACGGTGAGCTTCTCTTTGTGAGAGATTAGCCAAGTTTATTTGAGAATCCACCCCATCTGCGGCATGAGCTACGGGATTTAACATCTACCATTGGTCTGGACGGGACTTGTGCATACTTTTGAGCATCTTCCCGTTACAATAGTAAGTCATTTTTATTTATTAATTTTTTAGTTGGGAGCATTTTTAGTTTGTTTTGCACAATGGTTATTTAAACACACGTGTGGTTTCTTTGAAAAATTATTTATCGTACTTCAGTTGTTTAAATTTCGTGAAACTGTGTCGTTGTTTTAACGTAGGCAAATCAACACCTGAAATCCGTACATTGGTGTGCGTTGTGTTCATATACAGTTCTTGCATGATCCCGCCTTTCAAGGGACATTTCCAGACTCAGAAAGTGCCGCCTCAGCATGTTACAGGCTTCAAGATGCAAGGAACGTTCCATCACACAGATACGGGTGTTCGTTTCGCTATCTTTATTCCACTTATGTTTAGTACGGTTGCGCCTACCTAGATGTGACTTTTAGTTTTAGCCTACTTGACGCCCCCCAAAAAGGGGGAGTTCAGGGTTATGCTTGAGAATAGGAATGTGATGTCGCTAAAAGAATCTGCCGTAAAATCATATCGTTGTGTTGAAATATTATTGAAGCACTTTGATTTCTTGGGCTACTTGCGGTTGTCTAATCGAAGATACTTCAAGGATTTTTGCAAGTGGATGAATAAACAGTCAAGTGTGAATATACCACAGTGTATTTTATTATTTAGTGTTGCTTGATTTGTACCAGTAGAATTTATTTGGTTCTAGGTATTTCGTTTAAATCTTTGTTAAGATAGAGTTTGTGATATTTTAATACTTTAAAACAATGTAACAAGTTATAGAAATTACAAATAATTTTAATAATGCCTAAAAAAAATTTCGAAATGTCGAATAAATACAGAACGTGAGATGACGACACAATTTGAAAAGTTTTGCATGTACGTCAAATCATAGAGATACTTTCTATTCATAGCAAGCAGTATTGAAAAAGAAAAAAAGAGGTAGTGAAAATCAGAAGAAGTATGAAAGCGAGTGATAGGAAAAGTGAAAACGAGTGAGTGTACGAGAAAGAGCGGAAAAGAAAAAGCCAAAGGGAAAAAAGAGAGAGAAGCTGTTGAAAGAGATGGAATAAAATAAAGAGACACGAGGTGTGGTAATCCAGCTAATTGCAGGTAAGAATACAAAACTTTTTATAGTTAAAGCTTACTACCAAACAATAATAATTTTGCTGATTTTAATGTACGGTTAGAATAAAGACAGAACCTCTGGACGAGCCCCCCATAGTGACTTAATAGTCACCGAATAACAAGAGAAAAAAGAACGCATAGAAACCAATCTTCTTTAATTAGTTTCAGATTGTAAACAGTAGTGTTAGTTTATACAAGAAATTTTAAATTCTATTGCACTGTTTCCTTAAAATTAAAAAGTGAGACTTCACGAAGAATCAGGCATCAACGTTCCACAAGAAAGGCAGAACCTTTGAGAGGATTCTTATATTATTGTTAAAAGCTGATTTTATTTTGAACTTAAAAGTTTTTTTGTTGCTTTGTAATTTTTGTTTGTAAAAGTAAATCATTTAAAATTGACAAATCAACTAGCGGACCAGGTACACCACATTTTATTTCTTTGAACATTTAAAGGCTTGCGATATAGCCCGAATTCCTTCGATAGAAACTCGATTCCTTGCATGACGGCTTCATGAAAAGGGCAGTCGAGCACAACCAAATAGAAGCTCTCACGACCCTTAGAACCCAAGAGGAAGTTTAAACACCCTGCAACCATCACTTTCCCAACGACTTCCAAGTCATTATCAACACACCCCTGGTCACGAGATAACTCAGACCGCAACACCTTCATACCATCAACCTACCAAATACGTCATTCAGTGCTTGGGGTATCCAATCACTTAAGATTCTTCATTTTCTAATCTTCCAACAATAACTATTCCCACAACTCCCTTTGCTCCGTCGCAATTTTATTTTATGCTCCAGGCTTCAGAAAGATTCCAGAGGCCACCAACATCTAAGTCACCAAATGTACAGGTGCGCCAACAGAAGTGGGACGTAGTGCACTCGTTTATAGGTGAGACGCGGTGCGCTCGTTTATGAGTGGACGTGAGTGGCGTGACTAACTTTGTAACAGCAGTAGCGGTGGAGCTGGCGGACAACTGGCAAGCGGTTTGACCACGGAAGCGACCCGCATATCGCTTCACATTTCCCTCCGGACCAACTAGGCCCGACATATTGCATGACGTTTTGTCTCAAGTTTGTTATCAAACTTACTCTTTCTTACCTTTTGACCGCGTGCAGCAGCGTTTAGCTTTTCCAGAAATCAAATCCCAATTAGGTTAAAAAGGCATTAGCTCACACTGGCCTCTGCTTCTTCACAAAAGCAGGAACACTTATGATTTTGACTTGACTCTACTCAAACCCATTAAGAACCGACCGTTGGCAGATACAGTCCCGATTTCGTTTCCAAAGAAGTGCAATAGGCAGAATAGTATAATGGTAGGACCGATACCCTTACCGACAGTGCTTACACAAATCGCTTACTCTTCCGATCGATTCTCTACTGTATATACCATAATATTATATCAAGGCACGGATTTATATGCACTGTAAAATACTAAAATATGTGCGTGTATATGCACGGGAAATTAACGAAATTTGCGCTGGGTTTTTAAAAATATGCACTAAATTGTTGCATACAAACATAAATTAAAAATTAATGTTTAGCGCTGGTAATTTATTTATGTTACAAAATCTCCAAATAAAATACAATAAAAAAATGCAACAATACATAGGAATAACCCCCATACTAAAATGCAATGGAATATTTAATGTTACAATAAAGTACAAATTTACAGCATTCTAGCCGCATAGCAAATCGTTTTGGGAAATGATTCCTGTTTTCTTTCTTTTTCAACTGTTTTCATTCTTTGAACTATTTTTTACAACTGTACACACTACAAGCAGGCACTTTTAGATAAAGTTTAAAACCTAATCTAAAAACTGCTTGTAAAGACACTACCAAATGTGAATGCAATGTATGTAAAAGTCAAGCGTCTGTTGCGACAGGTCTGCACATTGACGTCACACACTTCTCAATTATTGCTCATAACTTCCTTATCTTTTGAGATAAATACCTAAAAACTTCAACTTGAGACAAACTTGTTTTTCTGTGTTGTAATCCCCTTTAAACTGCAATTGTCAACAAAGTCTTAAAATACAGTTATAGACGCAATAGTCCTAAGAACTTTTAAAAAAAAGTAAAACTTGTTTGAGGGTTTGAAGGGTTCTTAGATTGTATTTTCTTTTTTTTCACGATTTAAATTTAATTTTTTTACTAATGATTAACAGTCTTCACCAGAAAATTGAAGGAATTATGCAGGGATATGCTCTTAATTAAAATATATGCACAATTGACTCGAAATATGCAAAATATGCAAATTTATTTTGACGTCATTTAATTGTATTTTATTAAACACCGATAGAAACAAAAGCATTTTTTTGACATATCTATAGTTACAAATATGCATTTGCATAGAATCCGTATCTTGACAATACCGAATCAACTAACTATTATCCCTACCGTCCTACTATATATTTTAAGTAGCTGACACTTTAGCATGCTTTCCTCCATCCTTCTAGCATTGTAAACGAGATTTTGATTTACGTGTTATTTGCTAGCTTAGCGAGCGTACGCGGTAATGTAAATAATATTAAATTTTGTTATTTCATCGCTTTGTTGTTTTGATTTGCACTGAGACCTCTGTTTGCACCGTATTAATTAGCATTAGCAGTACCGTCAACCCCAATAAGACTTCTGGAGTACCGTCTTCTTCACAATAGTTTCCAGGACTCAGTGGTCCATAGAAGAAATCGCTGTTACCAAGAGAGCAAACTCTAAAAACGGGCACTTGAACACCGTTTACGAGAAAACGCCTACAGATCCCGAAAAGAGCGTTGCAACATGTGTTTAACACTTACAAAGTGTTAAATTCACGTCCGTTTTATCTAAGTGTAAGAATTCATCCCAATTTCTAATCCTTTTATCCAGTGATGCCTTTTCATTGGCCTTACTAAGGAATTTTTATAAAAGAAGTTACAATTTACCTCATAAATTCTTGAGTCATTTATTTTTGAAATTATTTAATTACTATTATAGTCATTAATTCATATATCTTAACAAACCGCTGCGTTTCCTGCATTGACGATATTATTTCAAGCCAGTTTCTGGTGGTGTGAGGCAATTTTTAAATTACTAGTAGATCCTATGCATGACATTTTGCCTTCCAATAACTTTTTAGTGGTTTTTTTAAAATAATTTTTAATTGGTTCTTTAAATCTCATCCTCTTTTGTGGAAGGAAGAAAACGTAAGTGTGGTTTTGATTCAGCCTTGTCTTGGCGCTGAGGAAACACGAGTTACGACTATGAACCTTTGGACGTGTTCATTGACAACGACCCTTTTAAGTCCTCTGGAGTTCCTTAAATTGGGTATTGTTTTGCAAACAGTTTAGTTTCCTTATTACAATATAAACAATTAATGCTTAGAACAACTTTTTCTTTAAAAATTATCTTAAAGATTAAAGAAAAGAAGAAATTCCCACATCTGGAAGAAAATGTACAAGAGCAAAAAAAGTTAAAAGGCAAAGCATACATCAAATTTGAACACACAACTGTCTTCCATCGTTCTAATAAACCGAAACGTAAATGTAAAGTGTTTGTTAATAACGTAACAGGAGCTGCTTTATACACTGAAGTCTTAATGCCATTGAAAAATAGTATCCGTAAATATTTCAGATACGTTTACAGGCATTGTAGTAAGTAAAGCGTTAAAAAATAAGACAGGAAAGCATCTGCTTCATAACAAAATTAAAAATGACGCCAAGGAGCACTTGAGGAAGCACATAACATCATTCCCAGCCTTAGAGTCGCACTACCGCAGGCATTCTACAACTAAAGGATATTTGAATGCCTCCTTAAGCATTTTCATAAATGTATCAAGGGTATAAGGAGAATATGACAT
The DNA here is from genome assembly GCA_011009095.1 of Ignelater luminosus. NCBI lineage: Eukaryota > Metazoa > Arthropoda > Insecta > Coleoptera > Elateridae > Ignelater > Ignelater luminosus. The sequence goes on along the minus strand of VTPC01000432.1, from coordinate 8,483 downwards.
AGATTCAAGGCCAATTGCTTTGGAGAAGTACAGGCTTATGTTTAACGCATACGATTTGGAATTCGATTGCTATTGCAACGGTCGATTTGTGCGCCGGTACTTTGTCCTGGTGAAAGAGCACTTTTTGCTTCAACAGATGCAGTCTCTTTCGCTTCAGATCGGCGTTGAATCGACCCAACAGCTCTGCATAATATACTCCGGTGATCGTTTTGCTCTTTTCAATGTAATCGATGTGAATTATACAGTAAGCATCCCAAAAGACTGTGGCCATAATCTTGTTTGCCCACAAACACACCTTGGCTTCCTTCGGCTTCGATTCGCCAAGAGCTGTCCACTGTTTCGACTGCTTCTTGGTCTCTGGTGTGTTGCAATGAATCCATGTTTCATTCACGGTTACGAAATGATATAAAAGTCCTGCTTATAGTTGTTGAACTTGACCAAACACTCCTTTAAAATGGTCAGACGATCGCGTTTGTTGTCGACAGAAAGCAAATGCGGCATCTATCTGGTAGAGAGCTTCCGCATTTCCAATTATTAAAGCAAAAAGTTAAAGTACCCGTGCAATGGAGATGCGCACAGTCTCAGTTATTTCGCTCTTAGTCACTCTTAGAACGTTGATTATCATTCCATGAATTTTATTGACCATTTCTGGTATGGTGACCTCATTTAGACGACCTAGCAGCTCATCATTAAAAATGCCCGTACGACCGCGTTTAGATTCAGCTATCCAACATTTTATTATTGATAGCGAAGGCGTAGAGTCCCCATAAACATCGTTCGTTTTCATTTTCAAAAACAAGTATTTAATCACTGCTCGATATTCGATTTTATTCATTTTTGTAAAAGTTGTTAGCTTTCAATGACTGTCTAACACAAACTAATTCACGCAGCGGGTTGACAATTCCGAAGCACTCGTTTCAAAGTTAACAACATTGATGTGATACTGGTAGCGCCATCTCTTGCCTAGGCCCTCTAATTATCAGCCCAGCCTCGTAATCTCAAATTTGCATCGCTCTCGTTTTGGGAAAGCATAAAAGTTAAAATTTCGATTTTTCTCTTGGTCTTGAATTACAACCGTTCACGGAATAAAATGTGTTGTTGTTACAGGAAGATTTTAATTTAGATTCCATATTACCAAGATTCAATAAACTTGTGGTTATGACATTCTTTTAAAATAAAATGCACTTAAGTTGCACGAAAGACCCAAAGAATTAACAATAAACATTAAATAACGCCTTAAACCTTGACACAAGCGTAAACAGCACGTAAACTGATGTAAACAAATGCGGGTGCTTTCTCAATTTAGTTGAGCATTTTTGCATGATTTTTGTCACCATGATCATGTGTCGCGAAATCTTAGACATGAAAATAATGCAGGAACTTTTCCAGCCGCTGCGCTGCTTGAAGGCACTTATTTGAATTTGTGGGCATTCCCTATAGCATCCTGTTCATTTGTGAGAACTGCAACGCATTTGCTTTATGATTTTACCGTTTTGTCTTTAGTAGAGTTATCGGCTTGGACAGACATGGGTTTTCAAAAACTATGTGATTCCCCTGAATATGCATATTACTAGACATTTAATGACGAATTGTAGTCATTGTTGAACTAATACTCATATTTTCTAAGAATCCATAGTGCATGCTCAACATTTTTTTATATAAAATCTGTTCCTTTATACAAAAAAGTAATATTACTGTAACAGCGTACTCTTTATAGAATTGCATGATTTTATTCAACTAGATATTTCTCTAACAGAAAACAAGAATTAAAAAGTATCTAATCAATCATCACTGCACTTTGTGAAACTAGCAGGTGTTATAAACATTTTGTAAAGAATGTTTTATGTAAAGGGTTTAGAGTTTATAGTAGAATGAATGATGAATGCTTACGTTCATTCAGAGAAAGAAGGATTGTGATGTAGGCAAGGGTTGGATGGACAAGGGTATGTTTTAAACTTAACCATGTGTAAAAATCAAGGTAGGACTAATTTCCAACTAATTTTAGATTTTTAAGGTATACAAAACAACGCTAAACTCTACGTTTGCTTTTACTTCAGCTTTCTACGTCATAATTTTATGTTTTAGTTGAAACTTTACGGAAAATGAACTCTTTGATGTGCAAAATGAGGGCAATTTTATTAGAAATTCTATACGGTCGCAACAACCGAGCTTTTAACTTCATAATTCTCAACTTTCTTAATAAGGCAATTATTTTTCTAGTTTTATACCTTAGTTTGTAGTTAGGGAAACCATCCTGCTAGCAGAGAAAGATAGAAATAGAATTGTTGCCAGTGCCAACTTCTTTGGAATTTAAAATTTTATTTTTGTAATTAGTAACTCTTCATAGCTTTATTTTCTTTATAAGTGTTTGCAAAAACTCTCGTATTAGAATGTCTCATTACAGCGTGGTATTTGTTTTTGATGTAAATTATATTAAATAAGACTTCAACTTTCAAATGCGAGCTCCTTATTTTTGATGTTTATTAATCGTCTGGTTGCTTTCAAAGCAAGGTTAATTTCATGGAATAGTTACCGTTAAATAGGTATTGTTCCGATAAAAATTCTTTCAGTGAATGTTTGATTAAAGTTGAAATGAGAAAACCTACATGTAATTCTTGAACGAAAAGGTGTTTTTGACTTTTTCATTTTTGGTTTTGATTCTTTAATGTATCATAGACGTTTCCTATGACAAAATACACACACAATCAATGAATGATGTACCGTATTCTATAATATAGACCCTTAGTACACATATTAGGAATGTAGACTATCACCAGGGATGAAAATGCTAGTGTAATCATCAAGACAGTTCATACCTAATAATAATAAAGAGAGCAATCGACTAATAAATTCATGTGCATCTTGTAGGTATTGACTTGTAGCAACATATTATTACATCTATGTATCTGAACATTTATATCACAAATGCTAGTACATTGAAATAACTCAAAGTGTTTTGTCTTTTGTTTTAATAATATTTAATGAACATGAAATCAATAAATAAATCATCCTGATATTCTCTTTTTACCACTCAAACACAGAATACAAAGAAAACATCTTTATGAAAATATTATAGTCATAATGACACCAAAGATGCCTGCATAAATCACACAGAAAACAGTTTAATAAACACTAAAAGTATTTACATGAGATGTAAGAGATTGGTGAAACATAATTGTTACATGAATACTAACAAAGGCAGTATAACCACAACGAACTCCGTTTTGTTACTTTCTTCAGACTTCGGCAGCCATTTTGACCATGTTTCCGAGGTGATATCAAAAAACTGAAACTACACGTTTGTCTTATTTTTTGATGTAGAATCCAAATCCAAAGTCAAAATTTCAGAATTTGACAAAAAAATGCATACAACATACAGGCATACAGACAGACAGACAGACTTCGCAAATTCATTAACGACTCCTTCGGAGTTTGTTGAAAATTGTAAGTTGTGGTGCGCAATTTAGTGTTTTCCTGCGTTTTCCTCTGTTTTTCAATGGAAAGTGATGAAGATATTTCTTGCACGCCTCCACAGATTGCAAAAGCAGCGGAGGAGATAACTTCTTTACACCTCATCCCAGAAAAATCGAGAAAATTGTTTGAAACTACATACAAACAATTTATGGAATGGAAAAGAAAGAATGACATTAATTAGTTTTTGGAACAGGTACTTTTGGTTTTTTTTTGAAAAACTGGGAAATAAATATAAATGAAGGGGCCAATGCAAGAAGTGGACATGTCCATTTTTTTATCGGAAATGAGTTATTTGTTTGGACATGTTCTTGAATCGTTACTGCATCGTTGTGAGCAAGAACTAGACTTCTGCCGCTAACATAGATCATATACGAGTGCGATGTTGGTTGTCTACCTACTAAGTACTGTGCAAGAAGTGGACATGAACTGGTCATGTCCAGTTTTTGCAAAGTATTGTGGGTAGTTGTGTACCGTGTACGTGACTACAACAGTGTGTTTATGTGAAGTGTAGTGTTATTGTTAACCTATTTATTGTGGTATTAGATAGTGCACAATGAGTTCTTCATCAGAATCAGAGAAGGATCCTTATGCTGGCAGTGATTCTCAAACAGACCCTGAATATATACCATCAGAAGGTAGTGAAACTGAGGAACCTAACCTCACTTTAAGGGAAGATAAAGGCAAGAAACTGTTGAGGAAAAAAACCAGTGGCAAAGAAATGTGAGGAAGGAACGCAAAACTGCTGGCAAAGAATATGTTAATACTTTGAAACAAGTAGTACCAGAAAAACAACTAGGAAATGCATGTAACTGCAAAATGAAATGTTTTGACAGAGTTACAGCTGATACCAGAGTGGCAATATTTAAAGCATTTTATAAACTACTAAGCAAGGACTTGCAGGATGCATATTTATCTGGAAAATTGCCATAAAACAAGTTGCACAGCACAGAAAACGCAGCGATGAAAATAATAAACCAAAAAGTGTTTATTGTACATTTTCTGTAAGTGGATATTTTGATACCTACTTAAATTTATTCTGGTTATAGCGCACACATTTGTGAATGTCAAAGAGGGAGTGGTATGGTACTCACATTTTATCTGTTTGAGGTTAAAGAAAATGCTACTAAAGTTCCTGTATGTAAAAATGCACTGCTTGCTATACACGGAATAAAAAAAGGTAGGATCAGCAGAATAATCGATCACATGAAACTCAATGTGACTCCTCCAATAGACCGGCGTGGAAAACATAACAATAGGCCAAATCAAGTTACTCCTGACATATTAGCTCAGTTAAATGCTCATATAATGAGCTTTCCTATAAATCACACTACAGTAGAACTGATAATTTACAAAAGTATTATCTATCACCATTGCTAAATGTTTCTAAAATCCATACTTTGTACTTAGAAAAGTATGAGCCCGATCAATATAGAATATTACAGGAGAATAGGGACAATGAAAACTTTAAACCTGTAATAAAATACGAATTCTTTCGAAAATATTTTACCGAAAATTTTAATATTTCATTTGGAAAGCCTAAGTCAGATTCATGTCAGAAATGTGACAAACTAATGAACAAACTTTTAAGTGCTGAAACAGAAGAAAAGAAGAGACAGCTCAGAACAGAAAAAGAGTTACATGTTGCCAAAGCAGAAACATTTTATAAAGATCTCAAGGCAAAGACAAAATTGTGTAAAAATAATGATCATGTTGAAGTTATTACATTTGATTTCCAGCAAAATCTTCCGTTACCAGTTGCACCAGGTGGAGACGTATTTTACAAAATTCAAATGTGGGTGTACAACTTCTGCATTCATGTCGCAAGCACGGGTAAAAGCTACTTCTTTTTGTATGATGAAACGCTTGCTGGAAAAGGACAAAATGAAGTTATCAGCCTACTTAATTATTTCTTCAACAATATCCTTAGACCTGAGGTTACTGACGTCTACATGTTTTCGGACAACTGTGCGTCACAAAAAAAAATTATGTCATGACGCAGTATCTTTACAGTCTTATTGAAACTGGTAAATTTAAATTTATTTACCAACGTTTTCCTGAACCGGGGCACAGTTATCTACCCTGTGATCGCTGCTTCGGAGCTATTGAACAAGGAAAACGAAGATATGACAAAATATACCTGCCAAATGAATACGCCAAAATTATTACAGAATCTGGAAAGAAATTTGTGGTTATTCCGGTTCAACAAAAAATGTTTCTGAATTTTAAAGACCACTTTTTACCAATGTTCAAAAAAACTCCAAGCCGAAAAACTGAAAAATTTTACAATATCCAAATACAGAATCTTTCGTTATGACATTACCAAAATGCCAAACATTTTATGTAGTGTGTCAGCATCACTACAGGTGTATGAAGAATTGGATATAAAAAATAAAAACATATCTGTCACCATGCCGAATGATACCACTTTTTTGTATAATGAAAGAAGGAAATTGAAACAAAAAAAGTTTGAGCATGTAATGACGTTAGCATCTTACTATGTGCCAGTAGCTGATCAATGGTTTTATGAAGATATAAAAAATTATCATAGAGAATTTGCTAATACAGAAAATCATTCGTCGTGCTCAGAATATGAAGAAAACCACTACTAAATTGATATTTAATAATAATATAGATTGAATCACTGTTCTTACATATAAAAGTTTAGGTTTTCAAGAAATAAATATATTTCAAAAATCAAATCTTAATTTACTGTGCAAGAAGTGGACATCTCCAACAGATTTTATTTTTTTGCAGCCGTAAAAAAATATATAACGACTAACCATACACACTGAAATATCCACATACTAGTCATAAATAGCTACTATAAATCAAAAACTTGTTAAACTACAGTATTTAAGCTGCAAACGTTTTTTTCGTTTCCTGTAAAATTGTAAATTGTCGACATGTCCACTTCTTGCATTGGCCCCTTCAAATGTTCTTCACTTTGGACGTACTGTTCCATGTTACGAACTACGCTTAACGTTAATCATAATATAAAGATAGAGCACGGGCTCTGTTAAAACGCAAAGGTGAAGGTTACAAACCAAAAAATGAAAGAACTCTCAGCCCAAAACAAATTCACTTGTTCATAATGCAAGCCCCAGACGAACAATATTTAGCAACCAAGGTATGGCATTATGGATTCTAAATTCTTAAATAATTTTTTTCTGAAGGTTGCTCTAATCATAGAAATAATGGGAGCATGTCGAGTACAAGAACTTAATAATATGCAGATTGAAGATTTAAAAGACTTGAACAAAGCTTTTCTCGTGACAATACTTAATACAAAAACAAAAATCGTAAGAAGATTCACCGTTATTGATAATTTCTATACAATCTGTAAAAAATATCTGCATTTACGACCAGCGGGAGTATCATCTTAAGCATTCTTTTTAAATTATCAGAAAGGATTGGCATAAATAAATTTGGTGTCTTGGCGAAAGAAGTCGCAATATATTTGAAGTTACCAAATCCAGAATCGTTTACTGGACACACATTTCGTAGATCTTCCGCCACTTTATTAATTGATGGACGAGGAAATATAACGGATTTAAAACGCCACAGAGACTGGAAAAGCACTTATGCTGCAGCGAGTTACATAGATGCAAGTGTTGGTAACAAAATGGCAACTGCCACGAAAATTATCAAGCATCTAAATAATTCAAAAGCTGGACCGTCCATAAGTGCTAGAGCAACAAGCAAGAATCCTTTTGTCGGAGATTGCTGTGCAAATATTGTAGACAACTTTTCTACTGTTAAGAATAGTGTTAGTCTCGGTACGAACGGCACACCTGTGCAATTTTCAAATTGTTCTGGGTTCTTTACTTTCAATGTTTTTCTAACAATAAATAGTTTGAGATTATAACAATTTCTAATTATAACAATTTCTATTTTTTTATATCTATAAATTGGCAACCAACAAAACACCGCTAAAAAATAAAATCCATAAAACACTAGTTTTTTATGAGTATGATTATATCCCTATGGTTACGCGTATAACGACTATATTATTGAAGAGTCGTAGATAATTGTTATTTATACAACAATAGTGTAAAGTGAAGTTTTTTGAACGAGTAGAAAGTTTAAACCCTACGAATTCAAAAAACACACTCTACACTCGAGTTGTATACAATATATTTTGCACGACCGTATTTTAAAGAAAATAATAAGAAAAACCATTGACGGTAGATTAAAAAATGCAGTTGGCCAAGATCATAGGAACGCATAATGATTTCATTACGACATCGATATGGCCATTATAACATCGATACGTGAAATTAATTGCAAATGTTTATAATTGTCAACTTTCGACATTGGTAACTAGTTGTAAAGTGCCAACTTAACAGGCGGTCGTGCAAAAAAGATTTTATTAAATTTGAAGGCTGTGTATTGCTTAAGTCTTAAATCATATGTATATTTAAATGTAATTTTAAGAATGATTCGTGTTCTAATTGTTTAAAGAGTTTTATTAATTAATATAAATAACAGTCCAATAATACTAACAATAAATTAGCACGTAATAAAATATATTTGGTGTAAAGTGTTGGATTTTCTTTGATATATTTTAAAAGCAAATAATGAAAGTGACAAGAACTTAAAAACACAAATTTTTATAAACGTCTTCATAAAAAGTCTTACTGATATCTAAACATAACTTTTCTAAAAAGTATTATTTAGACGTCTGTAATGTCATTTTAAAATTTGTATGTTGTTTTAATATTTTGTGAATATATCCAGTTATTCTCGTTTATTAAATCTCGATTTAAAAGTGTTTTCAATTTTTCTTGAGCTTCAGACGTTTAGATTTCGCAAAATTGCGTCGACTTTACGCCGTCTCGTGTTGAGCTTGTCTTAAAGTAGGCTAATTTACAACTAATTTTCGGTGCATACGGGAGCGCGTGATTTCAACGTCATCTACGATCATGCGAAATCCATGGTCGAACATCAGAGACACTGCTTTTCAATCGACAATAATTTTAGAATCGTTATGCATAAAAATGGTGATTTTT
>VTPC01000431.1:44834-178136 GCA_011009095.1 Ignelater luminosus | reverse complement strand
TATCAAAAATCTAACTAAAAACTTAAAAGTAGGTATTGTTATAGTAAATAAGACTTGTACAGAAAGACTAAAGAGAGCATAGATCCCGATATGCGCTTTTGTATAACAATTCTGATTTTCTGAGTAAAAGAGGGATGGGGCTTTGTTTCACCACCAATCGCTTCACTAGTTTTGTACCCAGAGATTTTGATCAAAGTTTAAAACCTCTTCTGAGCGCGTTATTATTTGTTGTGTTTTTTAACAACTTAATGTAGTGTATGAGGAACTAATGGGGCTAGCATTCTATATTAGTGGTTTGTCATTTCTCCAAGGAATTAGTAATTATCAAAGCGTCTAGAGCTTTTTTACAAAAAAGTAAAATACATTTGTGTTATTCGTATATTTTATAATCCAGGCAAGTGTTGTTAAATCTTCAAAAAATCTGAGTCATAAGAAATGCCAAAATCAAAAGAGAGAATAGCATTTAATCAATCCGCCGACTTTACTTGAGAAATAGCTAAAAAAAGTCTTATCTAAGATAATGTTTTTGGTAATGAGTCATAAGGTTTCTGCGTGACAGGTAGAATGCTTGGAGCTGTAGCTGTGATTACTGATTAGTATATCTCGATACAAGTGCGCTATCACGTCATAAAAGAGACAGCGCACCTGTATCGAATACAAGTTTTTGCATTCGTTTACACAAAATAAGAAAAAGCGTTAATTTACTGTAAATTCTGAAGTTAACTTTGAGACACATGAATGGAACCATTTATATATTTATTAGTTATGTATTACTTTTTTGTTTATGTATCTATCAAAACAATTACAAGAACTAATCTTCTGTGTATGCTAACTGGAGAGGCAAAAACACCTGACTCCATTTGTCAAAATAGGACTTTACATTCAATATGGATAATTCCACAAAAGCGTAGTGCTACTAAAGCACATTACCTTCCAAATAGCAAGCCAGTCTCTCAAAAAAAAAATAAAGCGACATGAGGATGGACATTCTCCACACTTATTTAATTCTGTCAGTTGTACCTTGTTTTACAATTGAATACCTCAGTTACTGAAATTTCTAGAATTTATATCTCAAACGACAGGCGGCGTTGTTTCCTTGTCTTTCTGACTCCAAAAGGAGTCGGTAGTTGTTATAGGAGAACCTTCTTTTTTAACTCGGCTAACCGAATGGAACATAATGTGAACAAAAGCGTTGATGCAGTATCTGACTGATTTTGATGAAGTAGCAGGTGGAGACTTACAAAGGCAATTGCTAGAGGTTGTTGGTATTATATAGGAACACCGATAGCTGTTATGAAACCGGAAGAAGTGCTGATATAGTGCGCGCCACGAAAGACGTTCGATGAAGAAAACTTTAGAAGAGAATAGAAAGCAAATAACCTGACGACAATGGTCCACCTTATTCTAACAAATGGAGGATTTTCGGGCCGCAAGGCGCGAAGGGTACTGCAACCGAGTATCTGTGGTTCTCAAAATAGAACAAACCCGTACTTAAACGAAGAACGACGACTATATACTTCCGTGCACCACACACTACTGAAGTACAAGCAATACAGAAAGATAACTAAAATATTTAATAACAAAAGAAACTTGAAACTCTCTAAATTTGGGAATCGCTAATGGGTGACCCCATCTAAGATCCTTATATCTCCTTAGGCTTTCTTCGCAACAGTTAAAAATTTGAAACCACTTTCGTGTGGTACAGTAACTCCTAAGAAGAATCCGACCTGATAGTATGAAGAAGTAGAAACAACACAGATAGGCAGACTAAAATTAAATAACCATGGAAACTAACAAACAAATTCTATGCTCGAGAGCAGAAGAGCAAAAGCCTTACGGTTATGCTTTGGTCATCAATGTCTATGCTGCAGAGAATTGCAGCGTTTTCTATTTCATTTCGACAATAGATACTAACTCATGGTACGTTTGCTCGACTTCAAACTGTAGACTAGTGCAGGTCTGTACATATGTTAACAACCCTTACACATGATGCCCCTTCCACTTTTTTTTTACTATAAATGTTTACCAGATATATGATGATAAAATTCAATGAATATATCAGGATTAAATATATATAGCTGTACGCTACTTGGTTATCACAAAAATATTATTCAGAAAAATTTTGATTTTTCAATATAGGGCTGGCTTGTCTTCTCACATTTGTACTTAGCTATTCTTTTCTGTTCCGGATTTACCTGTAAGCCAAATTAATCCTTTCTCAGGAGTTTCAATGAAAGAAATATTTAATTTGACTTAATCATAAGCGTTTTTATTTCCTCATTCTATAATATGTGTTATTTAGGTTCCTATCTAATCTGAACTTACACGTTATGCAAAGTTTGTTTGGGTATACCTCACAGCACTAGGTTAAAAGTATAAAAATAAGTTTTGTTTTCTTATTACAGTAATATAATTCCCTTTTTTGTTTACCTATTCAAAATATTTCTTGCAGTACTCTCCATTTATAATCGTTTATCTTTTTTTACTTTTTCTGTCTTGTTTATTTTTCCGTAAGCAACATATTAGCATTCATCGTTTGTGTTTGCTGTTTTACTTGATCAAAAGTGAACGAACTAATATTTGTTGTTCAACGATTGTTTTAGTACCTAGCGAACGTATTCCTTTTGTTGTTTGCTGTGATTGAATAATACGCAGTCTTAACCAAATTTTTAGTGACTTATGTCATTTATAAAGGATAAAATTAGGTATGCTTTGTATTACAATTGCGTCTGCACCTTAAATTAAGCTCGAAACCCATTGTGGGTGGCCGATGAATACCAGTGAATAAATAAAAGTAGAAACTTCAATGTCGTAAACACTTATTTTTATATTTTTTTTTCTTGGTAAAAAGGCTCAGTGTATACAACGATGGAGCAAAAAATATAATGCCAAAGAAAACAAATTCAATTGAAAATTATTTTCTATACCCTGGAGAACATCAAGAGTGTAATTATAAGTGTGCGTCCCAACCTTGACCTGACAATCTTTTATGCAAAATTTGATATGGGATTGTAGAATTCATCACAAGTTGTCATTATAGATGTGCATTAGCTATAATTTGGCCCTTGTGAATTTTAAATTGTGCATAGATAAAAACAACTAATAAAAAACTTGGTTAAGCGGTATTATGGATGGGTCAAGCAAACTACCTTACAATCCAAAACAAACCTGCCAATGTTGTGTTAGGGGTGACTGACATATAGTTATGTCGACTTTTTTTCTTGCCGCCTTAACGCGAGAATTTTTTGCCGTTTTGGATCTATCAAACACGAACGTGCTCTTCATGTTTATTTCTTATCTGTTCGCTGGATATTTTCTCTTAATGGTATAATTTTAAAATGATGAGGCTGAAACTCTTTACCGTACAAATAACAGGAAAATTGCATTAGAAATTAATGATTCTACAAAGAAAAAATGTTGTATTGCATAAGTCTACCTTGATTCCTGCTACATTCAAGCCAGTCACTATTGAATCACAAATTTATGTATTTGTTTAATCTTAAAAACAGGTCTTTTAAACAATACGGCGCCATATGCGCTTTCATAACATAAAAATTATTAGATACGACCGTGATTTCTGAACTTTTCTTTCAAATTTTTCTAATTTATTACATGTACTGGAAAAGGATGTGTTGTCCCCAATTATTAAATGCATGAATCTTTGGTATGCATATAAATAATGATGTAATGTAAATAAATGTTTTTCGCAGCTTCCGCGAAACAAAACGACATTAATAACAACAATGTGAAATGTTGTACTGATTTGCATGTTTGTTGTTCTCGAATAGAGTCTCAAACGACAACAATACTGGTGACGACCAGGATATCCAGAAGGGAATTCCATATTTAATAAATGCTAAATTATCTTTACCTTCGTACATTTTAAGTAATAGTGATGAATCACGATGAATATGTTCTTAAATTAATAATCACGACTAGAAAATTACGATTCACGATACCCTCCGACCAAAAGGGTGCAAAAAATCATGTCGTTGGCCCTTAGTTCAACAGCGAACAATAACATTAAAAATTATAAGTCATGTCTATTTTTTTATCTAGCTTTAATTATTAGATACTATTCATTATTAAACGAAAATATCTCGACATTCGCGCCCACCTTTATAATTAGAAGTTGGTTGTTGTTAATACGAAACGAAGGGGGTGTTACTGACTTTTCTTTTTTTATATCATTTCTTTTGTGATTATCGTAGCGAAAAGCTTACTTTAATTTATTGCAAAGATAGTTGTTTGAAGTCAAAATATATAAGAGAAGGTAACCAAGACGTTGTAAATCTTCGTGTACAGGCACTAACGAGAAACCAGTTTTTTCGGTGCTATTAACAAACATAAAAAATGTATTTTAATTTTTTTTTCAATGTAGTGCGTCAGATACTAAAGTTTAATCGTGCAAAAAGTGGCTACAGAATATAATATATCCGAAAAGATAAAGTTGCGTATAAATCTTCTTAGTTTCAAGAATCTTATGTTACTTAAGTGAAAGATTCACGCTATAAAAAGTCTATTTTACATAAAATATAATCGAGAGTAAAAGTTATTTATGATGTACATTACTTTGCCTATTTAAAAAACTGTTCACTAATAAAACTTATGCATCCAGACTAATATGTATTCTAAAAATAGCCTGTTGAATCCCCTATCAAATATTCAGCAGGTAGGTGTCTTTATCATAAAACAGAAATAAAGTAATATATTTAAATGATATCTTGAGATCTTTAAAACTTACTAAACAAGAAAGCTCAAGATTAATAATAGAAGAGCCCGTTATTCTGCCTTTTTTTAAAAAAACTGTTTTGTCAGCAAAAAATAGACCTTTGAAATCGTATTAGATTCTAAAGTAATAAATTAATTATTGCAAATGTACATTTTTATTTTATTATAAATTATCATCGGTATTATAAACTAATTATCGCTAATGGCAAATTGTCAAAAATTAAAGAAATCAAATTTAATTTAAAAATATATACCTATAACTTCTGTTTTTTCAAGCAATCTTTTACCAAGGCACACCTTCGATATTCAGATAAAATGAGGATTTGTATAATTTTCTCACTCTCTTCGACCTGTAGCTCCAGAAGGAACAAAGGGTACCTCGGGTGGGGGGGAGGAGGGATGTTTCATTTGCCTGTGGTAGATGGTAGAGCGGTAACCTCTACTCATCTTGGTTGGAGTCCGTTCTGCGTATATTTTTGGCTAATTTCTTCCACTTTTGCCGATTTTGAGCTGTATGTTTTATCGCTCCCCATAAAATGTTTAGTTGCTGCATTTCTCTGGTATAGTGTGGTCTACCTTTCTTCCGTTTCCCTCCTATGTTGAAATGTAGTGCCTGTCTAGTAAAGTTGTTGTGTGGTTTCCTTAATGTATGCCCAATCCACTCCCATTTTCCGTGTCTAATTGTTATCTCTAGTCTTTCTTCGTTTGATATCTGTCATAACCTTTAGTTTGTTATTTTATCGGTCCAGAATATTTGGTGGATTTTTCTTGGACATTTATTAGTGAATGCTTGTAACATTCGTATACGTTGTTTATTCATTGTCCATGTTTCTGCACCGTACAGTAATACGCTCTTAACGTCGATTTGGAATAAACGTAATTTTGTTTTAACTGTAATATTCTTTGATCTCCATATTTTGCTCAGCATATTAAGCAACTTTTGGGCTTGCTCTATTCTCCTTCTTATGTCTCTTTGAAAGTCTCCCGTTTTATCCACTACTCTTTCTAAGTAACAGAATTCTTCAACCTCTTCAATATTTTTATGCTCTATGCTTATACTTCTTTCATCTTCTTCTCCGTGTTTTAGGATCTTTGTCGTCTTCTCATTTATTTTAAAACCAACTTGCTCTGCTACTTCTTTGAGTCTGATTATTTTTCTTTGCATCTGCTTTTTCTTTCTAGTTATTAGGCGTATGTCGTCCGCAAATTCAAGGTCTTCAAGTTTGTTAAATGTACCCCAATTTATTCCGGATATATTATTTCTTGTATTCTCTATCACCAATCTATGATGATTAGGAATAGAGTTGGTGATAAAACGCACCCTGCTTACTCCTGTGTTAATTACAATTTTCTCGGACAGTTTCCCTGCATGTTCTACTTTTGCTGAAAAGTTTTCATACACAATTTTTATCATTTTTCTTATTTTTTTTGTAGTCCATATGAGTCTAGAATTTCCCACATGTTCTTCCTCGTTACTGAGTCAAATTGAAATCTAGATGCTTTCCCCCATTTCTTGGGTTTGTTCAAGTATTATCCTCAATGTGCACATTTGATCTACGCATGAGCGCCTGCTCCGAAGTCTGCCTGGTTTTACTTTAGTTTCTGGTCTACCGCAGTTTTCATTCTGTTTAATATTATTTTACACAATACTTTACTAGCCATGCATAGAAGGATTATTGGTCTCGAGTTTTTTTTCCTTTTTATTCTTCTCCTCTCTTCGATTGTATTCAATGTTTTTGTTTTCCGACTTTGTCTTCAACTGTTTCTTCTGCGCTTTTCATTACTGCATCTTTGAAATATTGCCAAATATTTGCCATCGAAAGGTTTCTAAGTAAGTTAATTTCTCCGATATTTTTTTGCATGTTCTTCTTATGCTCCGCCAGTATTTTTTTTCTTTTAATTTGGTAATATTTAATTTCGCGCGTACCGGTAGGATGTTGTTGCCCTTCCTGCTTATTTTTATTTTGGCTCTAAGAAGTTGATGGTCTGTTCCTACATATGCACACCTTATTACTCTTGTATCTTGTAGGGAGTTCCTCCATGTGATGATATGATCAATTTGGTTTCTATAGATACACCTCCAGGTGATATCCAAGTTGATCTGTGGTTGTCGTTGTGCTTGAATAAGGTACTCGCAATAACTAAATTATTTGTCAAGCAGAAGTCTACTAGTCTACAGCCGGTCTCGTTAATTTTCCCCGTTTCTAGTTTTCCCATGATGTTTTCCTTGCCTTCATTGTCTTTGCTCACTTTTGCATTTAGATCGTCCACTAATAATTTTATGTCCCTCGGTTGTTTCCTTTGTATAATCTCCGAGTTTCCTTGGAGTTCCTCGTAAAAAGTACCTTTATTTTGATCGTCTTTATCTTAGTTTCGCTAAGTCCAAATATTTTAATCTTGTACTTTGTCATTTTTCTTGAGATTTGTTCGGCTTTGCTTATTTCGGCCATTGTTTGGACGTTCCAGTAGCCCAGAAAGAATTTACATTTGTTTCCTATTATATTTACTTATTTTTTTTGTAACATATTTGATTTGTTGTCCTTGTTCGTTACACGTTTCACCACCTCTTTCTCTTTTTTTGTTCCTTGTGTCGGTTTTATAGTGGTGTATTCTGGTAGTTTTTTGGAATTTTTTCTAGGAAGTGTTTGTTTTTGTTTCAATTACATATTTGCCTTTGTATAGTAATCTTTTGGTATCCGGTTTTAACTTGGTTGCCCTTGCTTATTTCTTCTTTTGCTCTATTTCGGATTTTGCGTTGAATACGCATCTCTTCTTTTGTTAGATGGTTGTTTATATATACTTGTTCATGTTTAGTCAGTCTCAGTTTCTTTTTGTTTTACATTATCTCGTTTTTATCTTCCTTACTTCCTGTTTTTACCAAACATGTTCTATTTCCCGGTTTATGTGCCTCTTGTATTTTTACTTCTTTGCATAATTTGTATAATTATTGATGGCCCATTTGGAGACCCTCTACAAGATGAAGCCCGTGGCGGACCGCCCCCTGCGCCCCCTTAGGTGCGTCATTGGACATGAGTTATAAAAAGAAAGACATAAAACTATTTTGCTGATGAGCGTGAATAAGGGGTTAAGTTAAAAATAATATATTTGAGAATAATGAAGTCTAATTTCAAGATTAATAAAATAATTTTGTTTTTGTTATTTTAAATAATGCGTTTCTTAATTTTTCTATTTTAAGATATATAAGGTAATGTCACTTGAGGTATTTACTTACAGTAATTAAAAAGAAAATTAGTGCAAACCTGACTTTTGACTGACTTACTTTCTTAGGCGCCCGATATTTTATATAAATGAATCTCTTTTATCCTTAGAATCTGAAAACATAATACAACACAATTCCAAGCAATGAAGGTATTAATAAATTCTATAACTACCTCTAATTTACCACAAAATCATATAAATCTTTCCAATTTTTATTAACCAGTTAAATAACACATAAGTCATACTGTACAGCATAGAAACTTGACAAGCTATTGATCTACTGTGGAAAAATAAAATAATATTTATGTATTTTTAATCTTCTTCATCCTAGTCTTCTTTAGATGGATCTGGGTAAACATCTCCTTGATCATCGGCTGTCTGCAGATTTCTATAAATTTCTTATAAATATTCTGAGATCTAAAGAAGAAGGTCTATAATATCTTTCTTTTTCTCTATGCTTATTGGTAGTGTTGGCTTGTTTCGGATATATAATCGTTTTATTATTGTATAATAAGTTTTTTGTATTTCTTTCATACCTAATCCAGAACGCTTCTCTCCAGATATAAAGCACCATATTCAGCAATGTCAAAACTTTCCATTTCTAAAACTAAAAATGGTGTTTTGCTTGTCTCCTTATCTAAATCAGCTGTACCCAATTATGAGGGTGTTCGATTTTTTAACTAGATTTCTTTTGTTTCTCTTTAATTAAGCTATGATCTGTGTAATACTTTATGTGAGTGTGACTTGGAAGCAGAAATCTGTGATCTATGGCAGTTAAATCGTACAAGTATACGCACCAACCGCGGACAAACCAGACGAATACATAGAACAATTCTACAGCACATTAATAAACACTCTTAAGCAATTCAAGAGACATGACATGACTCTTCTGATGGGAGACTTAAACGCAAAAAAATCGGTCAATCAAGAAGCGGGGAACTGACTGGAGACCACGGGTTGGTCACCAGAAACGAGAGGGGAGAAAGAATAAATTTTTTTGTAAAATAAGGTTATGCAATTCTTAATACCTTCTTTAAGCTACCACCACAACGGCTGTACGCATGGATTTCTCCACTAGACCAGACAGGGAAAATAACCAGAAACCAAATCGATTATATGATGGTGGACAAAAGGTTGGATGTCTATCTGTTAAAACTTATCCAGGAGCAGATATCATCAGATCATATACCCTTAGTGGGAAGGCACAGAATAAAACTAAAGAAAAGCACAAAGAAGAAGAGAAATAAGCGATGAAACACTAGAAATCTGAAAGATAAAGAAACTAAAAAAAACTTAAAGGACTCAAACAATACGGAAGAATTACTTGACAGCATCAATACCGTCTGCAATAAGATTGGTGATGCGTATCAAATAGATAAAAGAGAAAAAAAACAAAGAACTGAATGAGAGACAACATTCTCTAGCTCATGGAAGAAAGAAGAAAAGTAAACAACGATAACATTCAAAGACAGATAAGGAGAGATACCAAAAAGGCAAAAGAAGCATGGCTTAAGGTGCAATGCGAAGAAATAGAACTTCTTCAACAAAAATACAACACATTCAACAAGCATAAAAAAGTAAAACTAGCGGCTGGTACCCAAAAGACCAAATATGACAGCAAAATACACGATCAAAACGGGAACATCATTACAGAAAAAACAGAGGAGATGAACACCTGGGGGATGTACATAGAAGAGCTTTTTGAAGACAGTAGATCCGAACAACCACCAAACCTTGGAAACACAACCCGACTACCAATAACAACTACTAAAGTAGAAAAGGCAATTGGTTAAGTAAAGAAGGCAAAGCCCCAGGACCGGACAATACATACACTGAATTTATGAAACTAGACAAAAAACGCATCAAATGCATAACTAAGATCTTTACTCAAATTTTTGCTAAAGGAAATTGCCAAAGACATGGCTGAAATCCACATTTGTAACACTACCTAAGAAACCAAATGCTAGATCTTGCAGTGAGTTTCGTACAATTAGTCTAATGAGTCATCTACTGAAACTCTTTCTAAAAGTGATACATTAAAGAGTATTTGGACTGTGCGAGGAACACTTGAATCATACAAAGTTCGAATTCCGAGACTCAGTGGGTACAAGAAAAGCCTTGCTCAGTGTACAACTGCTCTTCCAAAGATGCAGAGACGTGAACTGCGACGTGGATGTATGCTTTATTGACTATCAGAAAACGTTTAACAGAGTAAGGCACGACACATTAATAAAAATATTGAAACAGATTGGATTAGACCCCCGTGATCTGAGGATTATAAGTAACTTGTATTGAAATCATACAGCGTCTATAGGCATCTAAGGAGAAAAATCGGAGGATATTAAGATCAAGAGAGGGGTAAGACAAGGATGCATTCTGTCACCTCTACTGTTTAACATATATTCAGAAAAGATTTTCCAAGAGGCCTTATATGAGATAGACAGTGAGATTAAAGTCAACGAAGAACAAATAAATAACGTGAGATACGCTGACGATACAGCAATTTTTGCAGACAGTTCCGAAGAGCTTCAAAATATTATGGACAGTGTTATCCAGACAAGTGAAAAATACGGACTTACAGTGAATACTAAGAAGACAAAGACTTGAACGAGTAAAGACATACACGTATCTGGAAACCACTATCAGCGAAGAATGGGATCATTCCATGGAAATCAAATGCAGAATAGAGAAAGCAAGAACAGCATTTTTAAAACTGATCAAGCTAATATTTAGATGCCACGATATAGCCATAAGTACAAAAATTAGACTGTTGACATGCTATGTCCTTCTGGTATTAATATATGGAGTAGAATCTTGGACTCTCGCAAATGCTACTTGCAAGGAAATCGAAGCTTTCGAGTTGTGGCTATATAGGCGCATCCTCGAAACAAATCAAGAAGTGCTGAAAAGACTAAGCAAGGAAAAAGAATTACTGATAAGAATAAAAACATTAAAATTAGAATACCTAGGCCACATCATGAGAAACAATCAAAGATATGGCTTGCTTCAATTAATACTGCAAGGAAAGATGGATGGTAAAAGGGGGCCTGAAAGACGCAGAATTTCCTGGCTTAAAAATCTACGCGTATGCTTTCACAAGTTGACAGTGGGTCTATTCCGCGCAGACGTCAACAAGATACAGATAGCTATGATGATTGCCACATTCTAAACGAATAGGCACTATGAGAAGAAGATGGTAGTTAAATTAGAGTTTATGTTTTAGCTTCCGCATGAATCAGAGTAGATTATTATGTGTGAAATTTGAGGGTCCTGATATTTTTTAAGGTATTTATACAGGCAAGAACCTATTTAATTTGTACCCATTTTTGCTGATGATTCGTATTACAGATAACAATATGCCTACGAATTATCTCAACCATGCACATGTCGAAAGTTGCTTTTTGCCACTTTGTAAATCTGGAGTTAGCAGGTACTGCTGTAAGTCAAAACAAATCATGTTCGGTTCAATATCTTATTAGAATTGTGTTAAAATCTCATGGCCAGTAGCGCAGAAACCAACTGCGTTCCGATTATTTGCCGATTTAATGAATATTACCTTGCCTGAAAACGTTGTCATTTCTTGCTTGGTAGTTGCTTCGTTGCGATCTTTTAGTAGTAAAGCGTGTTCAAATTTACCGCTAAACGCGGCGTGTTTAGTAGTACCGTATGTTTTTACAATCCAGTAAACCCATAAGGTTTTAACACAATTTTAACAGAAATTTTCAATATAATTTTTATTGAAGGTACCTCGTACATTTTCGTCGGTTGCCCGGGGCTTTGTCAGCGTGCCCACGTGACCTTGCTGCTAATTTTGCGAAAATGAAGAGCAATACACGCATTCTCTTGCTCATTTATTCTTTACATTACTTTTTTATATTCCTTGGTGTGAAAAAGTTTTCGAAAATCTGGATCGTGGTAAGCTTTTTTATTTCTTATTTTATATCTTTTATATCTATATTATATATCTTATTTATTTCTTAAGATTGTTCTATAGTTAAAGAAAAAGAATTTTTTGCTTGTTAAAAATTTTTCTTTTTTTGTATACAGTTTTTCTAATCTAAATTTTACAGGAGGTTCTAAATTTGAGGATTTAAATATTTTTATAGTATTTATATGAATGCGTTAAGTGATAAATTTTTGTGTTACCAACAATTTTCATTGCACACCAAAATAAACTTGCTTTTCTTTTGGTTTAGATGATTTTAATTAAAAATAAAATATTAATAGGTATATTTGACTTTTTCTAATTTAAAAATAACTAAAGAAGTTTGGTTTGTGTACGTTTTTTCTTCTTGTTTCGTTTCTTGTTATATGGTGACCATTAAATCACTATGGGGTCTTATTCAAAAGTACTGCCCTTATTCGAACCGTATACTAAAATCAGTAAATTGTTATTATTTGCTAGTAAGCATTAAAGTACAAAAAGATTTACATTCTTACCTGCACTTAACTGGATTACTACATCTTGTTCTTTATCTTTATCCCATCTTTTCAACTCTTTCTTTCTCTTTTTTCCCTTTGGCTCTTTCTTTTCTGCTCTTACTTGCGCACTTACTTTTTCTCACTCTTCCTATCGCCTCGTTTCATGTTTCTTCTTTCTTTTCGCTTCATTATCTTTTTATTTATTATTATTTTGTGCAACGCCGCGAGTGAACTTTACTGACAGCACATTAATCCAAGATTGTGAAGTCACAGTTTAGGATCATCAGTAGAAATTCATCTTTGAGTTATCATGCACCTTTATTACTCAGTCTGATGGTGAACCTTAGTAAGTTATGCCTTAGTAGTTAAGTGAATACCAAGATTGTAACTTCCACGGATTTAACAGCCTCTTGTTCTATTTTCAGCTTTGCCTCTCTAAATTTATTTTTCTAAGTGAAGTTCTGATTCCAAAGACGGCAAATAGGACTAAAAGAGATTTTTGAAATTAATTTTGTGAATTCGTATGGTATCAGTCAGTGCGGTTAGTGACATTTTATAAAAGAAGGGTAACATAAAAACTGACAGTAGCTAGTAAATCTTCTTAGAACAACTAAAATGCTTGTTTATATCCATATAAAATCTGTCTTTTGTGATTTTATTCTCAAAGAAACGTTAACAATAAAAGTAACTTGATAGACTTGCAAATTTTGTTTTATTGTTGAAAACGATAACTTTGCGCTTTAAAACATTGTTTTGGTCAAAGTAAAAAACAAAATCTTAAGCAGATACATCAAATTCCAAAATAAATTAAACAATAAATTTAGGTAATTAAGAACAGGAAACGGTCAGAAAACGTGTAGGTAACTACAAAAAGAATGGAAAGGATTGAGGAAACCTTCCTTTAAGTGAATGCACTTATAATTAATAAAGCACAAAAAACATAATTATAAAACTATCAGATTATGTTCATCTTATACTATAAAGGACAAATTAAGTTTCATACTTATCAAAACATGTGGGTCCTAATTGTTATTGCAGTCGTTCTTTTCGCATTAGTCACAAAATCACTTTTCATTTCATGTAATAAAACTACGATTCGATTTTATTACAACTTGATTGCTATTAGCAAACAAGACACGGCCAGAAGCACCAGTATATAAAAAAAGGCGATTGTTTACAAAGAAGGTCATTATTATATCGCATACCAAGATTAACATGATTTTGAATACTAATTTAACAAGAATAGGAAGTTTTGAACACGCATTTGAAATTGATGTTCAAAAAGCTGTCTGGAATTTCGATATAATTAAAATATCTTTGACAAGCCTGTTTTTAAATTTATTTTATATTTTGAGGGTAAACTTAATAAAATAACAACCGAAGAGAAGGGAAAATTTCAAAATTTTATGGGAAAGTGGTCTGGTATTATTGTATTCGTCACAATAATAATAAATTGTAGATGACTTTCTTGCAGCACATACAAATCGTATTCATTATAGTGAATATAATTTTATTAAAGAATAAATTAGAATTCAATAACCTTTTTGTTTACATTCTTTGTGTTGCAATTATCTATACAGATTCTTTCTTTTGTTATAATAAGAAAGAACTTATTCAAAACTAAATGTGCTTTACGTAAAGTACAAGTAATGCCTCTTACATCATTACCATTAGCACCTTTCTTTGAATGTCTATGTCATTTTTAGATTCGCGGCTGTTTTTAGATGAAAGAATTTTAGGTTTCAAGAACGTATGGAAATTGCAGTTGTACAGTAACTGTCGGCTCGGTGAAGCAAAACTATTTATTGTTTAACATTTCTGATCCATTTCTTTTTATAATTGTAACAATAAGTACAGCATTTTCTGTTTATTGTTTCATCTTCCTTACAATCTCTTTCAAATACGATCAGTCAGTAACACGATGTAGAAATTAGTTTTGTGCTTTTTGTTTGACCAGCTTGTCCATTTCAGTCATACAGCGGTTTTATTAATTGAATTTCTTAATATCACTATCTAATACAGGGTGTAGTACAAAAAAAGGAAAGAAGTCTTAGCGATGCCATTTATTACTCAATTTTAGTAAACTAAAAAACAAATAAAATGATCTCTAGAACACTATAAGTTGAGATTGTTTGATTCTGTATGTTCTAATAAGAGAGGCCGGTGGTTTCTTTTCGTTTGTTCCACTTTTGGAGCTGAACTGATAATAACACTATTATTCTCTCTACTTCAAATACATAAATTCATTCATAGAAAGATCATCCACCTGAATCAATTGTATCTCTTTAAAGATATCTGTGGCATCCTATAGATGCAAAACTCGGCATTATGTTCATAATTAAAATAAATTAAAAATTAATAAGAGATGAAAAAATGTGATAAATTGGTAAGAAAGAGATAGATATATTTGCTTTAACTCCGCCAAGCTAACCTAAGCGCAGTTCTCTATGGGGTCCATAAGATTACATTAGGTTACTTTTAGTTTACCAATAGTACTTACAGTCTCTTTTTAGCTAACACGATTCAAAACAAAAGAAATAAGCAGATACCATGCAGCAGCGCCAAGTTTTGTAAGTTGCCATCTTCTCCTTAAAGACTTTCCCGTTGTAAAGTAATAAAATACTGAAAGAAGATATTAGCTACTTGTTGAGGACTATCAGTTACTGAATTATTTTGTATTAGTGTTATTTTATTTTTGGTTTTAATTCTACCTAGCTGTTTCTTTTAGGCAAAGATTATAAAGGAATCTCTCATAAAGCAACAAAGTGCTTTTTCGTCTTAAGAAAGAAAGACAGATTATAGTGCGACTCAAAGCACCTGCATAGGTAAGTACACAAACTGATGAGCTAAAAAAACCACTTACTTAAATGTCTGTTTATCTGATTGGAAAAGCTGTCAATAGAGAAGGCTTTTGCTGCACAACTGGGTAAGTGAAAAGCTTATTAAAAACCTGTACACTATTTGTTAAACAGTTAAGAAGCTTTAGTTTTCCATTTCCAGTATTGGAAGCTTTAGGTGACTCGACCAGTGACACATAACATGCAGGGGGGGGGGGTAGATATGCAAAAACATATGTATAGAGACGGGTTCAAATTTATCTCTTTGCATCGTCACTTTGTTTATGCTTATTGTTGCAACATATATAATCAACGGGTATTTTGTAGCAATGATCTGCTTGACAAGTATTTCTACACACATGCCATGGTTTTGTATTACAAAACAACGAATAATTCAACATTTAACTTTTCAATTCGTTAGGTTAGGGGTATTTTGTTACGGGAAAAGTGGATGTAGTAACCCATATGGCGATAACTTACTGTCAACACATAACTAATAAGGTCGGAGACGGGTAGATGTGATGTTAAAACTAGGTGTCAGCTCACTTTTAAAAGGCAAATCAGGGAAATAAGTCAAATCAGTAAGCGAATGACGGTAGATGGTTGTCTCTAAGGTAAAGACTCCGCCATAAACCAATTATTAAGGACCTTGGTAAACCTATGAGGTTGTTAAGAACTTCTTTTTGCCTAATGTACAGAAATCGAGAGGGACACGCTGTATATTAAGCTTACAGAACTTTAGAAACAATAATCTTCGCAATCTGAACAAGGGTTTCTGTTGAGCTAAATAAGAGCGGCTTACAATAATTGCGTACGCTTGTAACTGATTCAAACAAAAACATCCAAATACAAAAGTAGAGATTAACAAATATATTGCACACAAAATAATAAAATAATTTGTTATATAAAATAATATCTGTAGCATTGACTTTAAAAATCGTACTATACAACAAAACCAAAAAAGAGAATGATTGTCTAATTCAATCCGACACAAAATAAAGTGAAAATCTACAGTCTTTAAACTTATCTAAAATTACCAATGGACAATGTTCAATGAACAATAAACAATAAAATGTAATCAAAGTAGAGAGCTCTATACTATCTCAGACGTTTTTCAAATTGCAACTCGTCTTGTGCGTAAATTGGTATGAAACAAAGAACAATTGTCCAACTTTATACACTCTGTATAAATGCTAATAAAAAGAAAGAAGTAGCTGTCCCTCGCCGAGACGGCTAGGCATGGATTTGGATTGATGCTTCAAGTGTCCTTATATTAACTGTATTCTCAGATTGTTAAATTATTTTCACGTTTTCGTTACACTAGACTAACCTACTTATTCGTTTTATTGTGCAATAACCGGAACTATTCAAAAACTATCTTAGCCTAATTATATGATCTAGTTTGGCTTCAAGAAAAGGAAGCAAACAAAAACATAATTATACAGTGTCTGGAACTTACATACCTAGATGCATCAGATCATTCTTGTAAGTGTCGGCGCACACTAAAGATTTAATAACGGATTGTTCACAAATATTTTAGTCTTTTAACCGCTGACGATGTTGCAGTACTTAGGTATCCTCTGTGAATATGGTTAATAATTATCTAGAGATTGCTCAAAGGCAAGATAACACATGGGCTGAAAAGTCCCAGGCCTAACAAAGAAAACACGGTTTTTTTTGTTCAAAATTAGCTTTATTCATCAACGTAATTTCCATCAAGAACAACGCAATCATTCCAGCGCCTCTCTAACATTTCAATACCACTTTTCTAGAACGATTTATCTTTTGCCTCAAAATAGGACTCAGTTTCAGCAATAACCTCTTCATTCGAGCGAAATGTCTTACCGGCAAGCATTTTTTTTTAGGTCTGCGAACAGCCAGTAGTCGCTGGGATCCAAATCTCGCGAATACGGTGGATGTGGGAGCAATTCGAAGTTCAATTCATGTAGTTTTGCCATTGTTTTGATTGACTTGTGACACGGTGCGTTGTCTTGATGAAACAAAATTTTTTTCTTTGCCATCTGCGGTCGTTTCTTTGCAATTTCGGCCTTCAAACGCTCCAATAACGCTATATAATATTCACTGTTGATGGTATTTCCCTTCTCAAGATAGCCGATGAATATTACACCACGCACATCCCAAAATACGGAGGCCATAACCTTTCCAGCCGATTGTTGTGCTTTCGGTCGCTTTGGACGAGGTTCACCAGTTGCTGTCCACTCAGATGACGATCGTTTTGATTCCGGAGCGAAGTGATGGATCCATGTTTCATCCATTGTCACATATCGACGCAAAAATCCCGGTTTGTTACGTTTAAACATGGCCAAACACTGCTCAGAAACATCAACACGTTCTTGTTTTTGGTGAACAGTGAGCAAACGCGGCACCCACTTTGAGCAGAACTTTCTCATAGTCAAGTGCTCATGCAATATAAAGCCAACACGTTCTTTTGATATCTTTACAATGTCAGCTAACTCACGCAACTTCACTTTTCGATCATTCAAAACGATTTTGTGGATTTTTTTTATGTTTTCTGGTGTTACCGCCTCATTTGGACGTCCACTGCGTTCTGCATCATCGGTGTCTCTACGACCACATTTGAAGTCAGCAAACCAACGTTTCACTGTTGTTTCTGATGGAGCGGAGTCCCCATAACACTTTTCAAGCCATTGCTTCGCTTGAACGGTATTTTTTCCCATCAAGAAGCAGTGTAAAATTAAAACACGAAATTGTTTTTGATTCATTGTTTTGAAAATAACAAAAGTAGCGTCACTCTTAGCACAATAACTCACAAAATAATGAATAGAATATCATGAAATTTTAACAGCTGTCTTTTGAAGGTTAGTACTAACTGAAAAATCGGTGAATGCAATAGAACTAGCGCCATCTATTTGTTAGGCCTGGGACTTTTCAGCCCATGTTATAATTAAATAAATAACTAGACCAATATTTTTCCTCCAAAGTTTACTTATAATTTCATCAGCTTCACAATGGTTGAATAAATGTTTCTGAATATAAAGGGTTTTCCAATAAGAGGTGTTATTTTGATATTCAAAGAAAAGTGCCATTTTTTAATATAAATGATCGGATGTTTATTTCATTATAAAGAGGAAGGTATGCCGTTAATAGTGGAAAATAACATCAGGCAAATGACCACCACGACCACGCTTACAGGACAATATCCTTTTCATGAAATTTTCCATAACCAAATCGCAAAGTGGCTGCCCTATGTCCTCGATAGCCTCACGAATTCCATCTTTGAGGTCTTGAATCGACGCTGGGCTGTTGGCGTAGACCTTCTCTTTCACGTGGCCCCAAAGAAAGAAGTCGCAAGGTGTTAAATCACAAGATCTCGGTGGCCAATTGTGATCACCTCTTCGAGAGATAACACGGTCCGGAAACTTTTTCCGTAAAAGATCAATGGTTTCGTTGCTTGTGTGGCACGTAGCGCCGTCTTGTTGAAAGTAAACGTTGTCCAGATCAATACCATCCAATTCCGGCCATAAAAAATCGTTAATCATCTCTCTATAGCGCAATCCAGTCACCGTAATTGTTGCCTCCAGCCTCATTTTCGAAAAAGTAAGGTCCAATGACTCCGCCGGACCATAAACGGCACCAAACAGTCACACGTTGAGGATAGAGAGACTTTTCAACAATAACTCTTGGATTTTCTGAGCCCCAGATCCGACAATTTTGCTTGTTGACGAAGCCACCGAGGTGGAAATGGGCCTCATCACTCAAGATGATTTTTCGATGGAATTCTGGATCATTTTCATGCATTTCAACGACCCAATCAGCAAAGACACGACGTTGTTGATGATCGGCCGGCTTGAGTTCTTGTGTTAACTGGACTTTATAAGCCTTAAGACCCAAATCTTTATGCAAAATACGGTGTAATGACGTTTGTGGAATGGCTAATTCCAAAGAACGACGAGGAATGGACAAACCTGGGTTTTCTTTAACACTTTCGGCTACAACAGCAATATTCTCGGCTGTTCTTGAGCGACGTGCACGGGTTTTATTCTTCACATCACTAACTTGTCCCAAGAGCTCGAATTTTTTCACCAATTTCTGTATTGCGGTCCGACAAGGTGCTTCACGGTGACCCAAAAATGTTCGAGTTTTACGAACCGTCTCTGCCAAATTTTCACCATTTTTATAGTGAATTTTAATAATTTCAATGCGTTGTTGAAGCGTGTATCGTTCCATATTTATTAATGGCGTAGTTTCTACTTGTCAAATGTCAAAAAATGATAGCTTCAAAAGTGACATCTACCGAAATAGCGGGCTATTCAAAATAACACCTCTTATTGGAAAACCCTTTATTTACAAACGTTTCGCGTATGATGCGTGAAACTCGATAAGCTACTTCTTTGAGACTTCAAGTGGATTTCTGTGGCAAGATTACGGAAAAAATATAATTCTTGTCTCGAATAGACAATAGTTTCCTGATTGTCCAGGAAATAAAGGTATTCAGCTGGTTGGAATCCATTGCAACTAAATTCAACTTTACTAGTAGATCTACTGCCAGTAGTACTCATGAAAAAAGATGATATGAAGCGGCAAATAAAATCTCTTCTGCAACGAGAATACACACGCTTATTACTGCGGGTCCACCAAACACGAAATGTTACGGTAGAGTTTCTTGACTTAACTTAACTTAAAAATAAACGAACAATTCAAACATAACTTAAATAATACGCACTAACTGTAGTATAACTTAAAATAAACATATCCAAGACTAAAACTGGAATCTGCCCATGATATTTAGATGCACTGTTATGCTTTTTGCTTTGCTTTTCCACCTTTTTTTTAAGCTGCACCAACTGTAAATTTGACTAAATTCGGTATAAATGCTTTGTAATACTCTCGATCTTGTTGTGGCATAGTTGGCAACATAGCTCTTATAGCACATGTTTTTGTCACAGAAAAATCAGGCTTTATAGTACATGATTTTGGGTTTGGAAAGACCATGTGGCTTGCTTCTTGAGCTGTTCTCGTAGAACGTTTAATATCGACTGTCTAAAATTCTTCAATTTAATGTTTAAAAACCCCCCTCTTATTTCAAGAGCTGCAAGGTGCGTATAAGGAACTTGGCTGTAGTTGTAACAGTTGGGTAAAGATTGATAATCTAAAAAATCAGCTCCACAGTGTCAGTTCCTTAATCTCTGCATGATCCTTAACTATTTCTTTTAAAATCCTAATAAGGGCACTAGCTATATCGTTCCCCTGTCGACCCATTAAAACCTCGGGCCAGATACAACAATAAACTTGATTATTAACTAATAAATGTGCTGTGAGATTATAAACTGACATTTTACTTTTGTAATAAAATGACGAAAATTCAGCTTTGAGGCATGTCAAGACATTTTGAAGGTCAAAAGACACTACGGGTGTACCAGTTTCTCTGTCATTATTTCCTTCTCTTGCTTCTTCTTTTGCTTTTATGTGTTTAAGGTATTCGTGATCTGTATTAAGTTTATCTTCCTCAGCAGTCTGAAGTTTATTTAATTCACATACGTTGCCATGATCCTTTTTCGGTTTATGAAAGTATATATTAAAGTTGTTACAAAATATATACCTGTACTGCGAGAGCTTTACTGGTGGTAGATCTTGTGTATTCATTTGCTCAGCATACAGGGCGTACATTTTTACTGCAGAAAAATTGCCTTCTAAGTATTCTCTGTTACTGTCTCCACAGCAGTAATGAGATTCGACACGAGAAAACGAATTAATATGTTCATTTACAATTTCTGCATCCATTTCTGAAATTTTCTTTTTAGTATGTATTCCCTGCTTGTTTGTCTTAGGTGTATTTGTCTCTATCTCTATTTTGTAATGCATTGTATATAGTTTTCTGACTCACACTAAAAGTTATTAGAAAATATTGTTTACAAACTTGTACCTTTCTTTTTTTGTTTCGTGATGAAGTATATTCTTCTCCTCGTTCTCTTTTAGTTTTTCAGATGTTAGATTTCCATTTCTCTGGGCGTCGTTTACGTTTTCTTGTATGAATACTCTTTTCTTGCATATCACCTTCAAAATAATAAAAAGTAAAGTGAGACTTTATAAGTTTAAATAAATATATTAGTGGCACCTTTGTTTTCTGCAAACAGACGATTGTCATTATTTGTAACATTGTCGTTATCCTTATCTGGGAACTGAAGAGAGATTTCATCGGCACAGCGCTTGGAATTGTCTAGTACTACTTGCTCTCCATCACTTTCGTAATATGCACTACTATAATGCCAAATATAACATAACGTATCCCAAACTATATACTTAACCTCAATTTTTAACTTACCTATGACCATCTTCATTTTCCTTATCTTCTTCTGGTTTGCCATTCACGGTCTTTATCTGAATCATAACCATCTTCATAAAAGACAACTTCTTAATTACTTTCAGTTATCTCTCATGTAATTAACATATAAAACTAGCAACTACGTTGAAACATGCTTCAAAGAACGGAGTGCTATTTCTCCATTTTTAATGGTATGTTACGAAGTGTAAAGTTGCATTGTTCTATGTTGTAACTTAGAACTTTGCAATTTCATACAATTAATTCGATTTATGTACAAGGTTCTAAGTAGAACATACAACTTTCTTTTAGCGAAATAAACTTTTGACAACATAGAACTTTTTATTCTTGTTTGTAGAACCGGCTTTAGTTGCCCAATAGAACTGGAATAAGAATTAAAAGGAACTGTGCTTCCCATAGAACTTTGTAATGTTAATAATTCTTATAGTGAAAATTTTGTAACATAGTACCTTATAATTTTAAACCAGCGATGGACAACCAGGAAGACGCATATCTCTAACTGGTCAACAAGAAAGAATTATTTGCAAGATACTCCTATTCCACTGTAAGTAATAAATCGTCTGGGTCTGAAATTCTAAGAAGACATCTCAATTGAAAAATAGAGAGCAGAATTTCTAAATGAAATAAGGTGTTTAATATTTAAAATCATTTTCTAAAGAAACCAAAAGCAATAAAGGTGAATTCACAATAACGCCCACATTGCTTTGTTTAGACACTTTATTTATTATGACTAGTTTATGGAAATAAAGGAGAATCTTTATTTTGTAGACAATTTTATCTCTATAAATGAAATTAAACAATTCTAATTTATAGTATTTGCAGACTATTTTAAATTCAACTTCAAGAATA
Source organism: Ignelater luminosus (assembly GCA_011009095.1). Taxonomy (NCBI): domain Eukaryota; kingdom Metazoa; phylum Arthropoda; class Insecta; order Coleoptera; family Elateridae; genus Ignelater; species Ignelater luminosus. The sequence goes on along the minus strand of VTPC01000431.1, from coordinate 155,756 downwards.
GAAGAAATATTGTCTTACGCTTACAAACTTTATAACTATAAGAGGTTGCATACGAGGTGTGTTTACAAATATATTATTGCAATATACACAACGAGACGAAATTAATTAATGAAATATGACTTCCAGATGCTATTCCTTGATCGGAAAGTGCTGTTTAATAATAGGAAAGCCTAATTTTCAAAATAACACAACTTACGGATGCAATTTACGTTCAACTAAACTAGTAGCAGTCCTCCAAGTACCTATACCTAAAAAAGGCTCTATTATAGCTCAGTACAATAACTGCCGTGAGTGGCGAATTGATTTAGTAAAAGGAAACACAATCTCGCAAACTATTATGTATATACTGGTATCCGATATGTAACGTTCGACACATTTTAATTGTATTCTATTGAATTTCTTGACTGGTTTTGTTACACTTGAGTCTCTAGATCTTTTTAGTCAAGTTTATTGCTGGGGCAAGTACGTAAGTAACTAGAACATACTTTGGGTTTCTTATTCTATTCAATTGATTCCTTTTCATAAAAATCTAGAATGTCGCAGTATATAGTAGACATCTATTTATGTTATCTTGCGGAACACTAAATTTGCAACTATAATATTATTAAATTACTTTGTTATTTGTTGATGCAAATGTTGAGATTGAACTACTGAAAGTCGGAAATCGATTCAACCATCAGATAATCATTATCTGTTCAAATAAATTGTTGATTTATGCAAAGTCTCAATTTGTTCGTAAATAGTTACAAAAGAAGCGCCTAATTAAATTACTATAATTCTTAACTTTGAGTATTATTTTATGCAATAACGTTTTTAATTATAATTTAAAATTATTAGAAAGTACTATAACAGAATTATTATCCATCTAAAATAAATAAGTAATAAATATTTAATTCTATCTTACCAAATATAATTTTAATAATATAATCATCTTTAGCCGTAGATGACATTTTAAACTACTTTTATTCCATTTCCGACATCCCAATTTTGCCCTTCACCTTTTCATTAAAGAAAATACTTTTATTACTAAATGATCAATACTTACCAAAAAAATGAAGATAGAGATCAATGACAAAATTTATAATATTACCTAACTTGATAATTGCCAATAATTTTTTAAATTTACTTATATCCACGCAAAAATGCTTTTATCGTAGGAAAGGTATCTTTAGATTAATTACACTCAAAAGGTTAATATAAATAGAAAAAAAAGTGACAGACATGAGGAAAAGCTGCTGAAGTGTGAGAGATCAAAGAATGAAATTGTTTACGAATCAACGTCTATCAAAGATTCTGATTAGTAATTCATAACACAATAAAACGTCCGGAATGACCCCACAAAGCCTGGGTAAGTTCAAGGATGTGGTAAAATTATTATTGCAAGAAAATTATATGGTCTACAAAGACATTAAATTTTAAAGGGGTTGTGATTTAGATTTTCTCCGATAGTATGTAATTTCTAAAGCGAAAAAGATACAAAGTCAATACTATGTTTAGAGTTTGAAGAGCAACAGATGATCTTTCGGCTGTAATTTTAGTCAGGGGTATAACTCGTAGTTCCATGAAAATGAACAGAAACGTGATTTTAGTTGTCTTATAAGTTATAATCAATAATTAATTATGTAATGACTCTTATAAGCGGAACTAAGTGTTAATTCCACGTGCTGCCTTTGCATAAACCATAATTGGATTTCATGTAGCTTTCATTCAGACTCTTGTGAAAATTTTGCGCCTACTTTTATCCTTGAATTCAGTGTTAATGACGATTCAAAACAATAATTATTAAGAAAAGGAAATTTCTAGATTTTTTTTTAGAAAAAACATTAATTAAGAATTTTTATCTTTGAATTAATTAAAGCTGTAGATGTGTGATCTTTATAGTTGATTAATTAAGAATTAAAATTATCGATAATAATGTCGGTTTTTATTTAAACTTAATAAGTAAACATGAATTATGCATTACATCAGTTAACTGTGGGAAGCTCTTTTCAGTGATTAATCACTCGATTAAACGGCATGTTTTTATTATAACTTGAAAAAGTGTCTTTTAATACCAATCGGATTAGCTCTCAAAATGCCAAGTTTTGGAATTCAATATTGAATCGAAACCTCATAATTATAATTTATGAGAATAAAATATCCATTCTCTTTACGTGTCATCGTTTTCAATAAATTTTAATTTTATTTTAATCTTCCGTGCAATTATCAAACAATCATAAATTTATAACTCTAAAATTCTAGATACCTTCGAAAAACATTTAACGGCGACTAATTATTTAATTAATTAAGAGATAGAAAACGTCATAATTATTAATAAATTTAAATTGATGTTATTTTAGTTTCTATTATTGCCAAGGTAAGAAAAGCGTTTTCCAATAGCCTCTAAAGAAAGAGGAACACCATTATTTAAATTTTTAATGCTTCCAGTATAATATAACACTTTTAGAAACTGCGGTAAAAATTCTCGACACTCTCAGCGTTGCAACCTTCACAAGGTAAACATGCCGAGTGTCTCGTCAACTTATTTATTTCTTTTTATACAGTATGTATAAAAGTTTAATAAATTCCAACAGAAAGATATGAAAAACGTCAATATAAAAGAATTTAAACAATATTTGCTAGAGATTGCGGATTTCATTGAGAAAGAGTTAACATAAAAAGATGATTTTATAGCATTCAATGTTGGAGAATCTAACATATGGGGCGAATACGTTTTGCATTTAATATTGTTAGTCATGCATGAGTGTAAAGAAAGCATAGTCGTTTATTTATAGACATCCAAACAAAGAATAATTTGCATGCGGATGCAATATATGTATATAATTGTGTCAGAAAATCAAATCAGAGTAAACAAAAAAGATGTGATTAAATAAAAAAAAACTAGACAAATATATAAAATTCTAAGGATAAATTGTAAAGGCAATTAGAATTTTAAAAAGTTATTTAAAAGAGACTATTAGTCTATCTAGAAATGCATTTATAAAATCAAGTTAGCACCTAAAGAAAAAAGAATTAAATGCAATGTAGAACAAAAAAAAAGAATCATTAAAGACCATTCCTGGTAAAAGCACGTGTGGCATCCTAACAATGTGGTCCATATAGATTTCTCACTAGCCAGCACCTGGCGTTGTACTTTTTGTACGTTGATACAAGACAATTACCATTTCAGTTTCAATGCATTCGTCCCTTACATCAAAACAAAAGTAGAAAGAATATTTCTTGCTCGAATCAACTTTTAATTTTATTATAAATTTATTATTCCCCAGAAAGCTGTTTTCATGTATAAACTAATTATTATTTCAACGGCTTGTTATACGTCGAGGTTTAGTCAGCACTCATTTTTTGCTTTTCTAAGCTGGTTTAAGATAAAACTTTGATTCACTGTTATAGTAAGTTGATTTGCATAAAACAAAAAACAAAAGCAGTTACAAAGCCTAGGCAATTCGAAATACCTGACTAACTCAAACAGCACGACTGACCCGGAAAGATCAATGCAGACACGAAAAATTCAGATTCACCTAAATTATCAAAGACGATTAACGTCTGGGATGACCAAAATCGATACCTCATTCAGAAGTAGTTTCTCAAAATATAAACAGAACTTTCCAGTATCTTTATAACTATTTCTTTATTGATGTGATAACTTAAGAAATCTTGAAAAGTTTCCTAACCTCAATGTACTTCTTTGTTAAAGCTCCCCTTGATCAAAAAAGTAACCCAATGACAGAAATATTATCCACGTTATATTTAGGATATGAAAAACGGAATGGTTGGCACCATATATCTGATATTTGTCCAGGTGCACATCATCAGGTTGTGTCAGATTATCAACATCAAGAGTTGTCTCTGTTGTCACAGGTCCTTCCTAGGAACTTCTCCACACTGTCCTCTCCTGTGCTCCCCTCTTCACAGTATCATATCCCTCTCCTTCCTCTTTCAGCTCGTCCGTCATCTTCAACCTTGTCCTCCTCTTCTTTTCGTTCCTGCGACAAAACCCTCTAAGACATCTGTCATTAAGCAATCTCTCCTCTGTACATGTTCTATTCAGTTCTTTTTCCTATTGTTTATAACATCCAATAGTTCTCTTCGTTCCCCTACGGTCTTCAAAACTTCCTTATTCCTTATCCGGTCTGTCCATTTAATGCCTAATAGTCTTCTCCACAATCACAGATTATCTTCAAACCTAATTGTTAAGTCGATTATAAAGGCATTTTTGTTGTGATCTATAGTTATGATGTCTATTCTATGTATGCTACTAGTATCTGAAATACCAACACCTTCTTCTTGGACATTTTAACCAATTAAAATTGTAACAAATAAACTTCATTTGTAATACAGTAAAATTAGCTCCCAACCCAGGAATAAAAGAAAAAGTTTTGAATGTCCTAGATTGTTCATTAGCCTTTGCTCTAAATGTGGTAAAAAGTCTCCGCAGCCAGAATGTCGGGTTTGGGCAGGGGGTAGGGAAAAGAGGTCCGAAGATTCTGTTTTCTCAGTTTTTTGCAAATATTTTTGAAACTATTCAATTTAGAGCTTATCTTACTCTATAAACGATTAAAAAGCGTAAAGTTTTTCACAGAAAAGGCCAAATGCATTTTTTTTGTTTATTTATTTTTGTATAATAAATGTAATATACAACAATTTATGTAAAACTAATATTTACAATTTTTTATAGTTAATACAAATGTTATTGTCTTCAAAAATATTATTACCACTTCTCTTTATCGTCACTCCCATCACTATTCAAATCCATCATCAGAGAAGGTTCTTGCTCGTTTTCGTTATGTGGTACCACTAAATCCTTTTCTTCATCACAATCAATAGGCCGTTTCTGTATTGTTGCATCCGTATTCAACGCAGTTGGAGCACATGGTTGTGCATTAAAAGCCACCTCTTTGACACTCGCAATTGTTCAGACAGTTACCTGAGCATAAACAAAAGATGATGTGCAGCAAGTGTTCTGGACCAACAGCAAGAAACGTTGTTGTTGACCTTCTTTCATCCCCATCTTAGGGAGTCTTTCTTACAACCACCTCTCAGTGAGTGTTTTCTTACTCTTGCTTTTGTTGGGGTAGAGTAGCCAACTTGAACTCTCTTTGCACTGGTTGCTTTGCAACAGTCGTTAAGTACATCTGGTGACGTAGAACATCCAAGTTTTGCGTTGAACTTTTTTAAATGGGTCTGTTTTCACTTTTCTATATATTTAGGACACAGAATCGCACAATGAAACAGGTTTTATGCCTGTTATTTTATTTTGCATTATCTGAATATTGTGAGTTTTATTTGATTGGTTGACTTTGCCAGGTACAATCATTTTCAAGCTGCAGTTAAGGGGAGCAAGAGTAATTAACATGACTAATAAGTCAGTGTCGTTACCTACTACTCTCACCTCCAATCCTTTTTGAGCTTCTGGGATTGCTGTTTGAACTCAGAGTATCTGTGTCCCCAGAGTTTCGAAGCACCTCACATCCTCTTTCCTTGAAGTGAATTGTTAGGAGGGATATTATGTGTTCCTTATTTTTTGGGTTTGCAAGGAACTCGCTCTGCCCAAAGATGATTTGAATTTGGTCTTCTACTTTTACATCTACATTGACAGATGAGCGAGACCTTCCTAGATGTTTCTCATTCTTAGTATTGAGTTGTTCTCTGTAGCCATTGAACATGACAACAGCTTTTCCGTATTGGGAGGACACATAGTCACAGTTTTGTTTGCAAATCAATCAGAACATCTGTATCTTCTGAATTATTGAGTGTAGCAAAAAAATTCGTGTGACCTTTCTCGTGGAAACTTTTACGTTCTTTAGTTGTTTATAGAATAAGGTAAGCTTTAAATTAAATAGTCTTTGAGATATGTGCAAAAAAACTAAGCAAACACAATCTTCGGATTTCTTTTCTCCTCCCCTACCCCAAACCCGATGCTCTGGCTGCGGAGACTTTTTAACACATTTAGAAAAAAGGTAACGAACAATTTAAGACACTCAAACCTTTTTTTTGGATTTTCGGGTTTGGGTATTGTTTAGTTTAATTTTACTGGACTATCAAACTCGTTGCAATATCTGCAACGGCGCATGTTGGGACCTCTACCAAGAACTGCCCAAACGACAGTAACGTTGCACGTCATCTTAATGCAATTCAACCATTTTGAGCAGCTTAATCCATTTTGTTTAAAATATTCAGTAATTAATTGTTTATCTTCAAGTACTTACGGGAACTGTTCAATATTCATTAAATAGAAATTTAAAAAAATTGCAAACAACATACAATTTATTAGAAGGCCATCATCTATCCTTAACTACAAAAACGTTTGAGTGTCATTGATGCGACAAATAGTGGAAAACTATTTTTAAGTGTTGAAAGATATTGTTACGTTCTTTACCAAAATAACGTTACTTGCAATCTGTGTATGGCTAGTTCAGTAACACAAATGTTTCTTATGAATAACCAGAGCTGTGAAGACGACCTCCCGTAGCCGTACTCAAGCTCTTTTAAAAGCTACAAAGATTCGTAAATTGTATAAAGAAAGAAACTATAACGTTTTACTTCAGAATGCGATATGTAGATATATGATTTAGTAAAGGAAGTTTAGGCTAACACAGTTGGAGGAATCAGAGAGCTGAAAGTAGTCCTTTACAATTTCATCTAAGAAACAGTGGGAGATTGGATAGGCAGATTTTAAATAGAACTCAGTAGTCTTCTACTTATGTGCACAGATCGATCATGTATGGATGACAGATAGGCCTTTGAAGCAAGTATATTTATGTATACCTATCTGGAAAATCAAATAAATCATTTTCGACTAATAGGATTCCAAAATCGAAACTCAAGTGACTACAATTTGAGTTGGAGGGTAAGTTGTATTTGTCGTGTATAGGTTATGAATAGAGCTAGGAAGTTGGTATTCCAAAACTTGCAATAAAAAATTCAGAGAAATGCAGTAATGTCGTGCAGTAAAAACTGATAACATGCAATATAAATAATGAACTGGTAATGAAAATTTTGTGTATTCTTACTTTTTTATATTTATTTACAGATGATTAAAATTAACAATAACATACATTTCCAAATTTTTATATACAGAACTATGACGTCTGTCATCTAATATATTTTTAAATATGGAATCTTTCCACCTTTACTGATGTAAGGGGGGCATAATAAGTATAGCAACTAAGTCAAAAAGGGTCTATATCCGAAGGAATGTTTGCCATATCAAATTTTTTGATTTGTATATTAATCCGGAATTGTTTCCAAATACATTTTCAAATTTTTGTTGGAGAACTTTCCTTTCTGCCCCAGGGACAATCTTTAGTTCTTCCTTAACAAATGAAAGTTTTTCCAGTTGGTCTTTTAAAGTCATTCCTCTTGTTTCTAGTGCCTCCATGACATCAGGGAAAAACTCTATATAGCTTTTGATGAAAGCTAACTCCTTCACAGTTGCTGTTTCGGATAATAAGGCTTGTACCTTGGTTACACTGGCAGCATCCTCTTCTAAATTTTGCATAACTTCCTTGAATTTTACAAAGTTATCTGAATAAAAAGTTGCTGCTTGTAACCAAGTTCCCCATTTTGTTGCAACAGGATTTGGCAGTAGTCTTGCATTCGTGATACTTCTGTATACCTCTACTCTTACGGGAGCTTTCAAAAACATTTTTTTCCCGTTATTTATTAAAATGTACACAGTCTCCAACTTTCTCGCCAAAGCTATTTAGACCATGTACAATGCCTGTAACATGAATGATATTTGAATAAAATATTTCTAAAGATTTAAAAGCCTTCGCCATATATGGAGCTGCATCATTAAGAGCAATTATCTTCAAACTGATATTCGCCGCACAATTGCTTTAAATTTTCATTGATGAATCTAGCTACAGTTGTGCGGTTTGTTTTCTCTAATTCTTGTGAAGCAACCAAAAAGGATTTAGTTGAAGAATTGGGATTTAATTCTCATATTAATAAATTAGCAATGTAACATCCTTGGCTATCCGTAGTTTCATCAACGACAATATAAAAGCATTTGTCTTTTTACTCTAATGCAATGCGTTTAATGATATCATTGAAAGCATCCGCGAGATAAGTCTTCCTCAATGTACTTTCACTTGGTGTTTTTTTTCCAGTGTATTTTTCTAAAAACTGGCTGAATGCCAATTTAATTTACTAAAGGGATATTAGCTTGAATAATGTTGAATACATATCTTGAAAATAGTTGTCCTTTTTTGACAATAGATTTGTTAACAGTAGTTGTTTAGAAATCTTGTTTTGTTGGAGACATGCAACATGTGACGCTAAAATAGAATAAACAGTATATTGAAAAAGATATTGAAATTAAAATTTACATAATATTATGTACCTGCCGTAGAGTGAGCATCAATTTGGGATTTTCGATCAGAACCTACAAGCTTAAACCAAACATTGCAGTAAGTATACCACATTTCCATCTGTGGTAAATACTTCTTATATGATATTGTTAGGCGCAATCCAGAACGCAATTTACTACTAAATGATTGGGCTACTTTAGGCATTGTCGCGAGTTTTAATTCAGTTTCAACTAAAATCACTTTGCTATAAGTAACACACATTACTACACTGCAAGCTGCAACCGACAAGCTAAGCTAAAAAATTGGCCTCACCGCCATTAAGCAAGAGTATCAAGACTTGACTGAAATTCTAAACCCTTTTTGTGAATTTTACTGTAGTAAGTACAGTTTTAAGGTGACTCATCTTCAGGTACGAAAAATGTCTGTACTTCGGGACATATTTTATTCTTTAAAGAACTTTTTATTGTTGGTGTCAGGTTTGTTCTCAGCAGGTAGCAAATGGCTTTTGGCAAATAATTGCCGGTTACCTTTTAACTTAAAAATATGTCTTGGTTTTCTTTTAGAATTATAAATTTTTGTTACTGTTTAAAATAGTCCAAGTTGGCAACAATGCGGTTTAAAGTTACTAGTATGCTTTGGAGCAAAGGGTACAACACAGAAAGCAACAGAAATTTTTCGATTATGTAAAAAGTTTCTTAATGAGAAACACATACACAAAATAATAGTTTTCAAAATTCAAAACGTGCAACATATAAGAGAAAATAAACTTGTATAAGCCATGAAAATCTTGAAAACCACGAACATGCAATAATCCTAGAGAAAGACTAAAACATGCAAAAACGTGCAATATAAAATTTTATTAGAGAATTCGTAATCAACAGATCGATAAAGATTTGCCATGCAAACTTCAAATCTTTTAAGCAACAATAACATGAATTATCATGAATTTCCTAGCTCTAGTTATGAAGTATTAATAAAATTTTTCTTTTATATGCTTTAAAATTAAATTAAAAAACGTCAACGGACAGGATACGTAGATAGATGTATTTTTAAATTTGTATAAATTTATACAAATTGAAAATTATTCTACGAGTAAAAGCGTTTGTGGTTTTTAAGCTATTAGAATTTACTAGAGATTCAGTACAGTGCATACCACTGGCATTTCCTCCGGATTCTTTTTTCATTTTAATAAAGAACTAAAATGTTATTGGTTTATCTTGTATGTTTAATTCCACGACTTCATAAACCTATTGGCGTTTTTCTTTTAATTGCATTCTAAGCAATTTAAGCTCTCAATCCTGTCTTATTTCTTTATGATTGTTAGCTTTTAATTTTTTACGTCAACACCACTTCTTTTTAATACTTTAATACTCATTACTACAGTTATTAAAATGTGTAGATTTATAATTCTAAAGGAAACGTTCAATTTTTAAGTTTAATAATGTTAATATCTTCTTAATATCTTCTTCTCTACTTCTAGACGGTCGTAATCTATGGTACATATTAGTTCAGAACTAGATGCAGTTACTAATTTAGATCTGTCAAGCTGCCAATCTGCCAGGCAATTTGTTAGTAAACGCTTTGTGGATCTCTCCTTGAAACTCTGTCTTGGTATTATAATAAAGCAAGGCCACATAACAGCGAGTTTATAAGAACCACGCTGACTAAAATTGACTCTTTATCGCCAATAAGTTTAGCTACAATTGAATTATACTGTTCTGCTGTGTTGTTGGTCATATTATGAAGTAAACTATCAGAATGATAGACCAATCTGTTAATACACGATTGAGTGTCTCGATAGTCTTTCATATTTTGTACCCAGTTTATTTCTCAAGCTTCTGTGACTACACAAAAGTATCCACTGCATTGCCTGTGATTCCCACACACATGGTTAAGAGAATTGATGATATCAAGTTTTAACAACTGTAAATCAATTTTTGTTTGGCTTCTTTTGTATTTTACGGCGCATTCTACCCCAACTCCCAATCGCTTTATATTGTAATCGCCGGAGCTGAATGTTGACTAAGTGTCCTGCAGAACTATATCGTTTTTGGTATAATTCTCGAAGTCAAGTACAGTAATCCCCTATCAGGTGATTGGTAACATTCAATCTTCTCGATTATAAAATCCGGTCCGTACTGTTTTGGTTCTATTAATATTCTGTAAATACTACTGTCATATCACCCACAAGTTTGCCGTATTTAGGAAAAATCTTCTACAATTATTGCGGTTTCCATTCATGTGCTAGATTCGCTCCAGTTTTTGTGACAATTGTGAGATGGCACTGCTTTTAACAGTCTCAGGCTTAGCACATACACTACAATATTTGTTTTTAGCGCCTAGACACAGTAGCTCTCCAGTTCTTTGGCCTATAATGCAACCCTATAAAACAAAGAATTATTTCTGTAATCAAATGAGTTTCACATTATTAACTTACAACTCCGGAAGATGCAGCATAGTTTGTCTTATAAGATCATTTGCACCAAGCACCATCAGCTACAACAGTAATAACTGGAATGCCGTCTTTATCAACTTCGCCATATTTCTTTGCAAGTTCCGACTCTTCTCGGTCAGCTTCTTTCATAAATTTCTAGGCTTTCTGGATGATTGTATCACTAACTTTATCCTGAATCTTAACGTAATGTTTATTTGACATGCATGGTATATTTATTGGCGCACAAATTTCCTGAATTTGGGAAAATGCATCCTCTGTGGTTACCATTGCTGACACGGCTGCTACATTTATATTCATAGAAAAGGGATTGTCAGTGGATACACGTTTTGTAGAACAACACATTTTCTTCTTCTTCAATGTAAAATCAGATTTTAGACCGCTTCAAATTTCGTTTGTTAACATAACAGGCAAAAACGCCCATATAAAAAAACTGAGATAACTAACTGTAAATATCCAAAAATAGAGATATTTTACAGTAAAGATCTTTTAATCATAATTAGAGACCCTGCTCAATGAAGCACATTCAAGTACAAAGACGCCAACTAATAGCAAAATGTAAATACTCAAAAGCAAGTAAGCCAAACTTATTCTACAGTAAATTACCGCTTTTGGTCATGGTCGACAAACCCTTTTATTCAAGACAGCTTACAAAACAATTTACAATTTCTATTCAAACACAGACGAATAGAAACCATTTCGCAGTAACACAAAATTCTGCTAAGGCTAAAATAGACACTTGATCATTTTCTATCTTGACTAGGAATATGTAAACTAATCATGGATAGATAAATCTTAAGCGTTATCAAAAATTACAAAGATACAAGAAATGTTTCTAAAGAAACTATCTTTATGGAAAAAAAATTGAAAGTTCTTAGCCTAGGCAATAAAAAATTATCGCTAAATTTGTATTGCCACATTTTTGTTTAATACACTTACAACTTACTGATCAAGACCAAAACCATCTCGAAACGTGACTTATAGTCACAAAAAATGCCATACCAAAAATTATAAAAATCGATCAAGCCTACTATTTTTATACGCAAAGTGAATTTTTTTTCAAAAAAACTTTCAGGCTTTGTGCTGACTTAACGAGACGATTTTGAATATAGGAAATTCGGGTTAAATTATATTTTTATCCCAAAAGTCTGCAGTTAAGCTCTGTCCCAACTTTCTGGAGACACCTTGTAGATTATGCAATTAGAAAAGATTCCAAAAATGAAATGGCAACTAAATCTTATGCTTTTATATACAGGAAATTAAAATTTGTTAGTGTATAATGTAAATAAAATAAAAGAGACAATTCAAAATAGATTTAAAAGATTTCTTCACTTTGAAGTTACAAGTTGGTGTAAACGAAATTCAGTCACTATATATAACCTTCAACTCAGAGAATTGCAGAATAATTGCTGATTTAAGTTTTGTTTACAAGTCGTTATGATTCGCCTCACCTATCGACTTTGGTATCATTACACGTTTCTCTACATGGTACCTGCAATAAACAGTTAGTATTATCTTGCAAGAATTATAGAACAAATGTAGGAAATAATTCACCAGTTAACAGGTTTTTGCGAATCTTTTAACAAATACTTGTTCAGAACGCGGTTTTTTAATTCTATTTTTAAATTCTTCGTAAAAGGCAATAAAGAGCATATTTAATTCCAGTTTACTCCACCCTATTTAAATATAACCATATAGCTTTAGTCCCATTTTACGGTTTGCTTGTGACAGTCGTAGTTTAGTAAATTAGTTATTTCGCACAATTTATCTGGAACCATCAATTTGATGCTATAGCGGGTACATTCTAAATAAACATTAAGAAAATAAATAAGCCTGGAAAGACCTATCCATATGATACTGAACAGAGGATTTTTACATTACTAAAGAATGGCCTCCTTTTTATTTGTTGAGATACCTGACTTACACATTCATAATATCATGCATAAAATTATAATTGGAATGTGGACGCTTTGTGATTCTAAATGCTACAAAAACGATAATGGGGTTTCTACCACTAATTACTATTACTGACAAATTCCAATTCGTCACTCGGACTTTTTCTTTAACTGGAAAATAATCATTTCCCTTTGCTGATATGGTTTACTACTCCATTCCTCAATATGCATGGATTTTCATTCTAGATAGAGCGCATCGTGAGAGGTAAATATTCAAGTTTCAAATTCTCTAATGGTAATTAATGTCAATCAGATGTAATTTACAACTACCTAAATTGTTCTTACAGAAAGATAAATTAAATTAAACATTTACATCGTACATGCTATAAATTTTAATCCCGTACCACTACCTAATTATGCAATTTTAGTTAAATTTGAAATTAAAATATCTTCAGCAAAAATTTTCACCTTGAATAAGGAATCAAGTTTCTTATTAATATTTAATTTATTAATACTTGCATTTTCGTTGCATTTTTAAGAACAGTTAAGATTAAATTGAAATTTTACATATTTATTAGAAAAAGAAAATATTTTAAGAACAAAATAATCAAGGTTCAACACGAAGTGTTGATAAAGTGAAAAATGTTTCAGAGAAGTGTTTAGAAAAAATATGGCATTTTTCTTTTTCAAATCCGGATTCCATTTTCTTAGGTAATATAATATATATAAAGATTTAAAAACCAATTTTTAATGTTATTAAATATTATCTTATTTTCGTTACATAATTCTTATCTCATTTTTTAAAAGTTTTTATTGCGTGTTTTTAATTATGGTATTTTCCAATAATAATTAATTTGCTGATAGTGGTTTGTAAAATCCATTTTCCTGCACTTACTTATAAAGAGCACATTGTTGTTTATTAGTTTATAAAGTAGATACCTATGCATATAAATATAATAAAGGAACAGTCTAAAGTCTACTTAGCGATATTTAATTACCACAATATTTGCATAAATGTTACATTTACATATTTGTTTATAGTATGACGAAGTGCTTAACTAAAATTTATAAAGATGCTTTTTTTATGAATTTAAAATGTTTGTTCGCTTAAAAGATTCAAATTCCTTTCTGAACATAACAGTCTCTTAAAGTGTATATCCACTTATTTTCTACAAATATCATCTAATATAGAAGCAGTATAAGAAATAATAATTTGTTTACATAAATAAAACTTTCAAGGAGAATTTTATTTACTCATCTGACATATAAATCGTAGTTAATTATGGCAGCTCTATTTAGGTTAGTATGGTATTAATTTTATAATATTTATTATTATTATTATAACGTTCTTTATTTATTCTTTATATAATTATTGGCGCTTAGTGTTTATTTATTATAAATATCTAATGCAAACTAATTTCTGGTTTTGAAATACTTTCGTCGTGTTTTCCCATTACGTGTCTTCAGTTGGCATCAAACTAATATTTATTCGCTACTCCATTTCTCTCGAGAATGTCCTTGATTGAATGAATGTAAAAATTTATTGTTGACATGGCATTACTTTCTTTAAAGAGGCTCATAGATTCTGAGACAGCTAATGTAAAAAAATGTTTTGAAATATTTTCAGTTTTTATGAAACTGTTTTTCTCTTAAGCTGTCTTGAATCATACAAATCAATAGGTTCAGAAAATAGTCGACGACTTGATTGGAAAACAAAAAGTTGTCGTCGTTGTTGAAAGGGTAAAACCAATATCACGGCATAATGGCAATGACGGGCTAGTTTGGAAGACCCCAGTGACAAACCTTCACCCCATACTTTGATTGGGTTTTCAGGAGGATAATAGTGAATCAAGTTTTGATAAAATCATATAGCGATAGATTGAAAGCAGCACCTCCCTATCGCTTTGCCACTTAATGCCAACCGGGTACCGAATTACGTTGATTGATCTTTGGCATGTACATAATATGTTCCTTCCAATTCAGTTAGAATTGAGAATTAACACCAAGTGACGGACGATATTTACTACAACCTGAGTGTGGGCTCACCTTGGCACATACGTTCAATGTTATTGGCACTGTAGACGAGTTGATAGCATGTTGTAAGTCCATAGTTATTTATACTTCCACTGAATTATTAATTGCTTCTAGTAACTCATTATTGGCTATGTTAAAGAGGATTGCGTTGTGGGATGCCATATTATATTTCAACCAAAGAAGACCTAGCATTAACCAATCACACTTGAATTCTTTGTTTTGAATTTTGATTAATTTGGCAATTTATTTACCTCTCATAGTGATTAAGAAGCCTTTTTTAGGTTAAAGAAAATAAACTAAAGCTGTTCTGGATAACATTGTCAGAGACAAATTTAATTCTTCCATGGTTAACTGCTTGTTGTGATCATGCAAACCGGCCGTCATAAAGTTAAGTTGTTCTTCTAAAAGAGATCTAGCGATCTAAAAAAACAGTAGACGTGTGATTTCCAGAACTGCTAACATTCTGAAAATGCTTAGCCATCTCTGGCTGGTACTTCTAACTTTGCTCCAGTACATGAAAATTAAGTAATGAGACAAACTTACGTGGACATCAGACTTCTGGGGAGAGCACACTAACGCCTAAACTGTCGATCGTAGAGTTTCTCTTATTTAAATTCACTAAGTACTGTTTTTTATTCCTTGACGGCTTTTTTGAGTAGCCATCGCTGTGGAAAAGATATCGGTGTAGCATTGGTACAGGCATATGATCAGAAAACATGTCTTTCTTCGTTGTGAGCCATTCTAGTTCAATACAAGAGAACGAATTTGAGGTAAGTAAAGAGATTTACACTTAAAATGATTAAATCTCGTCTCTTTACTAAATCTTCGATTATTCTTCTTTGTAAGTCTGTAGTGTATGGTTCCCATATTTCATTGAAATCTTTCAGAATAAAAACGTGAAAAGGACAGCTCATCAATTATTATACTTTGGATATCTGTCGCATTTTCTGAGCCTCTAGGTAAGCACAGGTTAAAGATACCCATGTAACGGGATTGAAAGTGCGTATGACAACTACTTCCTTGAGATGCTCCGAAGTTAAATAATAGCTGTCCTGCTTTCAATCTGGAGAGGTTAGTTACAGTTAATCTGGATTAGGGTATTTGTTGTTAGAGACATAACGGAGAAAATAGTGATGAACAAATGTAATCAGACTTAAAATAGGTGTTAAGAAAGTAGGGGCTAAATAAAATGTTCTACGATAGACGACATACCAAAGGAAATTGCGTAGCCTATCGTTATTTATTAACGTTCTGGGTGTCTTTTTTCGTTTTCTTTCCGGTTGACAACTTCTTTTTAGATTCTACCCTCGAGTCGATTGCAAATAGGCCGCTCTTGCTTGTACTGTCAAGATCAATGGAGACCTACTCGTTGGGTTTAGTAGTGTCCAGATAAAGAGATAAAGCAAGACCATATGACATTATTTTAAGCCTCCAAAATCAAATTCACGATACTGATTGCTTTAGTTGAGGAATACAAACATCACTAATCGTTTTAATATAAAGAGAAAATATTGAGATCACTAATCGCCTTTCACAGAAAAGACCTAAAAGCTCTCATCAGGTTTCAAACTGGCTAGCGCACCACTAAGTCATGAAATGAGGAACACGTTACTTTTTGAATTTCTTTGCGGTTGCCTTGTTGTAGATAGATCTTTTGAAACAGCTGACTGGTTCCTCTTACATTTCTTACAATACTCTACGCTTCGTGTGCGGGCTAGACTTATTATTGGAGTTTTAACTGATCCAGGATACACAGTGGACCTACATGCTGTTCTCAATTGCTTACAATCACCCTAACGACATTGTTACAAGTAAAACGGAAATTAGTAACCCAGAGGCCGTAACTTGCCATTAAGATACAATTTGACATGCTACTTGCCTAACTCGGCAGGTCGAAGACAGTTTGGTTTGGCGGTAAGCAACTTACTCTTAGATGACACAAAAAATGGGTCAAATCTGTAGACGCCATAGCTATAATAGACTGTTTCTAAATAGCATAGCTTCGCTATAAGCCAACTATACGAATTTCGTGGGTAACTTGTGAAATTAATTAATGCTTTCTTTATGCTTAAAAGAAGTGGACTCAAATAATACACTCCCATATTGAAGCTTTCTTTAATATTAAACACTTTATGACAAATAAACACAAGGAGTTCCGTGGTCTGGACGGGAACCTTAAAGGTTATCGAACTCTCAGCGATTTACAGCTGATGTATAGTGTGGGAAAAAACGCCGCATCATCTCTATGGTACATTGTAGACTTTAGCCACCAATGAGAAATATCAAAATCAATTTCAATTTTCCAGCTTAGGTTCAAAGTTACGGGGCTTAAAATTTAATTACAGTTACATTTTCTCCACTTAGAGTCTAAATACTTGCCGAATTTACATGTTAACGCTTAACATAAATAACGCTGCAATCAAAACACTCTGTTTATATTCTGTTTTTTCTTGTACAGCCTACCAGAAAGTTGTTAAATCTAGACAATGCACCATTGCAAAAAAACCAATTTCATAGCAACAGCGGAATGAATAGTGTACAGTTTGTCTACACCAGTATTGCTGCATTTCTGTTAAAGAAGAGTTTTTTATATTACCAATTATTAAAGAAAATAACTTTTAGTATGGTAATCTCCACGTACTTGGGAAGACGGTAGTAGTGAGATAATGCGCTATTTCTCCACACCCTGTATATATCTAAGTACTTCAAACAAAAACATCCAAACACATAAATACAGATTAACAAATACACTGCTCAAAATTTGAAGTGGAACTGTAATTATTAGACGACGCAATTAAAAAAAGGATTTGTAACATTTTGTAAATGTTTTTGAATTGGCATGAGTCAAGTAATTGTATAATTGCAACTGTTAGTTGTTTTTTTGTTTTATACTCAAGAACTGCTATCTGCTGACGTCGATGGCCAGAGCTACTACTACTACTACTACTACAACACCTCTTTTTAATTAATGTTGGCACGGTGATTTTAAATACTCCTATTAAACCAAATTTCCCCTATCACTTCAGGTTTTTCCGCTGGGCTCTATTTCTGTTTTGCACATTTGAAAGTTTTTGGACGTCTTTAATGCACTTAAATGCTTGAATTGTTAGGATTTAGGACTTTCTAAACACCTGAAGATTGAAGTTTTAATTTTAGAGTTTTTTCCACATGCTAATGTCGAGATTTTAGATTATTTATAATTAATATAAATAATATAACCCTGTATCATATCATCAACAAACGGACAAGTTTTAAATTATTTCTAATTTGTACTCCTGAAAAAGGCAATAAACATTGCCAAAATATAGAGTTACAATAAATGAGTCTCTCTTAAATTAATAATTAGACCGAATTCCCCAAATATAAAACAAATTCATATTCATATACGAGTATATTTATCGATCAAATAGTACTCTTGACTACTGATTTCCAAATACCTTCAGGTCACTAGCGTAATGTGTATATAATGACACTGACCCGATAATACCTTTTCAAGTTCTTCTCTTAAAAACAAATAGCTATGATTTGTTAGTTGCCCGTGTGGCAGTAGTGAGCTCTTAGCCGGTGGTGTAATTTTTATTCATTGACTTCCTACACATTTTAATTGCAGTGAAGAAAATATATACATGATGTCTACTACTCGTAAATGTGTCAATAGCGCCGATTCTTTCTGCTTCACTGTTCCCAGTCAATAGACAAACATTTAGTGGAAAAGTTATACTTGGCTTATTTTGGCGTGAAACCTGGAGATCAAGACAAGTTGTGGGCTCCCCATAAAGTGTGTAAACCGTGCGTGGGAAATTTACTACAGTGGAGCAAGAGAAAACACCAAAAATTAGCTATTGGCATTCCAATAATCTGGGGTGAACCTAAAAACCATGTCGATGACTGTTATTTTTGTTTAGTTTTAGTTTCGGGTTATAATAAGAAGAATAAAAACAAAATTGTGCATCCAAATCTCGACTCAGCTATTCGACCAGTGGCTCATTCCGATGAAATACCCGTGCCAGTATTTAAAAAGCTTTTTTCACTTAAGAATGAGGCCGATCAGGATATGCCAGACGTTCTTGAAGAGCAAGACCTGGATGTTAATTTTGACAATGAAGATCTAACTTCTAAGTCTAAACTTTAACGTTTTACACAAGCGGAATTGAATGACCTAGTAAGAGATTTGGGTCTATTAAAAGAATTATCGCAACTGCTAGCTTCAAGATTAAATGAAAAAAAAACTTACTGGAGAAAGGTACGAAGATAACTTTTTATTGTAGCAGGGAAAGTGATCTAGTACAATATTTTAAACACGAGTGTGGGCTTGTTTATTGTAATAATGTGCTAGGTTTGCTAAATAAAATGGAAGTTAAACAATATCACCCAAATCAGTGACGTTTATTTATAGACAGTTCAAGCAGAAGTCTCAAGTGTGTCTTGCTACACAATGGGAATGTATATGGTTCAATTCCTATTGGTTATTCAGTCCACTTAAGAAAAACATACAAAGACATTAACAATATTTTAAATATTTTAAAATATACAGAGCATAACTGGACCATCTGCGGGGATCTTGAAATGGTAAATCTTCTACTAGGATTTCAAAGAAGATACACAATGTTTCCGTGTTTTGTTTGCCTCTGGGATAGTCGAGCAAGAAACCAACACTGGAATCAAAAATACCGGCCTCTTAGAATGTTCTTAGACGTTGGAGAAAATAATGTTGTAAGCCAACCATTAGTAGACAGAGAAAAAAATCATTTCTATACCTCTCCACATCAAACCAGGTCTTATGAAGCAATACGTGAAAGCTTTGGATTTGCAAAGCGACTGCTTTCAATACATACGTGAAAAATTTTCACGACTTAGTTACAAAAAAATTAAAGCCGGAGTTTTCGATGGACCGCAAACTAGAACTTTAATGAGAGACCCAAATTTCATCAACCTATGAATCAAATTGAGAAAAAGGCCTGGACTTCGTTCACGATGGTTACCAACAAGTTTCTTGGAAACAAAGAAATGTGCAGTTATAAAGATTTAGTGAAAACAACGCTTGAAAATTTCTAGCCACTAGGTCACAACATTAGTATAAAGCTTTCATTGTCATCTTGACAGATTTCCCGAGAATTCAGGTGCTGTAAGCAATGATCAGGGTGAAAGATTTCATCAATATTTAAAAACTATGGAAGATCGGTACCAAGGACAATGGGACACTTTTATCATGGTCGACTATTGTTGGAATATTCAAAGGTATTGCTAAAGCAGATAATACAACAGAAAGAGCTACAAGCGGAAATTTACTTCCTGAAACGTATATTTTAAATTGTTATTTTTTATAAATATTTTTGTAATTTTTAATAAATATAGCGTTATTATTGATTTGTACCTTATTTATTGTATATCAGTTATCAACAAGTTGGTCGCTTTTAGTAATTCTTCAAAAATCAGAATATGGTATAGAGCTAAATCTTGAAGTGATGAGTAAAAACCATATGATTTCCAGAATCAACGCACCCAAATTAGTAAAAAACAAGTCTCATTTAGAAGTCAGCAAAAATCGTGTTGGCTAGTGTTATAAGAGAAAATTTTTTTTAAGAAAGTGATAAGTATCAAAACGATTTAATTGACTTACCGAAACACGAGGCCAAAGAGAGACAAATTTGTTCTCAATGGACTCATGCTAAATCAAAAAAAAAGTTTTCTAATTTTCTCTTACTTTTCTTTTTTTTTCTAGCGTTTTAATTCAAATTCAAAATGTGTTGTTAATATTACATGAGATAAAAGTTAATTTTTAATTAATTTCACTTTTTAAAAGGGCAAATTGTATTGAACAAATCTTACAAAGTCATTCTTCAAAATTTAGAGTTGTCAAGAGTTAGAAGATATAACATCCACTGTTGTCGACGACGTTTACGTTTACGTTGACAACAAGAGCCATTTACTGTTGAAACAGGTAGAAGCGTTAAAGTGAAAAAATGCAACGTGTATACACTCCTGGTGAGCCGCAGAAGAAGAAGGAAGCGCAAACGCCTGAATTCCTGAGAAGAGAAAACAAAAGTAACTTAAATTTACCCCCTGGCAGTCAAGACCGGTCCTCAAAGTTTAATGCAAACAATAGATAATCGAAATGGAACTAGATGAAGCGATCGAACATTTCACTATATAGCTAACGTAACACCCACTTCAATTCAGTCGAAGACACTTGGCACACTAGGCCATCTCAATGAAGATGATGACCCAGGTACTATTAAAAGGACGGTAATTCGAAACTGAAACAGAAAACGTCCGTCAGCATTCTAGACGTTCACTCGAGTCCTCGCTTAGAAACTTACGGGCACCTAGATTAACTTGAAAACTGGGAAATCAGCCAATCAAACGAACTTGAAAACCAAGAGAGGTTGAAATTACTGAAAATCCTCCAATAGCAAAGGTTTTAAGAAAACGCCAGGTTAATGAAGAAACGAAGACAATAAAGAAGACTGCACGTTAAGCTTATTTCTCAAGACTAGGTAGGAAAAACTAAGTTTTTGAGGCAAAGAGGGAAATATTAGAAATGCACAAAGAGAAACAGCTAAAACCGATATGGGCAAGTAGGAAATGAGTAACTAAATTAAAGTAGGGTTTAGCGATACTAAATATTGCTAGAAAACATGCTCACAAGAATGGAGAGAGAATACTGCTATCAGCGTATCAAAATCAATATTCAAACAGAAAGCTTTAAATTTATAAAAGGTAATTAAACAGCCTAGTTGCCAATTCGGAAACGCAAAAGGGTAAGTGAAACCTGATTGTAAAAACGTTTTATTTTATTCCTAGTAAAAAAAACAATTAAGCCTCAATTAAACAAAGAATAAACTATTTTAACAAATTACGAAAACAAAATTTTACTATCAGCAGAAACCAAATTTCTAAAACCGACTATTATAAATCAGCAAAGAAATTCCTGGTTAAACCACGTTTAGAAAAATTAATGAAGTTGGAAATTTTAAAGAGGTTTAGATGCATTTTGCTATCTTGGAGTAATTGGACTTAATTGATTGATAAAGAATAACAAAAACAAATTTAAGTGAAAAACTACTAAAATTGATATCGAGATAACATTTCTAAAAGCTCGAAAAAGCTCCACGAGCATTTCTTTCCACAGAAACGAAATAAATAAATTTAAAAATATTTATGGGATGTCTCTATACAAAGTGGAAATCTTGATAACAATCTCTAGTTATATCAGCGCGTAAGGGAACAAATGTAACTTCCCAAGCTAGAAACCTAAAAAGTTTCTGTCTTACAGATTAAAGTTTCAATTACATAACGGGTATTATGTAACGAGTACAATAAACAAATAATGTATTTGCGTTTGTGGATTCTGTCTTACTTATTATTACTATTTAAACAGTAAAGTAGATTTTTCGAATCTAACATTTACTAGAAATAAGTACATAAATGGATAAAATTTTGTAATAATAAGGTAGCGCGACGTTTTACTGCAAATTGCCTTCTCCGCTACTCGTTTTGGTTTATATGCTTTAGCGTTATTGCAAAATTCTTAATTCTTCAGCAATTTGCAAAAAGAGATCTTGTTTTATTTGATACGGTGGCTTGTTTGAACTTTATAAAGATTTACTTAAAACCGATTTATCAAACTAATAGTCAGTTTGATTCCCTAAGAAAACGATTGAGTTTGCATAGTAATACAAAGTCTGAACCTACGTAATTAAATGTAGCAGCTAATCCGTGGGTTGTTACGTGTAAAAGTGAGTCTAGTGACCCTATTAGAATGACGCAATACAAATAATAAAGGTATGCCTTAAGAAACGATTAGATCTGCTTGATCAGAGATTGGGTCGGGGTCATAAAGAGGCCTGAATGGCAGAGAATGGTATCGATAGGGTTATAATTGAGAGGGCGCTAGTCTTAGTTAACCTTGACCGATATAAGTGAACAGCTGATCTTAAGACTAACCAACTATTCGGGTCTTTAAGATGCTTATTCGTGGGGTTGACCTTGGAAAGATAACCTCCAAGGAGGCGAATAGGCTTCTCCTACGACAGCTGATAGATTTCACAAAATTTACTATTGAATTGGCTAGCTTGTAGTGCTAGCAGTGAATAAGCGAAAGTAAGATAACTATTAAAGATCGTTGGTAACCCTTCTTTGGGTTCGCTATGAGCAAAGAGACGCAACGCGCTTTTGCAATAACTTGTAAGAAATACAACTAACAATAGTGATAAGATATTTATACAGTAATCGCTCCCAGACTTAAATGACATAAATGTACAATAAAATAAATTTACAGCTAATAACTCGTTGGACGTCTTTGTACAACGATAATGAATCCAACGACATGTATACATAACATAAGCACGGCACATTCACCTACACGGTAAGCAATCGATAATGCCGACGGCTGGGGGCACAACGCTGCCTGGATGGGATGAGCCAATTCATCAGTTGTCAGGGAACCCCAGGAAATTTTATTCTAGACGATCACTCGTCAAGACGGTACGATATAGATACCTGTTGGAGATTCGTTATGCAGTCTGAAGACTGCCGGTAGACGATAATAAAAGAAACACAACGCTATCTTCTTGTTCTATAGAGAATTTATTATTAACGAAGATTAGAAGCTCGCGACGCTTTGTTACAATTGAAAATAAATGTACGGAATAGGTTACACAACGTCGGTAGCTAAATCTCAATAGATTTCGCGACTTCTGGAAATGCTTCACGCAGAGCCGGACTAATATCTTCAGGGGCCTTAACCACTGCACATTGTGGGGGCCCCATCCTTGCTTTAAAATATCGACGTTTTATTTTTTAACTCATAATCTACTGCCCTTACAAAAAATTCTTCACAGGGAAATATGCGTAATTTTTTGGTCATTGTGATAGTATTTTCTTTAAATTGAAGTCCCCTTATTACATCTGGGCCTTCAATTATTAAAAAAACTTGTCAAGAATAACAACAAATGTAATTCATAATATACATGGGTCGTTTTTATATTTATATTCCCGGACTAGGCAGTTTTTAATTTGAATGCAATTTCATTATTATGTTTTTTAATCACATACGTCTTGATAAGGTGTGTATCAAGTTAAAAAACAACTGCAGCAATATTAGTGTTTTTATCAATCAGTTTGTGTTGTCACGCATCAAAATGAACAAATTCGAATATTGAGCTGTTATAAAATTCCTTACAAAATAAGGAAAAAGTCCAAAACTTATTCTTGAAGAAATGTTGGCTGTATACGGAGATAGATAATGATCCCCGTTCAGGCTGCCTTGTTGACGTGGTCACTTCGGATGTTATTGAAAAAACCAAGTGTTTGGTACTGGAGGACGCAAGAATAATGAAACGACAATTAGCAGCATTACTGGGAGTTTCTGAAACCACGATTTTCAAAATTCTACACGATCGCCTTGAAATGACGGTAACAGTTCGATACAGCTACCCCTAGGATTAAACTTGTACAGAAAGAATTTAACTTTACCAATGCATATGTATCCATTCAGAGAATCAAACGACACCTGCGGAACACTTTTTAAGAAAGCTTCTAAAATCGACAATCTTGACAGTTTACTAACAAAAGGACAGCCATGACACTATAAGATCGCGGCTACGTCCGTGCTACTCCCTGACAGCGTATCAACCCAATTTCCCTAAATCACCTGGAGAACATTTACCCCACCCAAGCATGGGTGAATTCATTAAAGAATTTTTAACTACTACTAACCTAGCACCACCCTCGCTATGCCCCCGCGCAAGATTGGAGTGAAATTCATTAAAAAGGTTAACGTTTAACTCCTTCTAACGTAACCACATCCTCGTTACGCCCCCGCGCAAGATTGGTGTAGAAATCATTAAAAAAATTAACGTTTAACTCCTTCTAACCTAGCAACACTTTCGCTTGGAGTGAAATTTATTTAAAAAATTAATGTTTAACTCCTTCTAACCTAACCACACCCTCGCTACGCTTTCGCGGAAGGTTGGAGGACATTCATACGTGGTTCATGCTGCAGTAGGGGGCTGATAGTGTGCATAGCAGCTGAATTAGTTGACACCTTCATTACTTATGTCGTACAACATAATCTAAGATGTGCTTAAACGTCGTGTTTATTTTTCGTCGGTTTCACCAAGAGTGAATTAACTGTTTTTACCTCCGGCCACTTAATTGTGTTCTGTGAGTAATTCTATACCTGTTGACACCAAAAACTTGCTCTCAAAACGTCGTTTTCCTAGGGGTAGCTATATCGAACAATTACTAACCATCATTTTGATCCTGATTCGAAACAAGAATCGATGCAGTGGCATATTAAGGGTTTCAACTCTCCCAAGAAGTTGAAAGTTACCCCTTTTGCAGGAAAAATAATGGCAACCGTTTTTTGAGACAATCAAGAAATTTTAATGATTAATTATCGGAATAAGGGTAGCACCGTAACGGGGGAGTATTACGTGAGCTTAGTGCATTGCCTGAGAGAGTCTATCAAAGCAAAAGCGAGGAAAACTGACAAAATGTATCCGGTTGCTCCACTACAATGCCCCAGTGGACAAGTCAAGAGTTTCAAAAGCTGCCATTGCTAAATGTGGTTTCGTGGAAATCAACTATCCGCCTTATAGTTCTTAAGGGGAACAAAATTTAGGAACGAGGAAGAACTTATAGCTGCTGTTGAATGCCATTTTGCAAACAAGGCAGAGGAATATTTTTGTAATGGATTAAACTCGTTATTGAAACGGCAAGGCAACCACATTGAAAAATAAATTTTTGTTTTTGTTCTAGTCTCTTGTTTTCATGCCTAGTCCAGGAACATAAAAATGACCCCTCGTACTTACACATTTAAAATAAGTAACTGTTAAAACTATTTGTTTCATTATGTTAATATCAATTCATCGCTCCTCTTTGAAGAGGATCGGCACAAATATTCAACTTTGCACAATATAACCTTTTGTATTCGTTGGTATCAACGTCATGTGCGACAGTATTCATTATGGTGGGTACTTTAAAGTTACATAAATTTTGAATCTAAATGATTTTATCAAACAAATGATTACAATGAGATTAATTAACATAATTTATAAATATATTTTAAAAATACTTTGTCTATCTCCAGAAAAAGGTTGACAAATTATTTTTATATATTTATGAAAAAAATATTAATATATAATAAGACATTTTCGGGACCCCTATTGAGCAGGGACCCTAAGCATGTGCTTAGTCTGTTTATGCATTAGTCCAGCCCTGGCTTTGCGGGGAAGATCTCTAGGTACGAGACGGCACTGCGCGTGTTTTAACACTGCGTCTGAGGCAGGATAAAACTTGATGCTGACTGACTGAAAATTTGCAGAGAAAAAAAGGGCGCTGGGCTAACGCTATATTGAAGAGTCCATTCCCCTAGATGAAATGATTCGCGGGAATAACGGCAGGATTTCGTTTATTGGGTAACAGCTAAAATGGGGTAATTCACTCACACTCCCCTGTTAAACCTTAGATAGCCCCACAAAACTAATTTGTATGTAGTGTCAAGCGACAGGTCATAAAAATAATTTATGTATCTGTTGCATTGACAGGGACTACAAAATTTTAGGAATATAGAAATATAAAATAACGAAATTAAGATACATTTAATTTTTAAAATGTTCTTTCTTTATTCATTCTCAACAGAGAGAGCGAAAGGGAGAAAATGTGTTATTTACGAACGAAGCGAAAGGTCACCATTCTGCTAACCAAAGAACTTTTATTTCCTAAGTTTATAAATATAACAGGGCCGAATAACATTTATCGATAAGGTAAAATTAAATAGCTAAAGATATATACAAAATGTGAAATACAATTTGAGCTTTAGAATCTCGAAACGGAATGAGTATTTGTGCACTATTTACATTAATTATTAAACGGAATCTTAGCATAGCGTTAAGCGAAACGATAATTCCCAAATGATCTTAATAGGATGTATTGAATTTTCTCTTATACTGTGTTAACTCTCAACAGATAATTAAATTCGGTTCGCGCACAATCATTGTTTTAAAACACAAGATCGATGAAAGATTTACATACCTCCAGGTTGCCACTGCCAGTTCGTTGGCAGGGAGTCCAGATTGGTAAAAACGAGTAACTCTTTGTGCCATAAATAACTGAATGAACAAATAGACTAATGGGTTGCTTCCAGAGTCCACTATTTCAACGCGTCGGTCCAGAAGTTGGTTTAAATTGGCGGGAGAGAATTGGATTAACCTAACAATCTTCTTGTAGTCGGAATTCATTGGCAAGGATCTACTACAGGTAACTTTTTTCGCACTATGTACCTTGAAATGAGCTTGTGCTTCCAAACAACTTAGAAACTCTTTGATAAACAGCTGATAAAGCATCTTTACAGCGGTTTCTATGCGGCAAGATTCTAGCAGATTGTCTACGTTTTGGATGTCGCTCTAAATGAACAAAACTGCTCGGAAAGCACAGAAAAGGGTAGACAGCGAAACGACACACTCTTGTACAAGAAAACAAGAGTTCAAGAGAAGTTGATAATAGTTGAGAAATTTAGGGGGTCAAGAGCTTATTAATCAAATGCGCTCTCCACTTGCTTAAAAATGCTAAATCAAAGTGATTACACAATTTCTCATTGGGAAATCAAAAATAGGGGTAACAAGCTAAGACAAGAAATTTAAGAGTACTCATTCACCCAACTGTCGGTTATAAATCGTCTGGACTTGATTTTTAAATAGAATAAGGCTTTCAATTTCTAATTATTTTACAAATAAAAACAAATTCACAATAATACACGCATTACTTCGCCTCTTTAGACAATCAATTTTGCAAACAAATTCTGCCTTACAAATAAGTAGTATTAGGAATGATTCGATTTTTATATTTTTATTTTTTTTATATTTTTTCACATTTCAAGTTTGAATATAACTTTTATAAAAGCACGGGATCTGTATACGGGATACATCCATGTAGTTTTGCTAATGTGAGAACAACAAAGAGGGGTTTTCCTTATGGGATGTTAACTTCATGTGTAATTTTGATCTCGGGGCGGCTTAATTATAAATATAATTGTACATCTTCATTACTTTACTCTCTGAATTAAACTTATGTTGTTTCTGAAGTTGTATAAAATATTCCCATTTATTAAACGCACTAAGAGGAAAAAACTACTCTACAAAATCAACCGCAAATGCATAAATTGGAATATCCTAAAGCACATTGAAGTTAAGAAATAAACAATAGAATTTGTCGTTCTTTGACACAAATAATATTTTTTTTTTAAATAAAATGTTAATGTTTTTTACAAAAAATATATTATAGCTTTCTATTTAATTTGTCAATTTTAAAATTATGCATTTTTCTGTTTGACAAGTTATATTACTCCCTTTGATTTGTATAGTGTAAAGATATAATACAGACAACTTAGCAAAAACTATTATTTATATACCTTTTGTAGCAGTAAATTAAAAACAAATATTATTGCTTCATATTTATATGACAATATTTGAATCTTCGTCTACTGCAACATCTTGCCTAATATAATGTATTTGGCTACTGTGCATGTAAATAAAGGTTTTTAAAACTTAACCTTTTACATTTTAGTTTGGCCAACATATAGGATACTCCCACACCTATGATTACCTTTGTTCAATAATAAAATGTAAGTTTTAATCATTAAAAGATAAATCTTTGAAGATGTGCAAACATTTACGAAAGTCAACATTGTTTTTAACGCAAAATACAGATTTTTATCAACATATTCTTCAAAAACAGAAATGCCACAAGGATTCGTTCTTTAAAGTTATTTTCCCAATAAAGATGATGATTTAATAAACTATCAGTCATTTATTTAGTCAGTGTGTAAGCTTCTACACTTATGTATCTATTGGTAGAAAAAATTGTAGAAACATGGATAATTAATCAAGGTATTTTTTGTTTAAACTTCAGAAAGTAGAAAAAATGTTAAAAAACTGATAATTTATATTCCCATGGTGTAGTAATAAATAAACTCTACCTTTTTCTAAATAATAAAATCAAGCTAATTTATTCTTGTTAAAATTTAGTTTCGACTTTAAAAATTTGTTTCGTAAACAGTTTTATTTAAAAAGCCAATTTCCTGATAATAAGAATTGATTGTGAAAAGTAAATAATAGCCCGGTTCACCTACATTTCTACTACAGAAAAAAGACTATTGGAAGAATAGTGAAATTCTTTATTTAATTAAAGTTTTCTGTAGTCGTAAATTTATTTGTTATGCACAATTATTGCTTTGGCCTTTATAGGTATTATATTACCATTATTATACAATATATTAATATACATTAGGAGTATAAATTATAAATTTTGTTAATTTTTGACGAAGTTATGAATTTTTCTACGAACCACAGAATAAATCTATTAAAAACAATTAATTCTTTTATTGCTTTTAACCTTTAACCTAGCCATTTTAGTATATACCAACCGGCTATTTTTTATTTTAAAATAAATATATATATATATTCCTTAATTAAGATTGCCCAAGAAAATAACGCCTATTTGTGCTAAAACGCGTGTTAAAATTTTTATTAAACTATAAATTACGGAAACTTTAAAAAACTTTACTCGTTTCTAACTATGCATTCGGTAAAATCTTTGCAAAAGAAAAAAATCACACCTACTATATATATAAACGTTATCTTGAAAGCTTTTTATAAAAAGCGATTCCATAAGAGGTCATAAACCTTATAAAGGTCGTTTTAAAGGAAGGAATATTTTTTTTAATATTCTAGACTTTACTCTGTACTTTGGAATTTACAATACTGCTAATAAGAACAGGATATTAGTCATTGTTTTATTATTAACTTAGTAATTGGTGCCGTTCGGAAAATTGCGTTAGGAAAGAATCAGTTTATTCATAAATTCATTTATGAAATGTTTTGAATCAGTCTAATAACCTTCGGAAGAATTGTTCCCAGAATGAATGTTAACGAAATTTTTAATTAGTAAATCATGATATCATTTTAAGTAACATTCACTGAGTTTTTAGGTTTTTTAAGTCACTATCTTTACTAAATCAATAGTAATGCCAAAGAAACCTCTAGTTAGATTGCAACTTATTGATTATTATTAAAATGCTTGTGCATCTTATTGGATGTTACCTTCGATTCTCTGTTATTAATTGCAGACATTGCTAATTAATATAAAGTTGTATTTAATCGATTATCAGTTAATGGATCAATTAAACAACTATTCAGTAAATTCTTGCAATTAGTTATGTTTATTTCTGAAATTGATGATCTCTATTAGAGATAGACCTTGTTTGTTTACTATTTCCAATTCAATTTTTTTTTAGTTACCCGGAGAGATATTTAATTTCAATAATTTCAATTCACTGAGCCTTTATTTTATCTGTAAAGGAGGTTTTATGTCTGTGTTTTTATAGATAACTGGTAAGGTATGTTTATGAACTTTTCATCATGTTACGGTAAATGTATAAAGCTGCAAAGTGGGGCAACGTTGCAGTGATGAACAATTTCTTCATTTTATCCTCTTGATCAGACGAAAGAGATATTGAAAGGACTATTCACTTCTATGATGTTTGGCAATTTAAACTAGGTTTTGGAATGTATAACTTCTTTATTGATATTTACTTAACTGACATCATTATTTGTAAAAATAATGAAACATGATAATAAAATAAAATTTTAAAATGAGCAAGTAAGCTCTTAAAAAGTTAACATATCGATCTATTCTTCTTTAAATAGAATATCACAAATACTTTTCTGACTATTGGTTTATTGCTGAATACAATAATGTAGTACTACATGGGTTTATCTGATTGTTCGTTGCAAATTCTTAAACTTCTCGACTTTCCACGAATTTAACAATAGAATTTTGGCAAGAGACAAAGAATGTTCAAGGCTATTCGAGCTATAGTATCTGATAACTTTTTTTCCATCACAGCTGAAGAATTATTTGCGTATATAATGGAATGAGCAAAAAGATTGCGAACTGCAGGCTATAACAGAAAAAAAAACGTTTTAAGCTTTTTCGTGTTCCAGTTTCATTACAATAAATTCAGTTATTGTACGTGCGATATTCTATGGTCTGCCAGCTTAGATAATGGTAACATGAAATTGGAACTTTGGTACGATATTCTTCTGCATAAACTTTTAGACCAAGAAGTTAAAGCATGGGTGTCTTTTGCTGAAATCAATCTTCGTTCATCATGTTTGACCCACAATTTTTGAGATAGCGAATTTAAAACTGTTACGTCCAAAACTGGGATTAGTGGTCCATCGATATACCTAACCATATAATATATAATCGGAAGGGGAGATCTTACAGCTGATCTCTGTATCTAGGTCAGTGGGTGGTGAGCTTGTCAGGTCCAAACCATAGGTTCGAACGTTACTCAAACAGAAACAATCGAGGTTGTACTGCACACTCTGAAGATTCCTACGTTTCCAGTATGGGATTAAACTAATATGTTGTATATATATACAGTGTGTCCGAAAAGTATGGAATATCCTATATATCTCAGTAAATATGCATTTTATGGAAAAATGTTTCCTATAAAAGTTGTTTAGTGTTTAGTTTTACATTACAGGCCAATACCAAATAACAATTTAAAAAAAAACAAAAGCGCAACGAATAATGCTTCAATTTTTTTAATGGGAAGGTATTCCTTTATTGTACTCATTTGAGAATGTTTTTCCTTTTTCAATGATGTAAAACTTTGATACACTTGCATAAGTAAATTTTGATTAAAACGCAAAAAATTGTTTGAATAACCCTTAAAAGTTTATTTATTCATCTGTAACCTTTTCAGACGCGGTCTTTTAAATTTTCAATATCATCTAGTCACATTATAGTTGGTGTGATACACTTTTGTTTGTTGCAACAATTGAATGCGTCGTAGAAATGTCAATTAATAACCGAACTGAAGCGAAAAGTTATTTGTTTAATTAATTTAAGCATTTTGATTAACGTGAGGATAACAAAGTTACAAAAATACGACTTGCTATGGATCATTTATCAGAAAAACATCGTATTGAAATTTTAATGATGCTGAGATATGGAGACAGAAGGAGAACACAGTAGGAAGTTTGCAATTTGTTTAATAACGTGCACCCCGAATACCATATTTCTCAGTCTACTGTGAGTAAAATTTTGCATAAATTTTATGAGACAGGTTCTGGCAAAGATCGTCCAAAAACGAGCAGACCTAAAGTTCTAAATAAAAAACAAAGAATATAATGTTGGCTGTCGTGGAAAATCTACATGTTTCTGTTCGACAATCTGCTCGTGCACATACTTTGAAGAAATCCACTGCATACGAAGTTCTAAGAAGGAGAAGTGGCATCCGTATAAACCTTGTATAGTTCAAGAATTATTAGAAGATGATTTGGATCGAAGATTGCAATTTTGCGAAGAAATAACACATAGGCTTCAAAAAAATGCAAATTTTCATAAAAATATCCTCTTCACTGATGAGGTAACGTTTTGTTTGAATGGTACCATTAACAAACAAAACACGCGCTACTGGTCTTTGCTAAATCCTGGCTGGTATGTAGAAGGGCACAGCCAATATCAGCAGAAAGTCAATATCTGGGCAGGAATTATTGGAACCCAAATCTTGGGACCTTTTTTATAGAACATAATTTGACAGCGGATGCTTATCTAGATTTTTTAAGATTTGACTTAGTTCCTGCTTTAGCTGTTCTATTTCCTAATGAACTAGATCCAGATATACCCCATAACAGAATATGGTTGCAACAAGACGCGGCTCCTCCTCATTCTGGAATTTATGTCCGACAGTTCCTTGATAATACTTTCCCTTATCGATGGATAGGCAGAATAGGTGCAGTAGAATGTCCAGCTCGTTCGCCTTTTTTTAGTCCACTTGATTTTTTTCTGTGGGGCCATCTCAAAAATAAGATTTATGTCGATATGCCTGAAGATATTGAAACTCTAAAAGACCGTATTAGAACAGAGATGAGAGCTATCGCATCAGAAACGATTCAAAATGCAGTAAACGAAATTGAAAGACGACTTTATCATTGCCAAGCTGTAAATGGTGCACACTTTGAACACCTTCTATAAACTGTAGAGTGTAGTTATACAAAATTTTCAATTCGTAACAGATGAATATTGAAATAAACTTTCAAACAATTTTTTGCGTTTTAATCAAAATTTACTTATGCGAGTGTATCAAAGTTTTACATCATTAGAAAGAAAAAAACATTTTCTATCAAATGAGTACAATAAAGGGTCACCCTCCCATTAAAAAAAATTGAAGCATTATTCGTCGCGCTTTTGTTTGTTTTTTAAAATAGTTATTTGGTATTGCCCTGTAATGTAAAACTAAACACTAAACAACTTTTATAGGAAACATTTTACCATAAAATGCATATTTGCTTAGATATATAGGATATTCCATACTTTTCGTACACACTGTATATGAAGGTCGTCGATCTCCGGTCACAAAACAGCTGATTTCTGAAACAGTCTAATCGTATGCAATTTTTGAAAGATAAGTCAAAAGACAAATTAACAAGATCTATTAGCATACTCTTAAATTGAAGTTACAAACAGAGTACTGCAGTCCTGAGTTACACTGCATAAAGAAAGAAATAGTTGTTTCCACATAAATACACAAAAGAATAGCAAGATATAAAATAAATAAACAATGAGTAAATTGGCCACAATAGATTATTTAATATGCACGAACCATCGGCCAGGGAACGCCGGGTTTATGAAGATAAGAACAAGGTGTTAAAAGCACAAAACATTTGTGAATATTAAATATGCGATCGCTTGTGAAGAGAAGCACACATAAATAAATATATGAGATATCGATACTTGCTGAGGTCGTCACCTCTAGGTGTTTTTCGTTTAGTTTTGAATTCACTCAAATATTTAAATAAATTCCTAAGAGAAGCGAAATTCGTAAAATTATTAACAACAAAATTTACGTTAAAAGAGTGTCTCATGTATAGGCAAATACACAAAGATGAACGATAAATTTCGATGGTTTAAACTGTACGTTAATAAACTGATAAATAATTGATAACTTTTCAAACATTTAACGTTACGTTAACAACCTTATAAATAATAAGATCCAACTTGGTAAATAAAATTACGGTTTTTTACTACTGTGCAAAGCGATTACAACATAGTAAATCTTATACTACTCTTAACACGCAACTAAATTCGTGGCTGCGGGACACTGTGTGCCTACGTTAGCTTCTTCACAAGGTATAAATGTTTAATGGTAATAATTCTTTACCCTGAAACTAAAACTTTCCAAAAGATATCCAATTTAATGGTACCAATTATAAACACTGCGCTATGCACTGGTTTACACAAAATTTGTTAACTAGTACATTAGATTATCCAGTGACAATCGATATTTCACGTACGTACTTTGACTGGAGGCAGATCTTGATTGTCTTCAGAATGCGATGCAGTACAAACTCACAGAAGATAAGACGGAATTATATACACAAGGAGCGCGGTAACATCAATAGTTTCTTCGGGAGGTATGAAACGATAAAAAAGAAATGAGACGGCAGAATTAACATGAGTTTGTTATGCGAAGAGTTTGGTTAGTCTGTCGTTCAGTCAGTCAGTCAGACAGTGTAATAATGCCGCCGAAGGCGGCCGGCTCCTTAGAGGACTTAACCTCTCTTAAGCCTGGTGGTAATAGTTGGTTGGTTAAAAGGGAAGTCCACGGAATGGTGCGTTGGAAAGGAAAGGTTGGTCGTCAATGTCATGTCACGTACCAAGCAGTCCGCACGCCCGTCCGCGGCGATGATAGATGGTGGCGACAGTGGAGCAGGCCGGAAGCAGGGTCCTCCATAATCCCCGCCGATGTGGGTGACCCATGATCAGATGGTATGCCCAAGGACAGCCAGCGAGCCGTCGCACAGTGACGACGATGTGGCCACGATGCGTCGGTTCTTTTCAGAACGGTGTTGGAATTGTGTAGTGAGGGATGTGAGAGTGTGTGTATGTTGGAGTGGTGATGTGTGAGTGTCTAGGTGTGCATAGTGTGCCGTGGGCTGGTGCAGAAGCTGTTCCGGCATTTGCCTTCACCGCTGAGGGAACCACGGAAAACCTCAGCGAGAACAGGTGGGATCCTCAGTCCGTCGTTGCAACGAAAGGTTCATTTATCAGCTTATTTATTAGCGAAGACAGAATTATTCACGAAAGGTACACTCAGGAATGTTGCAGGCCTAGTGGATATTTCTCAACTCTTTGAGATTATCCCGGAACTGGTGAAATTTTTTAAGTCCAAACTCGGCACATACGGAAGACGCGGGTACGCGTGTCTTGCTTATTCGCGACCCTTGATCGAACTCCTCGAGGTGTCTGATGCACTGACAATTCTCCAACCCTAACAGGGATTGGTCAAGCAGTTTATTGGTCTGCCTGGGTTCTTGACACCAAAACCACCAATGAAGACAACGAGGGTGTGAGTTGATTCGGTTGGAAATTCAAGCATTGCCCTGTTCAATTAATAGAGCAAATGTAAAAATAAATCTTGCCCTGGTCCAAACAAGGTGACAGTTTTAAGATCTAAAGGAGCATAAAACTTCGAACGAATAAAAGATAAACAGGTAAAATCTCCTTAAAACAGAATATTTGAATTTATAAAATGTGAAATTAAAGGTAATTTTATTATATTCATTGTTCTCGTGCATTGCTTTTCAGAATAAAAGAAAACATTTTATTAGAAAATTCTATAGCAGAAATAATGTTATAAAGTCGTCAATTTTAACGATAACGTTAAACGAGAGGTTTCTATTTTACCGGGAAAAGATAAAATGTAATTTCTAAAGAATAACATATCTACACAAGGCATGGTTAATAATAAAGAGAAATTTTATTCCAGCAGCGCTGGTCGATAAACTTGAGGGATAACTTTAACGAATGTGTCTGGCTACTTCTTCTTTGTGTAGGTATTATCATACTCCTGACAATTTTATCATCTTTGTGAATATATAGATTCTTCCTTTTGCTAAAGCTAGCTGTTTTGGAAATATGCCGTTCAGAAAGCTTGATTTTTAGTTTTGATCAGTGTTTTAAATTCTGACCCTAAACAGCTGCAAGAAACGGAACTGTAAAAAAAACAACAAAACATAGAAATTGGAACAACTACTTAAAGTTGCATTTACCTTTAGAGTTTTCGATTTTCGAACTGTCCTAGTTATATGTCTCGGGTGATTATGAAGGAATAGGTTTGTCTAGGCTAAAAGTCACTGTTGTGGTCCAACAATGAAAGTGGAAAAAATAAAGAATAACCAAAGCCACCAAATAAGAGAATTATCTCCAACCAAAAGTGGTAATCGAATATGTACATGAAAAAACTGTTCCGGTATTACCTGCACTTCTAAGAAAAACAACGAAAGACCTGCCGACACCCATGCCTGTTATCTGTTAACAGCGACTTAATAGAGCATTGTCTGATACCAATATTCTTGGCCTAATAGTTTTTCTGCTATAAAGGGTAGATAGTAAAAACAGAGTGAAAGAGAGTGGGTTAAATACACAAGAGTAGACGTTCAAGTGTCGTGTTTAATCAAGAGGGTAATAATGTCATGCATGGAGTCGGGAGAAGAAGGTACACATGTCCTAACTTTAAAAACTACTCCGTATTCTGCTGTTATGTATCTTCAAATGCAGGAAACTAGTGCATATACATAACAAGCAATATACAAAGTGGGAGACCTTATTGCTAGAGAGTCTAACAGAGCATCGGTATACTATATACCAGAAGGATCTAGAACAGCAAACAGAAGGATAATCAACTCGAAAGCTTTTATGATTGAGCTGAAATGGCCAATAGTCGCAATGAGTGGGTGCGATAAAATGACATTTATAGAAAATGCATAACAAAGCTTAGGAGCTCCCTTAGGGACCAACAATAAAAGGGAATGAAATATGCCGTATTGATGGAACATTGAAATAATCTTGCAAGAAACAGCTGCGTGTGCTGCGAGTCGTAAGCAAATCACCCTCACCCCAACAGTAATAACCGAGACAATACAATAGCAGAATGTAGAAAAAGACTATAAAGACGCCAAAAAGGAATTGTGTAGAATGATCAATAGATCTAAAAAATTACAAGAGGACAACTTGTGCAAAGAGTTAAATCGTGATATTTGAGGAAACAGCACTTATGAAAATAAAAAGGAGGCTGCCCTACGATACACCAACTGAAAAAAGAGAAATTGCCAGGACCTTGTTTGTCAATGAAACAGAAAAGGCGTCCTTAAATAACATACCTGCGATGCAGCAAGCCCATCTGTTTACCCCGATCGAACTAGAAACAAAAGCTAAGGAACGTGAAGGGCAGCAAGATCGTCGGACTCGATGGAATCCTTCCAGAAGCAACCAAAGAAGCAGTCAAAGTGAATCTTGAAGAGATGTTTAGTACAAAAAACGAAAACTTTCCCGCGTATGTAAAGAATTTCCAAAGTGATATTACTATCTAGGGAAGAAAGACTCAGAATATCCAAAGCCTCATAGACCATTATGCATGTTCGATACTCTGAGAAAATTACACGAAATTATTTCGATACGACGAAGACTGCAAAACGTGCAAAACAAACTTCCAGAAAGGGACGCTCTACGTTGTAGGTACTGGATAAGGTGAGGATCATTGTTTAGGAAGACAAGGAGCAGTGGTGCCTTGTAGCACTGCATATAATCAAAGTACACATTCAATTCGGCACGATGCGATGGGCTGAGACTTAATTGTCGACAAATTGGAAAGGAAAGAATTGCGGACTAACTTGGTAATAGGCAAATCAGCCTCAGCTGTCGGACCCATCTTGTAGTACGTTCTATAGGATGACGCACTTAGACTACATGATCAAAGGTTGCGTCAATGCTGTTAACTGTAACACTAATACAAGATTTGTTGTGTCTTAATCTTTGTAGCTAAACTTGATTTATTATAAGAATATTAATACCTAATATCAAATCACCTAATTCACTAAAGCAAAAGAATTTTTATGGAAATGTATTTCTAGATAAAGACAGGAATTAACAACATTTCCACAGTGGTTTCAGCACTTAAGTTTTTTATAATAATAATAACAATTTATGTAATGAAATCCAATTCTTGTTTTATTTTCGTGTTAATTACATACCTCACTCGAGGGAGCATAGAAAATTATAATCTGTAAAGCTAATATTTGCAATTGTCTATTTTGTAAAGGTTCTGTGCTTGTGTCGCCATTCAAGATTAACTGCATATTTACATACCTTTCAGTAGTCTTAAAAAGGGGAATTTTAAACAACCTTAGAATATATTTAGTAAAAAGGCTTATTGCTATGGGAGACCGGGGCTAGTTGTCGCAGGGGCAACTTGTCACAAGTTAAATAGCATCGAAACTAAGAGCTATCTATGGGTTGCAACTATATTACAGTGCTATCACTTACCATTCTCTAGTTTAAAAGGCATAGGTTAAGATGACCGCGATGTAGTCTCAGTAATGGCGTTTGTAATGTCAAAAGTAAATTTTGTGTTTGATAAGTTTCGTGTTATTGTACGACGTTATTAATTGGAAGGTGAGAAAAGTTTTGAGTGTTATATTCAGGTCACACCTCAGTAATATACAATTTAAAGACATATTGTAAAAAAATTAGTGATGAAGAACTGGCAGCAGGTAGCTCTCCAGTCCAGTTATAAAAAAGCAAGACGTGGTTTCGACGAAGCAGAAGAATCTTATTTAGAAGATTATCTTAAGAAAGCTGCAGATATCTATTTCGGATTAACTCCAAAAGAGGTTCGACACCTAGCATACAATTATGGCAAAGCTTTAAATAAAAAAATGCCCAAATCTTGGGCTGCAAACTTAATGACTAGACCAGACTGGTTCTCAGGCTTTCTCAAAAGGCTCCCACGCCTTTCGATTCGTACACCACATGCTACTAGTTTATCTAGAGCTACAAGCATTAATAAAACGAACGTGAATTTTTTCTTTCAGAATTTGTCTGTCATCATGGAGCGCCATCATTTTCTTCCAAACGACATTTATAATATGGATGAAACTGGAATAACCACCGTCCAACGCCCGGATCGAGTAGTTGCACGAAAAGGATATAAACAAATTGGGTCTTTAACTTCCGCTGAAAGTGGCACACTGATAATCATGGCTATTGTTGTCTCTGCTAGTGGAAACAGTGTACCACCATTTTTTGTATTTCCACGTGTACATTATAAAGAACACTTAGTTCGAGGCGGTCCACCAGGAAGCGTTGGAAGTAAAAATCCGTCAGGGTGAAGGAAAGAAGATGATTTTATAAGGTTTATGCAGCACTTTGTATATAATGTAAAATGTGGTACAGATAGGCCGGTGTTATTATTATTAGATAACCATGGATCGCATCTCTCCATTCATGCTTTGGAGTCCGCGAAGAACAATGGAGTGATTATGTTATCATTTCCGCCTCATTGCTCACACAAACTTCAGCCGTTGGCCTGAAGTGTGTTTGGTCTTTTTAAGGAATTTGTAAATTCCGCATGTGCTGCGTGGATGAAGACACATCCTGGATCTACTATAACCATTTATGATGCTCCCGGGATTGTTGCTACCGCTTTACCGCAGGCTGTGTCACCTGTTAGTATTATGGCAAAATTCAGAGTGGCTGGAATTCACCCATTTAATAGCAATATCTTTACTGAAGCTGATTTTCTTTCCAGCTACGTAACAGATCGTCCAAATCCGGTAATTAAAAACACTGTTTCATCTAAATTACCAATAGTGGAAATAAATGAAACAAATCTGCCTCTCAACACCTTAGCGAAACAACAAAAACCAAAGAGGTATCTTCCACTAGTTCTGTTCTTGTTGACTTTTCCACTCCTATTGCTTCAACATCTAGAAGCTCTGTCTTGACACCAGAAGACATTTGTCCTTTTCCAAAAGCAGGAGAACGGAAAACGACCAGAGTTAGTAGAAGAAAGAGAACATCTGCTATTTTAACAGATTTCCCAGTCAGGAACGAAATAGCTGCTTCAAAAATAGCAAAACGAAAGCAAGTAAAGAGAAACATATGCCTCAGTGAGTTCCAAATGAAAGGAAAACGAATTTGAAAAGTAAAATCCAAGAAAGAAGAATCATTCTCTGAAGACGAAGAAGCGTTTTGTATAGTTTGTCAAGGGCCTTACAGTTCTTCAACAGTTGCACCAGTTGCAAAAATTGGTCGCATGTAAAATGTACTGATGGCAACCCTTTTTATATATGTCACAACTGTGATTCTGATGATAATGCATAATACAAACAATTTCGTAATTATTTTTCTGAGAGTTTTGTATTTTTTTTATTATGATGATAATTAAAAGTTATTTTACTAAATTGTTTGTATTTTTTATATAAGCGGCAACTTACTTCGTGTGTTGCAATAATGTGCCCCATTACGGGACTTTTTTAAAGTACTAAAGTTGATTTTCATCAACATCTGAATTTCGGAAGTCGTTCCTTATTCATAGCAACACACTTTAAATATATTGTTTTTTAAACTTCTCAAAATGCAACCCAAAAACAATTAAAACGTACATTTTGCGACAACTAGCGCCGGTCTCTTCTATCTTTACCTTTCGGTTTAAGCTACCACTTGCAAATACTGCTCATAGTCAACAGGTTAAACAACAAATTCGACATTTACCAAACTATCGAGCATGCGGATTTTAAAAAAGGCTTTAGCACATGCTCTGTCGTGATTATCAAAATCTTGATAGAAATAGCCAACGAGTATGAACTATTGCTAGATCTAGAATTTGTCGACTTCGAAAAAACTTTTGATATGGGCAATAGAAGAAGGTCTGATCAGCAGCAGAATAGATCATAGATGCAGAACATTGTTAAAGAATATTTATAAATGAGCAACTGTCAATGCAATTAGACGAAGATCTAAAAACCAATGATATCCACGTTAAAGGAGGCATCAGACAAGGCGAAACCATCTCAGCTAAGATATTTCCCCTAATCTTGGAGAATATTTTTAAAAGTTTCAACTAAAAAAACAAATGGATTGTAACAAAGGTAAACATCCGAACCACCTATACGATGTAGTATTGATGGCGGATAATAAACGAGATCTACAAGAGACGATCAAAGTTCAAAATAAATATACAAGAAACAAAAATGACGAGTAACTCTGATGACAATACATCAGTAAAAATCGGAACCACAAAGATAAAACAAGTTGAAGAGTACATATACCGAAGACAACTGGTTCCAATGCACTTCAGAACAAAAGTGTACAACAGCTGTATGTTTCCTATTCTTACTTA
This sequence comes from Ignelater luminosus, assembly GCA_011009095.1. Lineage (NCBI taxonomy): Eukaryota > Metazoa > Arthropoda > Insecta > Coleoptera > Elateridae > Ignelater > Ignelater luminosus. The sequence goes on along the minus strand of VTPC01000431.1, from coordinate 114,806 downwards.
TGGAGCCCAGACCTGGATATTTATCCAATCCAACCTAGACAGAATCCGTAAAGTCTAACGTGCAGTAGAGAGACAAATGATCAGAATCACTTTAAGAGACAAAAAGAGAAATAGCTGGACCAGAAGTCAAATGATGTAGCAGAAAAATACGAAGATGACAGGTGGAACAACATAATCCTAGAATGGTGACAATACTTAGGTCAGAGACCAGGAAAAACGCCCCAAATGAGATGAAGTGATGATCTCAAAATGCATGCAGGACGAATGTGGCTATCTAAGAACAGAGAGGAGTGGAAAGACAAAAAAGAGACCTATATTTAGAAATGGAATACTAGACAGGGAAAAAGCTTAAAGAAGAAGAAGAGGTGACTAAGGTAAGAATATTGTAAGAGCCACCTGGCCGTTGTAAACCAGCGCAGCCTCAAGACTAACTCGAAGACTTAATTTAAATATTTTGCATATACATCTATTGTCTTAATTCTTTAATACATCAAAATTATATTCAGAGCATCAATCTCTAATTAAATGTAACTAATTTTCTACAAACTCTAGCTTTAATTTGATTTTGATTTTTATCCGAAGTTAAATTCTTTTTATTTATTATATAGAAACGCAAGTACAATAACAAGGTTTTTTAAGGATTCGTCTCGTCTTGCGTCTGGAATCGCAGCGTGATGCATAATATCGCTGCGGTCAAACTAATGATGATTCGCAGCAACGATGAAATACATAACTTTCAAAAAGCACATTATTTCAATAAAATGGAGCTCTTTCCAAAACTTTAAACAACCAGGCTGTAAACAGAAACGGATGCTGTAGATCTACCAAATTATGGAAGTCTCGATTTGCCATTGTCGGCTAAGGAATACAACAAACAGAAGATATTTCAACTTGTGTAATTCGATATACTACGTAGTACATTAGGTGGGATTTACTTTAAGAACTCTTGGAAAATTCCAATGCGTCTTAAAAAGTACGCCAGGACTGATTTTAACAAAACTAGTTTAGTTTCAGTTTACAATTCATTCCGTATTTGAAACAAAAGCCTATAAAATTGTTTATTGTGGGATTATCAAGAAATATAAAGTTACTAATTTAGAATAATTTTCTATAGCACGTTTCTTCATATTTATTACTATTGTAATTTTCCAATGAATACCTATTCAATCATAATGTACATAATAGCTGACATTTTCTTTTTTAACACCTTCAGTTCCGGAAGAATCTTAATGCCTAATTTGTTTTTTTCGCACATAAATCTGTATGTTTATTTGAGTTTGCATCTTTTCTACTTAAAACTATAATTTCTTGTGAGTCACTAATCTTTCACAAACACAGAATTTCGAGTAAATATCAGTATAAATTACTATGTACAAGTTTGGCTAACTTTGACACATCTTTAAGGGACTTCCCCTTTAATGTTAAAAGTTTATATTACAGCGTTTAATTTATTAATCGATTGTTTCATCAATTAGTTAGCGGCTTATCTATCTACGTATTTAAATAATTCTCCAATCAATTGTCTGATAAATCAGGCTTTTACTTAATCTTAAGTTGGAATAATTAATTAGCTAATCGTGTAACAAATTATTGAAATAATCGATTAAGCAACATTCCTTCTTTGCAATTAGGAATAAAATGAATAGACTCTTAAGAATAATTTAGTAATAGCGTGCGTTTGATACCTTCTAAACTTCTAAAGATCAGTTATTAAATTACTTTTAAGTCTGTTTAAAATGTCTGTCTTAAATGTCTTTATTTCTTACACTAAACGAGCTTTCAAGTAATTCACGAAAAAAGTAACTTTTCTAAAGGTTTTGTTTTATTTTGTAAATCTTAATTAGGTAGGTAGTGATATAGTATTTAAAATGTAATTAAGTGTTCTGTTTGGGTGCAAGATCTGATTATGTCTAATGCAACTTTAATTAAATAGTAGTTTGCATTAGTCATTTTTGTCTTTTTTGCAAGGCAATGTTTCTCAGTAATAGAAATAAAAAGTGTGAATGCTTAAGAAATTTTGTTTGAATTAATGCAAAATAAGATAAAAAGAAAAATATTTATTACCCAATTCACTCTTACTCTCTGTTCATATGATTTTATTTCGACGGGTTAAACCTTCTGTTTGTTCAAGTTCAGCTTCGAAGATTCTAATTTTTAGTTATAAAATAGAAATAAAACTTCTGGAATTGCTAAAGTTGAGCATTTTTTAGCATTATCGACAACTATAGAGCTAACATGACATAGCGCCTCATAATTGTAAATTGTATATATATGTCAATATTTAGTAAAAACTTAAATATTATTAAAATTTTATGACAATTAAATAGTAGGTAATTTATAAGCAAATCATGGAATAATAAACGAAAAATAACAAACAAATTTGACTGGAAATGACTTTAGTTTAAAAAGTATGATTATTTATGTCATAGTTGATCCATTGTTGAAAGGACGACATTACACACCTCATCATAGAGTGATTACACTTACGTTTAGTGTATATTTCATACATATTTGTATATACACATTTTCATCACTATGTGACTTATTTGCAACTTCAGAGAAAGTTTCTTAAATTATGCAAAATATATTTGGATTTTCAGATATATCACATTTTAAATGCGATATTTGTACACGCACATCCAATGGGATAGCACAGATAGCGTTCAGATTGAAGTCCGTTACTAAATATTTATTCTAACGCCTATATTAAAGAAAACAGCAGTCTGTACAATTTGTTATAATTAAATTGTACTTAAAATGTAAATTTTATATTACAGTGTACAAGAGCAAAGATGAAGGGAAAAAGAAAGAGAAGAAAAGAGTGAGGTGGATGGAACGTCAGAACCCTCTTAACACATGAAAGGTTGGAAAATTTAAGAAAGATGCTGATTAACAAGGTGGATATCATAGGTGTCAGACAGGAAGAAAGCGGTGTAGAAGAGTGTGGAAATGCAGTTTTCTACTACTGTGGAAATACGTTACCAGAGGAAAATGGAGTGAGTTTTATTGTTAGTAAGAATGTTAGGCCATGCATAAGTAAGGTTATCTACGATAGTGACAGGACTATAGCTCTAAAAATAGGTGCATCACCAAAAAATATTCTAGTCATCCAGGTATACATGCCAATCAACCATAATGATGATGAATTAAAAGACGTTTTCGAAAAAATAGAAAGCATAATAAGAAGTGAAGGCAAAGGATACTGCAAGATGATGGTAGGAGACTGGAACGCGAATATACTGGGGCAACAAAATGATCGGGGAGATAGACTGATTGAGTTTTGTAAAGAAAACAAGTTAATTGTGACAAACACTATGTTCAAAAATTGTAAAAATAGAGGCTGTATACTTGGAAAGCACCTGGTGATGCATATAGGAGGCAGATCGATTTCATTCTGATAGAGAAACGAGACAGGAACGGTTTAAAGTGAGCTTGTACATATCCAGAGGCGGATATTTACAGCGATTATGAAATGTTGGTAGCAGAGGTAAAGATAAAACTGGAAAGAATAAGAAAGGCAGTTACCAGAAAGAAGTGAGATTTAGAAAGGTCAAAAGAGTTGAATAAAGAGGAAATAGGGTAAGAAATGGAAAAAGAAATAAAAGATTCAGTTAAAAACCCTGCCTCAGAAAGTAGAGAAGAGACGTGAGGCAGAATAAAGGCGGGTATAGAAAAAAATAGTAACCAAATCCTTGACTATAGAAAGGAAAGGAAGATAAAGAAGCCATGGATTACATTCAAGATGGTAGCCAGAATAGACAAAAGAAGACGGTTAATAAACAAAAATACAGCAGAAAGAGGGAAGTGTTACAGGAAAGATAACAACGAGTTCAGAAGAATTACAAACAAGGCGAGGAATGATTGGTTTGAAAAAGAATGCAAAGAAACAGAGGATTTGGAAAGAGCTGAAAAGTATGACATTCTGTACAATAAAGTTAGATCTATTAGGTGGGAGAGCAGGAAGGGAAATATTGGAAATGGAAATAAGGTCGTTGTAGACAGCAAAGAGACAGTGTTACTGAAAAACGAAGATGTACTAAGTAGATGGAAAGAGTATATGGAAGACCTATACGGAGCCAGAAAAAAACTATTAGAACTGGAAACAGAAAGAGAGAGGAAGAAGTAGAGGAGGATAATATGGCAGAAAGAATTTTAGAAACGGAAGTGGTGGCGACAATAAAAGAGATAAAAGAAGGCAAAGCAGAGGAAGTGGACATAGGATACCAGTTGAGCTGATAAAGTGCTTGCAGAGAGAAGGTTTGCCATATGATTTACAAGAGTGGACCAAAAGATTTTTTACGGTCGGAAATAATTCCCCTACCCAAGAAGAAGGATACAAAGAAATGCGAAGAACATGGCACGATAAGTCTGATCACATTATGCAGCAAAGATACTGTTGAGGCTACTCTATAAAGGGCTAACTAAAAAGATGGAAGAGAAAGTAGCAGAAAAGCAGTAAGAATCTAGAAAAGGAATGGGCACAAGAGATGCAACAGGCGCTGTACGTACGGTTAGAGAAAGATATCTTGAGACGGGAAGAAAACTGAGCTTCTGTTTTGTTGATCTCGAGAAGGCTTTCGACTGTGTGCGCTGGGAAAAGCTGATGATACTAAACGAAAGAAGGGTGGATTAGAGAGAACGAAGGCTCATAGCAAGTTTGTATTTAAATCAGGAAGTGGTTATCAAATTGAGAGATAAAAAAGAGTTGGTCCAACATCGGAAGAGCAGTAAGACAAGGATGTCCATTGCCGCCCACGTTCTTTAACATATAGTATATAGAATATATGGTCGAGCATTGCTGAAAAAAGGAAAAAGAAGTGAAAGTGGGAGGAAGAAGAATAGTAAGTTTAAGGTTTGCGCACGATATAATATTGCTTGCCGAAACCACGAAGCAGCTGGAAAGCATGTTCCAACATCTGCATGATATGAGGAAGGAGTTTGGGCTGAGGATAAATGTAAAAAAAAACAAAGGTAATAAAGATTGGAAGGAAGGACGATATGATGGTAAAGATAGATGGAGAAAGAATTGAACAAGTGAGCAGGTATAAGAGTGTTTGGGTGCAGAACTAACAACGAGCAGGAAAAGTGAAAATGAGATAAAAAAAGATACTATAGTTTTCAGTCAGGTACTTGAAATAGACTTTATATCCTTCCATATTGTGGGAATTTATACAATGGGAAATGAATTAATTAAAGCGGAGGAATAGAAGGGCAATGCTGGAAAAACTAACTGCCGTGATTAGGCAAATTACTATCTGATATGTAAATATGTGGTTAACAGCGTTGAATATCATATTGGTATTGTACTAGAAATTCTTCATTTTTATATTTTTTAATTTAGTGCGTAAGTTTAACCACAATGACTGGTATGAACATTGTAAGAATTTCCATACAGTTATGAAATAAAGCATGAGTTTCAGATTTAAACACTATAAAACAAATCTCCGTTAAAAAAATGTATACCCTTTCGAAACTAATAAAAAAATAAGATTTTGCTTATTCATCAAAATATAAAAAGCAGGTATTATTTGCAGCTACTAGAAATAACTATTTTTTATATTTACGGTTTCTTAACCTCACTGGGGAAATTTTTCCCTTAGAGTTCACACTGCTAACGACATTCTTGCATTTGATCTCTCAACTTATTAGCTAAGACCTACGCCTTTACCACAAATCTTTTATTTTCCATCTCATAATTATTTATATGTTTCAACCTCAAGATATGTATAAACAAAAACTACATAACAGATAAATATTTTTTAAGATTCATTTAGAAAGACCATTTACTCACTTTGATTTTAGCTTGAAACGATTTCTGTAATTTACTGATTGTAAGTATTAAATGCTTAAAGATTTTTGTAAATTTAACAATTATTTATTACTAATATTACGTTGTAATTCTCTTACTATAAAAGCATTCGGATTTGCTTATTTCTCTCATTTCTGATATCCATATATTCTAGTTAAAACCAACCATGTGCTTCTTACTTGCGAACTGACCACACGTTCGCCCACTCACATAGGTGAAATCCTTTAAAAACCACTTTTTTTACTTTTTAGAAGTTTAAAATAGATGTCTATACAGAAATAGAGTTAGCAACTACTCGGAATCCTAATTTGATGGTTGAATCATATTATAAAGGTTACAGTTTATATAAAAAAGAAGAAATGAGTGAATTACTGTTCATATAAAGGTTTGAAAGTTTCAATTATTAGTCTTCAGGTATTTAAAAAATTATTCTAGCCTTAAGGGAATCGGTATTTATGATGTCGCTAGATACATTCTAAAATATTAATGTGTATTTAAAGAATTAGCTCACTGTCAGTAAGCTTACAGCTTAACTTAACCCCTTAACTTAAGGAAGTACCATTTTAATACCAAATAATGTACCTTAAGCGATGGATGGATGGATCTTTATCACATACAGCGTTAATGTTCTGTAACTCTGTTTCCCAATTCATGTACCGACCAACTGTATCAACTAAACTTAACGGAACATAGTAGAACAAAACCAAAAATATGTGGCTACAATTCAGAATTGGTGAGAATGGATTAAAGAACATTGTAATATTTATAAATGCGCGTTGTTTTAATTTTAGAGCATTGCTTATTAAATGTGACCACAGGAAAAAGTTATAGTAGCATCATTAATCAGAACACGTACAAGCATTGAACGATGTTTATGTTACGTATAAATCATTAAACAATTGAGAAACCTGTAAGAAATACGTAGTATTTTTGATAAAATAAACAAACAATAAAATATATGGTAAATAACCAAGTGCTAAAACAGTGAGAATATAATATTAGCTTCACGTTCTTTTTTGCTTCACCTCTAATTAGTAAATATTGATGTTTAACATGCAGGGTTGTTGAAATTCGTTAAAACAGTAAAAAAAATAATAATAAAATTTATGTTACGAACAATTAGACTCCAGTCTCACAAGCAACATTTTAATCCCTTATTATTAATTAGTCACATGAATAGGAAACATTTTAAATGGCAATGCATTACACATACTACTTGAATGAAACATGCGCATGGAAGGTACTACTAACTATCACCTCTGTATTTAATTCAATTTAATAAATTCAACCAATTTTTATTTATGTAGCATAATGTTTATTGAAGTTTTTGGTTCTTCGGAAGTTTACAGAAAAGAATCACTAACAGTAAAATTTTAATATTTTTCCGTATGCAGATTAAAAAGTAAAAGTTCCTACTGGTTATTTATGGCATTGTAGAAACCAGATAAACTATTATACCCCTCACATAAATAGCAAGAACTACCTGCCAATGACAAGGACAGTTAACCCCTATCGATTTTTGCTTAAGTAAAAGTATGAGAGCAGGACAGGCTTGGCTTAGCGATTAAACTTCAATCGCATTTTTCTCGGAAACTGCAATTTTTACCTACCGCTTTTTATCGCAAATGTATGTACTATCACACTGCTATCCATCTTTAAGAGGATATCCTTTATTTCGGAATCACCCTGTATACAGGGTATTAACCTGCGAGGAACCCAGTAAACACAGGTGTGACGTTAATGTAACAGGTACATACCAACGAAAGAATGAGCACTACATCTCTCGATTGCATCTTATCGATGTAGCTGGTACGTCAATACTATGACATCGCAAAGGAGTACTCAAGTTACATCGCCAGCGCGCAATTTCAATTACATCAGGTAGATATCAGGTATAAAGTGTAGCTGGGACGTCAAGACTACGACATCGCAAAGGATTACTCAAACTACGTCGGCAGCGCCTAATTTCGAATACATCAGGTAGACGATAATGCTATGACATTGCAAAGCCGTAATTGCAATCACATCTGGTAGATGTAGGGTATACGCTGTATTTGTTACATACTTCTGCATATACTTATATGATAAATGTTAATGACGTAACAATAATGCTTGTTTTACATATACTTGAATTATAGAAGATCTTAACTATTTAGAACACTGGTCGCCCAACTGACGTTACGTTTTCAAATCTTTATGCGCTAATTCTTGGTAAATAAACTTTTTATACATGTCTTATACATATAATTATATTTTTATATTCTACATTCAATTCTTTCATAATGACGTTTCTTATAAGGTTATAATTTCATAAGAAGATTATACTGACATCTGTCAAAATCTATTGTAGAATATAATCTCAGACATTACCAAGATTCCACAGCAACCACGATCCAGACTTTTTAAAGTTCTTTTCTTCAGGAATACTCACTTACAAAATTACTAACCTAAAGTCATTTTTAATTTTTGCAATTAAATCTCTTATGCTTTTTCGTACATGTTTAAGGCATAAAATAATATAGATGATATTAAAATAGTCTTGAATCCTAACATAAATTAAGTCTTAAAATATAAAGTGATAAATAAAATTAACATAAAAATAACAGATTGTGCCCCGCACAAAAGCGTCTGACCAGGTAGGGATCATTCCAAGATGATAAATAATAATAAATTTTATACAATGTACTTATTCTGAAGTGAAACTTTACTACATATATTGGACGACTTATAAACAAGCAGTAGTGGTAAAAATCAATATTTCGTTATTTAAAGGCAGGTATGAAAAAAATAATAGTGAATAATGTTCCGTTATTTTATAGTTTGCCTGATTCACCTGTTACTGTAAAATGGGTTTCAAACAAAATTTATGACTTCCTTCTTAGACGTTTTTAGGAAGATTTTGTGTTTACTTTACAAATGAGAAAGAGAGGAATATGGTCCTTTCTAAGAATGTAATAAAAGTATTTAACCCGTCTGCATCTAAACAGTAAATTCTTCGAAGAACACCACTGATTTGGTTCCCTGCTTTCGTTCGGTTCGAGTAAATTCATTCAACAGTGTTCCGCAGTTTTTGTGCAAATTTGTCTGGTTTAGTGTCGTTAGTAGGTAAGTTTAAATTAGTAATATGTAGTATTTGTACTGATTATTGTATTTTTAAGGATAACACTTTACTGTAAGCGAAATGTCTAAAAGAATAAAGTAAAAACCTTTTTGTACTTTATTAACTAGAGAAAAGTACCGTAGATTAGGGCAGAGCGAAAATATTATGAAAACGAAACATAAATTACAATTATACAATAATAAAAATGACAACCATAATAAAATCTTTGGCAAAATTGAAAACAATACTACTATGAAAGAAATAATAGCATCAATGACAACAATAGCAACACAAGTTGTTTTAGCGATACTAAAATTTTAAATTCTGATATTACGATTAATCAATCAATCAAAGATCAGAGGTAGAGCAAATGCTGCCAATAGATACAAAAGAAAGTTTTGAAAAATTAGAAAATTAAATAAAGAACATGCGGATTTATTTGTTACACATAACTATTTTTGTTCATTCGTTTTCTTTTTTTTCTAGAAACTCTTTTTATGTAAGATCTGTGGAGTTGGCTCTAAAGGCAAGATCTACAGAATTTAAAAAAATGTTTTGACCAACGAATTTGCTGTTATTCGTGGTTATTCGTGATTGCGTCAACGTGGGATTCTCCGAATGGCTGGAATCAAGACGATGAATATCGGACAAAGGTATTCTTTTTATCGTAATATTTATAGCTCGCATATATAAATTGTTTTGTTTTTCAGAGATTGAGCAATGTTGTTCCGAGGGACTACGCCATGCTGCACAGAGATTAAAAAGGGACGAGACGACAAAAACGAATTAATGTGTTTTGGAATTGTTTTGTATTTTTTCTTTTTTAAAAAAATTTAATAAAACTTTTATTCCAAGTATTACTTTTAATGCATTTTCCTTCAAAAATAAAGTACTGTGTAATATCATTCAAATTAGTTATATTACTAGGCTATTCGTTTTGAAATGCATGTCCTTGATCTTTTCTTAACTTTAATTCCAAATTTTTACTTTTGTTTAAAAACGGAATGGTAATATTCCGAAACTACGGGTCTATTTGATAACAAATTTGAATGATTTAAGAGATTTTGAAATTTTTACACCACCTAGATTAAGGCCTAGTCTTTCCACCTCCTTATAAATTTATCGGTCAGATAACTTGAGCCTTTTCTTACTTGGGAAAGGTCAATATGTTGTATTAACTTTTGATTAATTTATTATGGTCTTCCTGCAACCTCTATACACTAGAATAAATTGGTCGGAAGCTTGGAAAAATGTTTTGGGTTACGTGGACGGTAAATTTACAAGGAGGTAGAAAGACCAGACTTTAATTAATTAATGGGGCATACTCTTTATTACATGTTAACAATGTAACGAATACGTAATTTAGCATATTACATAGTCTTTTAAAATTAAACGAAACAGGTACATTGAAACGTAGACATTAGAGCGATATATGGATGTCGTCGGCATGTAACAATCGTTACGTAATCGCGATGTACTGCAACTCGTACTGTGTTTCTGACATTACGCGTTATACATAACGCACATGTGCGCAGTATGCTATGTAACATTAAACAAGTTCGTACACAGATAAACTCGCACTGATATCGCTACGATATAATTGTGTTTGCTGGGAACTGAGAGCTTTGGCAGTGTGTTTGAATTTCCAGCTCCTGGCGTTCTTGACTTTAACCATCGCTTAGATTTATTGAGAGTTTTTGTAAATATAAGCTTTCTTTCTTGCTCGTTATGGTAAGTTTAGCTTGAACCACCCCCATCTCTGACTTGAGCTACGGGATTGAACATCTTCCGATATCCCTAAAGGGCATTGTTCATTGTTTTCAGCTTTTTCCGGTTACAATCTCTTGGATTGTAGTTTTTCTCTTAGACAACTAAGCAAGGAATTTAACTTAAATCATGAAGTAAGAATATAATTATTTATAACACAGACTTAACGGTAGAGAAGTTTATTCGAGAGATTTCTGGAAGGATTGTAGAAAATCTTTGTCGAAACAAACAAACTGACCTTTTAAAATGTTTCGTAGCAAAACCTTTATGATTTAGATATTACAGAATAATTGCATGAATGATTTTTAGTCTTTAAAAGAACGGAAGAGTCTAACTTTCAAGATACGTATGACAAATCCTTTTCGTTTTACAAACATTTAAAAACTTTTGGGCTCTAATAAATCAAGAGAACAACACGTCATTCTGCAATTATTATTCTGTGAATATTTGTGTTTTTTAATGTTACTAGTATTAACACACTACAAATGTAAAAAGCAAACACATATATTACAAAATGTAGCTTACTGACTTAATCCTGCCTGCAATAAATTGAGATATAGTTTTCTGTTGATTGCAATTATTTAATAAATAACAAACAAAGTACTATAGCAATACATTAATACAATAAGAAATTGGTTTGTGAGACAACAGATATAAATTGTGAAATATTTTATTTATTGCAGTATATTGACGTTTTCTATGTTACCTTTGAAATTGCTTTTGCCTGAATATATAGTGCTCTGGTTGACGCAAAATTGCCGCCTCTATCCCCATATAATAATTGACTTGTCGCAACAGAAACGTGAATTGATTATGTTGATTTGCGTAGCATTTTTATTTTAATAAATAATAAAAACATTTAAAGTACCTCTACACTCTGCAACTCCGTTATACGCCATATATTTATTTCTTGGGTGCTACCGGGAAGGCTTCTTAAAAAGATTACTTTATTATACATCTGTATTTATCTTTAATTATTTCTCAACTTTCCGTATATGCTTTTTTAGTTTTGTCGTTAACTTTGAACTTCACAAATACATAAGCAGAATACAATTTATTCTGTTATAATTTATAAATAAAAAAGTTTAACTGCAGTCAAGTACAATTTCTAATGTTGGAGTTTTAATTTTCTGTATGAGAATTTTCATTACCAATTAAGTATACTTGAACAGATTTAGAATCAATAATTGCGGATATTGAGCTTGTTTTATTAAGAAAATAAAAGAAAAAGTTAAATGTCAACTGCGTACCTGTTTAAGGTATCCGGAATACCAATGAAAAAATAATTTGCACAAAGGTTTACGCTACATAAATAATAATTAATTTTAAAATAATACATATAATTATATACTCATGTAGTTTTTTATTTTGCATGATCCCATTAAAATTCTGAAAACAAAAAATACGTAAAACTTCACAAAATATGTAAAATCATTTTATAATCATAGATATATTATTTCATTAAGCGACTGAAGTGCCACGAATTCTAATTTGTGGTTATGTATAAAATGTAACCGCCATTACTTGCACTGCTGGCAAGTCAAGAAGTTTTTCCATGATTCAATAAACTTTTCCCAAGGAAGGAATTTTGTTGTGCTACTTGTCGGATAGTACATAAATGGTTTTGGTCTTAATTCTTAATTCTTGGAATTTATTATTGGGAAAGATTGGCTTCGTATCAATTTAGGAATCATCTGATCACCTTGAAAATTGTAATATTTATTTTTTTATTATACTTTAAACACCAAATATAGCTTAGGATGACAGAATATTTAATCGATAACTGATAATAATTTACGCCTTGGGCCCTCACAAGAAAAGAAATTATCATATATCATATATTTTTGCACCGCGAAGCCTATAAGATACTAGATGTAAAATTAGTGTAACAGCTTCTTCACTGTCTATCTTTATGCTAGTAGATGTAATCTAAAAGAAATTATGTGACAGTTAAAGATTGATTGCGCTCTTTCTGTAGTATAAAAAAAGATCATTTTGACAATTTGAGTCTGCATATACTGAAAGCATTCGTTAATCGAGAAAATCACATAACAATTTGCTAATACCTATTTACTATTTCATGTTGTAGTCACTACACGAATTACACAAATCAGTAGTATACATAAAGCAACTCTAGTAATTCTTAATCTTGGTAACATCACAGCCCTATAACAGCCTAGTTTGCAAGTACATGGCAAAATTTAAGTCTTTAACAACATTTGAAATCTGAAGAGAAGTATCTGCCCCCACCTCGCAGAATTAAAGAAAAATAGAACTAAATGAACAAATTTACTTATTGGTAGAGTATTAGTGATTCTTTCGTATAACAATGTTAACATATCTTGATTGATTTTTTGTTATTTCATTGAAAATATACAGCTGTCCTAATTAAAGATACTAAGATATTGACTATAGTAAGCACAGCATACGTCTACGAAAATTGAAAACAGAAAGAAGTTTTAGTTTTAAGAACATATGAAGTAATTGCTGGCAAGTCTTTGTCTCCATTGTTTGTATAGTTTGTTGATTGCCTCTTACAGAATGATAAACAAACTTTCGTACTTTTAATACAAATGTGATCTAGCAATATAATGTTTTCAGTGTCATTTTTCGACGTCAGCTTGTCTGCATTCATATAGAATTGCAAGTTAATGCAAGTGTGCTGGTTGAGAGACTCCAGAGATAAAAACAGTAGGTCGTACTTCAAGATGCAGTCACAACTTTAAAAATGTGTAACTTCCATCTTAATTACTCACTTAATATTATTTATTCTTCTGTGAATATTGTCTACAAAAACGTATTTTTCCGTAGTTTTATTTAAAGCATGGATGGTAGACAGGAATTAACAAGAACAAGAAAGCCAAACTCAATGCTTGTTTTTTCATCACCTTACTTATAAGCATACGAACTTTCTTGCTGTTGCAAACACCAGCGGAAGGACTAAAACTATTCAAAAACCAAACCTTTCTTCTAGGCAACAATGTAAAAGGACATCTGTTGCTTTTGTTGAATTAGGAACTCAATAGTAAATGCATAGTAAGGTCATCACTTATCCAGAATCTTAGAAACAACTGAATGATAAAATTTTCTAATTTTATAAAATGATCTACTATACTCCACATCTAACAATCTACTTAAATCACTTGTAATTATGCACCCAGAACAAAACGATACCGTGCTGAATGATATGGTAGCCTACAAGCGATTTATACCTGCATAAATTGTGGCAAGACCCTTCGTGTTTCCTCGAATTTCAGTTCGAATTTGTTTTTTTTTAAACTTTGCTTTGTTGCTCTGTTAGACGATTTTTAGATACTAAGATAGACATCTGAAGCTCCAGTGTTTGCAGTGTTCTTCTGCGAGAATTCTCTCGGACACTGTTTTAGTTGTGCTGTAAAATATACAGCAACGAGGCTTCAACCCTATCAAGTGAGTTTACGTTCTTCTTGCTGGAAATAGATTGACTGTCTCGTTTCCTTTTATGTCCTGGCACTCTTGTATCTTTCAGGTGTAAGCTTATTCAGACATCCAGACTTTCTACACAGTGTACAGGTTCGAGCAAAACCTGATTGTCAGATCTGATTACGATGTCTTATCTAACAGTTTATGACCTATGTCTTTCTTCCAGTGCGCCTGCATTAATTTTCGGTAGTTAGTTGTGATTTTATCATCAAGTGTGCAGATAGGAAATTTAACACTGGCGAAAAAGTGCTTTTCATGATCCCCTCTATGCCTAGTCAAGAGTATATCACTAACTAACTAACTAACTGATGCTGGTTATCATTATTTTGTTGCATAGTCTGTACACCCAGTAAGTTCTAGTCAGTTGAAAGAACCATCTGTTTGACGTCTACAGTTATTCTTACTTACTTATCCAGTCATCATCTACCTTTCAGTGTTGAAGATTGTGAGTTGAGCTTGTACTACCTTTAATAAATTTCTTCCACTTGTTTCTGTCTTTAGCCAACTTAACTGCACTGTTCCACTTACTTCCTTTATTAGTCAAAACCTTTACCACTTGCTCATTCCACGTTCTCTTTGGTCTCCCCCTCCATTTCTTCTTAACTTTAACTTCCCATACATGCTTTGCCAGTTTTGTTTCAGGCATTCTTACCATATGACTCCACCAGCTAAGTTGTCGCATTTGTATAATTTTTTTCAATGGATCCACTTCCAATAACTCCCTTATTCTTACACTTCTGATCCTATCCAGCTTTTTAATTCCTAAAAGTCTTCTGAGAAATCTCATCTCATAGGCCCTTAACATACTTTTATGTCTCTCATATAAAGTCCATGATGCTACTCCATATATCAATATAAGTACAAATACCGTTTTATAGACGTTTATCTTGGTCTGTCGGCTCACTTCCTTCTTATTTATAAACGATTTTACCAAGACATAAAATACCTTATTTGCCATACAAATTCTGTTATTAATTTCGGAATTCATGCTGCCTTTCCCGCTAATTTTGACACCCAGATACTTCATTTCGTCAACCTGTTGTAACTTGTTATCGTCGATTTTCATTGGTATATCTTGCGTTTTCAAGCTTATTGCCATAATTTCAGTTTTCTTTATATTAATTTTCATTCCGTATTTGTTAAGTTTTTCTTTCCAGTATTTTACGCTTTCTTCTAGACTTTTCCTGGTTTGTGTACACAAAATCAGATCATCAGCATACATTAATTCTTTCACTATCACTGGTTTTAATTTCCTATATTTCATCGTCACACCCTTTGTTTTATTCTTCAATGGTTTCGTTATTTCATCCATAACAACAATAAACAAGAGCGGGCTCAGGATGCTTCCTTGCCTGACTTCTTTTTTGGTTATAAATTCGTTAGTATTATAGTTCTGAATTCTTATCTTGTTACTTGTTCTTCTGTAAATACTCCTTACTGCTTTTATTAGATCATGAGAAATTTTTCGCTTTTCTAACACTTTCCATATTTCTTCTCTTTTTACAGAATCAAAAGCTTTCTAGATATCAATAGCACATGTGTATATGTTCTCACCTCTTCTTATCACTTTGTCGCAAATCGGTCTTAGTGTAAAGACCCATTTTTGAGTGATTCTTCCTTTCCTAAAGCCTATCTGAGTATCTTCAAAACTTGACTCAACTAAGCTTCTCAATCTCCTTTCCAGTATTCGCTCATACCTTTTACTTGATGCACACAATAGTGATATGCCCCTATAGTTTTCGCACATCATTCTGTCACTACGCTTATGCAAAGGTATTATAACAGCCGTTTCTCATCTTGTTGGTATACTCTTATCTTTCCATATTTTATTGAATAATCTTCGGAGGACCATTTCACCTACCTCATCCATCTTCTTTAACATTTCGGGGTTTATTTCATCTATTCCTGCTGCCTTCCCATTTTTCAATATCACTAGTGCTTCTTTAAACTCCAATTCAGTAATCTCATCATTGCCATACTCATTGTCCCCATCTACCTGCTTTCTAATTTCTTTTTTCTCCCCTTCTTCTGAATTTACTTCTGCTCCTTCCAGTACCTCACAAAAAATTGTTTCCATCTTTTCTCTATCTCCTCTCTATCTTTAATCCATTGAGTTTCTGATTGTTTTTTTTTCGTCTAAGCCCTATTAACATTGTAAACAGCTTCTTTCCATTTCCTTCTCCTCCTTTTTCTAGATCATCTCCAAATCTTTCTCAGGTCTCCCTCTTTGATCTTCTTAAAACCGTTTCTTTCACTCTCTTTCTTTGTTTCTGATAAGCACTGTAGTCTTCATTTGTTTTTGACGTCAAGTATTTTTGCTACGTTGACTTTTTCAATCTAATATTCTCCTTAACCTCCTCGTTCCACCATGGTGTTTATTTTCTTCTGTTAATTTTTTTCATTACTCCGCAAAGCTCTTTTGCCGCCTTCACTATTGCTTTTTCAAAGTTGTTTTACATTAATTCTACATCACTTGACATAAAATCCCTCTTTCTTAATTCTATTTCTTTTTTCACCTCTTTCCGATATTTTTTTCACATTCTTTTTCTAACAGTTTATAGCTTCTGATGTTTGTAACAATTTTTTGTTCGGTAGGACCACTTTTCTTAACTTCTCTTTCTCTTAACCTAAGTCTACAGTTATTCTGAAGTATTTATTCTCTGTTCTTCTTTCAGAGTTTCAAGTTTCTTCTTGTAAATCAGAGAGACGACAATTATCTTGAGAAAATTTATCAATAATCCACTAATCGAGGGTTTGTAAAATATAGTGCATCATCCTTTTTTCCAAGATAAAATCATTTGCGTAATCCTTCGAATAGACTTTGGTTGTATATAGTTGCTAAAAGAGCTTGTCTGCGATAAGACTCTACAGACGAGCTAAGGATACATTCCTGAGGGTAACCCTTTGTAACAGATACTTCGACTAGAGCTCTCTTGAGGATGCTGTTTCGTAAAGGTTATTTAATTCAGTGGAAGGCCATGTTGAGTCTACAATCAAACTATGTGAGGTATTGTCAAAGGTTCCTTGTATATCTAAGAAGAATTCGAATTGAACTTTTCTGTCTTATTATATAGACGATATGTATTCACTTACTATGTAGGGATTTGATTCTCAATACAACATCCTTTATCAATCAGTCTTCTACTCTCTGAAGTTTCCACTATGACTATGTTTTGCGTGTGGGAGACGTGTGTTGTCTGGGAAGTGTATCTTCAATGAAAATGAGTTTTCTCTGAATCCTGATTGCAACATTTATAGGCTGCAGAAACTGGATACATTTTTATGCACAAAAGAGCCTAAAAGTTAGTTTAAATTGCTTGGCAAAAGAAACAGTGCTTATGTTTACTTCAAGAATATTTTTAAAAAATAATAAATTATTGGTTAGCACGATAATCTGAGGTTAATGTTGATTTACGTGCTGTAACTGACAGAAACATTTGCACAACCTTACATATGATACATATGTAGATAAGGCTGAAGGAAATCGAAACTATTTACTAAGTATTACGTTGTTGTCAAGTGAATGTCTTCTTAAAATACCCCATTGATATAATTTTTAAGATGATCGAGACATATACATAATAGTCGTTTCGATTTGTAGGGTAGATACTAGGTACTACTTGCTGCTTGATTTTATTGTACTTTAGAAATTATAAAATATTAATAATGAACAGATAATGTCAAGACGTTTTCGCGTGATATAACCTTCTGAAACCAATGGTACAATTTAGAAAGAAAAAGAAATGGAAAATTGTAGAATAATGCACCAGTTACAATTATAATTACAATACAATTTACCCAGTCAGAGGTCTAAACCTTAAATACTTTTCAGATCCGTTTGATACGTAATACCGACTTTTACTTTCAAAGAAATTTCAATTTTGCAACATTTCAATTGTATTTTGCCCTACATGATTGCATTTTAGTTTCAATTATCAAGGTTATATTATTAATAATATTCAAGTGAAATGAAACTAGGGCTAATATCATCACTGTTTACCTTGCATAATAAATTCCTAAAAATAAAATGTAATATGTTATCAGTTTTTTTCCAATTAAGGATGTTCGAAACAAAATTTCATTCATATTCCATGGAAAAACCACAACGAAATCTTATAGCTAAAAAACATGCATGTCAAGCATGCAGACATACTGTCTTCGTGTTATTTCTTTTTTTAAATCGATAGGGTTCATTAATATTACCCAAAAGTATCTTTTCTATGTGTTAGGTTCGCATATGTGCACGCGTGCGGGTGGGGATTTACTTAAGTCAGGTATGCGAATATCAAAGATGTACGCCGCTATAAAAGTGATGTCAGGATCCAAACTCCTCTCAGTGTGCTGTGCTTCAGTGTGGTTTTTATTTATTTATTGTGTGCTGTGAGAACCTGTAAGTATTTTTAATTAATGTGCACGTGCAATTATTAGCATTAGCATTATCGTTATAGCTAATTAATTCGTGATAAGAAAGGGGTTGAAAATTACATCTTAGGAAAATTTTTAAAAGGGTCTTGCGAGAAGTACAATAAAATTTCAAAAATGAATTAAAATTAAAAGGATTCATTCAAAAAAAGTAAATTGTGTTTGAGTTTACCTATCGAGGCAATTTGGGAGTATGCAAATAACTTTCGTAACGTTGTCTCCCGACATCTACATAATAGTGCCAACGAGAAATTTTATTCATGTAAAACATTAAGCAATAAGTAAGTTTACAAGGCTGAAAATAAATCAGGATGATCGAATCGACTCCTGGAAGGAATTGTAATAAAGTTTGTATTGTTGACAGTATAGCGGTTTTGAGTTATGTTTATGTAAATTTTTGCACTGGTTCGCACACAGTGAAATCAATTAGAATCGTTAAACGCATATATAAACAGATATAATAAATTCACTTCCTGAAGTATGTTCAGATTATGTTTAAATCAACAATAGCGACTTTGAAGGGCACTCTAGTGATTTATGTAGTATTTGCTTAGATGTTAACGTTACATCTCTATATTCGTTAGAGTAAGTAATCAAAATTTTTTTCATTGACGTTTTGTTTAGATTTCGTTCTTTATCAACATCCTTGAAATTTATTTAATTAAAACTTCAATATAAAGTTCGTTGCATGATATAAATGTAATGTTAATATCGTGTTAAGTAATAAGCGATAAAGATCTGTGGTTTATAAAGTTCGACACCAGGTCAAAATTAAAACCTCATTCAACATAAAAAAGTAAATACATAATACTTAGATTTATTTATTTGTAATTTTCTGAATTTTGAAGTATTTCTTCAGTTTACTAAGTTATGATGTTAAAAATAATTCCTAATAGCTACTAACAATCTTAACTCCTTAATTATATGTTTTATTGATTACATGCAATAATATTTAAAATTTCTACAAAATCACCAAATGATTAATTTCTGATTGCCAACACGGAGACTTCAATGCCAGATCAGCACACACTCTTAATTGCGTGCACACGACGATAAATCGTGGTTCACAAATTTCTTCGATAATTTCACTATGGATATCCAGCTATCTCGTTAAAGACGTAGTTTAAAGCAATCATAAATTAGATCAAAGTAATAATTCTTATGCAAGCTTTTTTCCTTGATCTCTTAAATTACTTTTCATGTTAATTTTTTCCTCAGAGTTTCAAAAACGTGCTCTGTCTTAATTTAAAATGAGAAATTGTTAATTTCTTAACAAGGATTGCTACTTATTGATTTTCAGGTTTAGCAACTGGAAATTGGAATTTTTTGTGTTCAAGGAAGTAAATGTTTGTAATAGGGTGTTGATGCAGTTTTTTTGTGTATGTTATAACCTTGAGATATTAAATTTCCTCTATTAAATGGACTAATGGCTTCATGAAGTAATCTGAATCTTAGAAGACAAAGGAAGTAACTAAATCTGATATTTGGAATTT
The DNA here is from genome assembly GCA_011009095.1 of Ignelater luminosus. Lineage (NCBI taxonomy): Eukaryota > Metazoa > Arthropoda > Insecta > Coleoptera > Elateridae > Ignelater > Ignelater luminosus. The sequence continues at coordinate 94,753 of VTPC01000431.1, read as the reverse complement.
GAGAGTTTAAAGTGACATTCTTTCCTTAAATTCCTGAAAGGGTGCTGCTACACATATTTTGGTGCGCAATTATTTTTTAATTTCGTTAAAAAAATTCTAAATCCCTCATTTACGTTGATAGACGTTGTAGTTTTTCTAAAATATATTTCTAGAAATCTGTGATATATAAAGTGGTCAATTTCTCATTAATATTCTTTTTCTAAATTAAGTTATGTAAAATGTCTAATTAAATCTTAGATTTATCAATAATTACATAAATAAAATTTTAATTAATTTGTTTAAAATGTCTTCCTCTTTTGTAAATATTATTAGTGCATTTGGACATTAAATGTTATTTAATAAATAGTCTCATCATTTACAAATGTTAATATTGTATTCTTTATTCTTAAATTGTTATTAGAAGCCAACTATTGAGTAACTTCTTTCTTTTAATAACAAATAAAAGATTTAATAAAAGAACGAGGTGCCTAATAAAGTTTGCCTAAGCAGATTTTCTAACATCATCAATTGACCTTACCAGCATTTGCAAAATACATATGGTAATCAACCCTAAAAAATAGCAACTAAATATTTGACTTATTTATCAAAGAAGGTAGTCTACTTTTTAAGATTCTAAGATTGACCTGCTGTGACGCGTTATATTTCTTCAGTTTTACATTAACACCTCTAGAAAAAAAACGATGGAAATTATACAAAGATTTACCTCACCATTTATAGCGGGTGTTTCAACACCTCAAGATTAAAGTAACATAAGTATGAAGTGCAAAGCTTTTGAATCACCCGTTACATACAAAGTTCTCACTTTAATCACCTGTTGCAAAGGAAAGGTAAAACCTAAAACAACCGAATGCTTAATATTCCTACTTTGTTTTGGTGATTTTGAAAATTTCAATATGCTATCGCATTTTCCTGAAAAGACTTTTTAATAGTTTGGCAATATCTTCCGGCCTACTCAGTGTCTTCCAGTGTCATTAGATAATTTTCTTGCAGATACCTACCAAAACTAGAAAAAATCTATGAAATGAAAATAAAAATGAAAATTAGATTAATGTGTTGATCTATTGAAACGAGTTACAGGTTGTCAAGAAAAACTTGAGAAACTGATTAGGTCGGAGTTTCTCATTTAGGTTTTACCTTCCTTTGACTAAACTCTACTGGTGATTACTCAGATTTACAGCTACTTGGGAAATTGTTTGTATTCTATCTTGCTTCTTCTTACTCTGTATTTTCTTTTGATCAGTTTTCCTTAATTGCAATTTTCTCAATTTTCTCAAACAAAGATAGAAGCTGCCACTATAGTTCTGATTCCAAAACTCAATGATCTTTTGCTTCCTATCACTAAAACATCAAACTAAATAAGTCCTTTACTTTTCACTCTGTAACTGTCGTTTACGCTTGTGCGCTATCGTTAAGGTAGATTAGAGAAAAACAAGAATGTTCCACATTTTGAAACCTTAATAACTTCTTCATTTCATTCAATTTTTTGTTCCAAGTTAACTGATCAATAGTACAGTAGAAACAAAGAAGTATTATTTGTTGCAAAAATTTGGCTCATCACAGTCACGATACCTTCTTAAAGCTTGTTCTACTATTCCTTGTACTATTGCTTTGAGATATATTTGATTTGAAAACTGGTTTTCTGATTTAAGAAACTCTTAACAACCCTGGTTGAAATCAAGAACATTTTTAAATTATAGAGTAGGTACTTGAAAATAGACCACCTTTGTTCTTTGTTAACTTTTGTAAATCTTTACTTATTTATTCGTAAGACTATTCTGAAAACTATCCATAGTTGTTTCATTCTTACTTTTTAAAATGCGATAAGACACCATTTTGCACAAGTTCCCTATACAGTGTGTTCATTTAAAAACTTCTCGCTCTTAATAATATCTTGTTAATAAATAAAGATATCGAAATAGAAAACATGTAAATGTATGTCTGGAAGGAGACAGTGAAATAGAAAATTACCTCAATCATAGATGTCTTTGTGTTCGACTCGGTACACCTAACCTCAAACTTTGAAATGCTTTTATTTTCTTGGCTAACATGACTAGAATTCATCGCCATATGGAAAGTGGTGCGGTGCTATCTAAGATTGACATGATTCAGTGAATTTTGTATTCTGATGTTTTCCTCTATACATAAATTGTCATGTTTTTTCTTATCTCGATATCTTAATTAATTTACGATGTATTAAGGGTGGAAATTTTTAAATTAACAAGGTGTATTATAGATGAACTGGTAATAAAAATTTTGACTTGCCGTAAATACAAGATTTGAGCATTTTTACTATTAGAGCTCTATAACCTTCTCTTCTGAAACACTTAGAGAGTACCATCATCATTCTGCTTATCGCGGAGCAGCAGTTGCTTTAAAAGCTGCAAGAGACTGTCTGTAGCATGGGTGATTGTAGTTGTTGAGACTGATACGCAGCTCGCCTCTTGGTAAAAAAGTACTGGTGGGGGCTGCAATGGCGGCTACAGAGGTAACTAAGTAAGTGGAAGTGTCGCTTGGAATTGATGCTTGATGCTGAAAACGGAAATGGGATTAGCGATGTTGGTGGTTGCGTTGAAAATTTGAAGGCCAAACTTGTCGATAGTGATGATGGAGAATCAGTAGAATGAAAAAAATTGCTGAAAGTGGAGAATAATTGATTGTAGGTTGTTTGGATATTGTAATTGAAGAAATGATAATCGCGGATTATGGAATTGCCTGGTAGATAGCTGCTGTTGGAAAAAACGGTTCTTTCAGAACTACAACCTATGTAATGGAGTGTGGTATCAGCGGGCCAAAAAGGTTTTAGCAGCCGGAAGAATGTTGAGCTGGTAAAACTTCAGGTATGGGGAACCGACAACTAACTGCTCTCGGGCCTGTGAGCTGTGTTGGAATTCACCTAGAAATACAGAGGAACCGACTGGTAGAGTAGTGGGTGATCTGCAGTTTTGGGGCTCCAACCAATCTTATGTCAAACACTGTAGATAAAGCCAAAATTTACTCAATCTTTTGCAAAAATAGAGGATTCAAGCAGGGCTTCAGAGTATTGATATAAAAGTAACTGATATGGACTTATATTTAGCACTGTACTAGAGGTCATTTTGCTTTAGCTACAAAAGAAGAAGTTTGTAAACTTTTTCAGCGGCTTAAATGCATACTCGTAAAATACATTTTATGTATTCTTCCGATTCGCATTTTCAGAGAAACCTTGATTTATATGAAATTACTCCTTAAGATAATATGTGGATAAACTTTCTAGTTTTTATAATTCTTAAAGTTAAAGGATAGCGAACTTTGAGTAGTAGAAATAGTATTTTATAAATATAGAAGCAGAAAAACCAGTACTAGATTTGCTTCCAGATAATAACATACCTAAGGGTATTTAGAAAAAACGACTGAGAAATTCAAAAATGCATTGCGTCCATTTTAGAACAGTAACTTTTCATTAATGGTTCTGATTTTATTGACTTTTCCGAGAACGAGTAACAAAATAGCAACTTTTGCTGATGGTGACTGTATTCCATTTCCTCTTAGCTTTTAAATTGAATACTGCAAAGTTACTTTCTGGAATGTAAACAAGACTAATTTAAAACTGTTGGTTTTTTCGAAATTCAAGGGAAACAAGAACTCCAAGAGAAAAACAATTATGAGAAAAGAAAGTGAATCTTCAAAGGAAAACCTTTGGACAACTCCAGATAAACTCCATCAGCATAGTTTCCAAAGGCTAGTTAACTTAATTATTTTGTTCTAGAATCCAATAGATGAACCTAAAATTTGATTAATGAGATTGTCTATATATTTTAGGTTTTGTACTCCTATCAAATGGAATCAGTTGTAATGCACTGGCGCCGTATACTAAATTTATTGTACGTCTACGACATGTCTTTTATGACCTTAATCAAATTAAGTGAACCGTCTGCATAATAAATTATACCCGCTGGTTGTTATTTGTTATGACCTTAATGGTCTTGTTCATGGGTAGATTAAAAAGTAGCAAATTTAACGAATTTGAATTATTTTGACTTGTAGCTTTTTTTGAGGTTAAAGCTTCCGTTAAATTGTTTCGGCATTGAACTGTAAAGAGGTTGCTCAGCTTGTGGTACTGTACTTTCTTTTTCATGTAAGATTAATTTGCATTGTATAATTATGGGTTGGCTCTCAAAGCTCACAAGTTAACTTCTTTGCTACTGCCTTACGCTTTGATTTTTGGTTTTGTTCAGATTTTGCCATCAGATCTTTTTTCTTGGGCTGACTTCTAAGTAGTTCTTAGGCTTTTATAATTTTCAAGATGATATATGCGGAATGTCTTGAGAATTAAATGAGTTTGAGCTATTGAAAAAGACTAATTTTAATATAGTGATATCATACAGGGAACTAATTTATAATTGCAGATTAGTTTCTGAATACTATTAATAATAATAAGGTTAATGCAAGTTTACTAATATTTTAATAATTGCATGCTAATTGCTTCTTTAACCTTTTTAAATCATCTGCTTGCACACTATCTGGTTCTTTTTTCAGATGGTGATCAAATCATGTTTTCAGATCATCTTCCCTTTCCTTTTTTAATTTTGCTCCCTACCAAGAATGGAATTATAATTTACATGTACAAGATGAGATTTTAAATTTTGTAATTGTATAAATTTCAATGCAACTTATTTCTTACATTAACTCGATTTATATTATTTTTAAAAAATAATATTTTTGTCGCTTAAAAAATATGTAAATTTTTAAATTAGAGTTAATGGAATGGGTTTTAAAAATTCGAATTAAATGTTTTGCTTTTACTTTCGATTTCTCGTGAAAAAAAAAGTGCTTTTAGGATATAACACGCCTGAAAAAAAAGGTTATAAAAACCTTGATAAATTAAATGTTAAAAGCAAAACATAAAAAATTTAATTATTGGAGGGTTCTAAATCAAAACTGCAATTTCTATTTTTTTTTCTATCTGTTGCCGCCGTCTGAGGAATTTATGCATATTTTAGCTACTAGATTTAATGATACTTTAAGAATTTTAAATTTGTGTCATCAATTAATTATTAATAAAATATAATTTCCTAGTTGAAATATTTAAAAAAAACATTTTTATGAAGTATTAAGATATTAATCAAGCAAATTACACATTTTTCAACAAATCTTAATTTTCGAGTCACGTAACTTTTTTGGTTACCTAAAATGCTGAAATAAAAAAAATCAGAAACTAATTTAATTTACATAGCAATTAAAAATACAAAAAAACCAATTAAAGAATTTGTGTAAAAAATATCAAAAAGGGAAAAAATATTAACATAACAAAAAATTAATGTTGATGAAAAATGAATACGAGATTTACAAGGTAGTCTTGTTATTTGGACCTAAAAATGTCAAATTGTGTAAAAACCAATAAACAAATTGTATGGTATATTACGCAATCGATTTTTAGAGATGATACGTGATTATTTCATATTTTTCTAATAATTCAGGAAGTCAAACAGAGATACGGCAATGAACTTTAAAAAAAATAGTTAATTGCCGCCTTTATGACAAATAGAGTCGCATATTTTGCAAAGGTATGTAATGTTACTAATTAGTAGAAATCGTTTCTTATTAATACAAAAAAGAAAAACAGGCTCATCATTTAAAACTAACTTTAATGAGCACCAATATCCTTTGCGTAATAATATTTTTATTTTTTAATCCTTTACTTTAGTTTTTTCTATTGAACCTTGAAGAGAACACATTTCTTCCTAAATTATTTCTGAATAAAACCAGCTACTGTTTAAAATAGAAGAGAAGGAGAAATGAGAATTTAATACTGATTATACAGCTTAACCTTTAAATCGGATAATTAAATTTTATATTTAATTAGTTGTAAAAATACGCACGCATAGGTATCTTTTAATGGTTATTTATTAAGCGTAGCACCACTTAAAAGTACTTAAACGTTCTCTATAAGATTTCATTATTTCAGTACGACCAGTCATACGTGCTCGTTGCAAAATCTAGAACTGTAGGTAAATAAAGCTAATAAATGTCAAGAACTGTATAATCAAGTATGCTTAAAGTTTGTGGCATTTGCCATTAAAAGAGAGTCATCTTAGCAATCGCTGATACAAAAAATAATATAAAAAATAATGAGATCCAGACAATAACGTAACAATTAATTTAAATTTCATTCATTTTATTGTTTTTGCTCGAGGCACAGGTTGATCGGAATATAAATATATCTACATTTGTGAAAAATAAAGTTCAATGCCGTTTAACTAAGAAACTAATTAATTACTAATATTATAGCAGCGAGAAGTTTTTTAATTAAAAAGTATTTAAAAAATCATCATAGCAATAAAACATACACATTAATTTATAGATTTTAAACTGTTTTGATTTTGTATTATTTATATCTGAATACCTTTAGTGTCCCTCACCTAGAATATCTATAGCAAAATATTAAGAGAGTTATTCCTTTTAAGGAAATAATAATAATAATAACGTTTCCGACAAAAATATACAAAAAAATCATCAAAAACCACTGATTAGAAGGTACCCAACATCTTGTCTTCAAGTCAGAGATATTGAAATTCTTTCTTACAGATTTTAATAAACACGTTTTTGATATATTTTCACTGATTCACGCATCAGCATTTATTTCTCATGTCGCGTTTTCAAAAAAGAAACTTGAGATTTGAAAATGTAAAAGGCTCCAGGTTTATTCAAGCATCGTTTGTTGTTGCGAAACCAAACTTGTTGAAATGAAAACCCCACAGAAAAAAAACTTCAAAATCAGTCTCTACGAAATCAATACAATTAATGCATGAAGCTTATATTTATTTAACAATTTTTGGGTTTTCAAACGAAATAAAATAATTTTTCTTTTGTTACAGATTTTTAATTAACCATAACCATGTCACCACTAATCTTAGTGGGGATATTAGTAATAACCACACTAAATCCTTCATTAGCTGATGTCAAACACGTATTAGAAGGATCAGCACATCCACCAACATGTAAATGCGCCGAAAACCATCAGCATTACAAGCATCACGACAATCAATTCACTGGTGGATTTACAACATCAGGTGGTTTCCCCGGAAATTTTGGAGGTCCACCAAACATTCCCGGTTCACCTAACAATGCTGTGCCTGGATCAGTAGCTTTTTGGTGGGCAGACTCTAATTCCCCCTTCAAGCACGCGTACGAATACTTTAAGAAATGCTCAGAAAAAGGAAACTGCTTCCCACCAGTAGCTCCTGGAGTCCAAGTTTCTAACACCATTCAACACGGAAGCGTTACAGGTTCTTTTGATTCACACAAAGGACATTCCGCTTCAACTGCATCTCCATTTGGACCTGTCGATATTAAAACGAATCCTTTCCTAAATGGACAAATTAATGGAATATCAGGAGCTGGTGTCACTACCCATGGAAGCGGAGGTGGTCAAGTAAATCTAGGTGGAAATCCCTTCTTGCACGGCCAAGCTGTTTATTCAGGATCTGGAGAAGTTGCTGTGACTGGATCTGATGGCTTCTTAGGAGTACAACCTTCGGTGCCTTTTGGCAAAGCTCCACCGAGACCATTCAGTGGTGGATCAGGTCAATCATTCCCAACTGCCCATCCATCGTTCCATACCAGTAGTAGTTTTGGTGTTAATCAAGGATTCCAACAAACATTCCCTACCGCACACCCACCAGTCCAACCAGGCGCTCACCCATTCCCAACTGCCCACCCAGCGACCCATACCAGTGGCAGTTTTGGTGTTAATCAAGGATTCCAACAAACATTCCCCACCGCACACCCACCGATCCAGTCAGGCGCTCATCCATTCCCAACTGCCCACCCAGCGTCCCATACCAGTGGCAGTTTTGGTGTTAATCAAGGATTCCAACAATCATTCTCAACCGGCCATCCCGGTAAAGAAGGAAAATTCGAAAGTTGTAAAGATGCTGGACATGTGTGTGTAAAACCAGAATTATGTCTTAATGGGCTAGTCAAGACGCATGGCCAAGGATTTAATGAAGCAAAACATACGGTAAGTTTAATAGATGTTTGTTATTACTTTTTATTATTTTGACACGTGCAGATAAAGGAATCTCATTCGAAAGTGATGGATCAGAATTAATTATTTATTTAGATGAAGAATGTTGATTCTTTGAAGGACGTGTTGGGCATAGTTCTTGTTGATCTCATGAGAATTATGTTAGGGAAGCTTTTGTGCTACGTTAAAATTCCATTAATGCCCTAATTATTAATTTTAGTCAACAAGGTCGTTTCTGATGTAACCATGAACATTACAGACGTAAAAGTTTATTAGAACAATATGAAATAAATTCTTCAGTATAATTAAAATTGAAAATTAAGTGCGTACAGCATAATGTCATGGTCGGATGCGATCTCCTTTATAATCTTATTTACATTTTCATAAAAGAAAAATATTACATAGCTAATTTGTTAACAGTTAGCTTATTAATTTAATTGCTGTTATACATATTAACTCAAGGTAAAGTAGTTTTACAAACACATAGAACATTAGAAGAGTTTATAGTTTGTATCGAGAAATTTAGGAAAATGGTAATATTTCAACTTTGACAGTTTATTTATGCAAAAGGAGTTAGGTAATCTAATAAGGATTGGTAGAAATAAAATTTATAATATCAGAAGATACGTAATTGTATACGAAACAAGCTCCTGTGAAGATGAAATTTTAGACAGAGTAGTGCAAACATAAAAATATTTCTGGAACATTTTAGATAAGTGTGACATTTTAACAATTCATTATTTCGTAACAGTCCATCACTTATTACAGATTCAAGGTAAACTGATATCTGGAATGTTTTAAATTGTTAAATATCACTGTTCATCCAAAATCTGGTATTTAAAGGTTGTTTTTAGAAAGAGCTCAGCATAATTTTTGCACGGTTTTGTTTTATTATGTCATTCGAAACAAATTAAGGAAAATTAGGTATATTATAATATATATATACTACAGCTAATAAAAAATGTCTTTCCTTGTCCCGGATATACATAATATAATTTCCCGACATTAAAGAATCTGATTGTTAAAAAAAATCGTAAATGCTCAAACGGGTTCTCCAAAATGTTAATTATTAAAAGGATGTAACTTTAGAATGAGTCATTTTTAGTTGTTTTTACTTAATAATATAAAGTTGTACCCACAACTTCTAACCCGGATCCTTTTTGTACTAACGTAACTCCTGTGACTTTAAAAGGTTAAGACGGGTTTATAAATTTCAGTAGCTTGCTCTGAAATGTATTTATAGTAATGTATAAATATAGACTACGCCATTTATGGATTATACCACACAATTTCTATTATGCAATATGTGTGACGAATTAAAGTAAAAAATAATATTAATAGTTAATCTAACGATAATTAATTTTCATTGATGTCTGGTATCGTAATGGAATATTTTATGAAGAGTAATTTGAAGTCAAATTAACGGTCTTTATTTTTAAAGTATAGAAAAAAAAAGTGTCAAGATTTGAATTTATGTGCATACAGAAATTTCTATTTGTTTTATTTAGTTTGAAACTCATGAATTATTTAAGTAGTGCTAAGTTATAAAATAATTCAAATTAAGCATTTACAATTCGTTAAGTTAAATTAACAGACGTTAGCATCAACTAATAATGTTGTTATTGTTGTAAACACTTTGAAAGGAATCTTTTAAACATGTGTTAAAACGTAATCGGTTGATTAGTGAATAATAACCAAGTTTTTGTAGCGTCCCTCATGGAGCTGTTACTGGACCGGTTTTATTAATAGTCATTAATTATTGCATTAATTCAAATAAGTCGTTTAAACTGTTTTAATTGCGTTAGCATGGTTGAGGATTGCTATTTTGTCGCTGATAATTTGCACTTTTACGTCTTGAATGTATTTTCTATTTTTGTAATTTTATTCTTGTAAAGTACATCCTGTTCATTATCTTTTTTGCTGTTAAAAATATTAAATACTTTAATTTCTGTTTTAATTTTCCTCGATTGTTTTACAAAACCTTTTCGGCTCATTTATTTTTAAATCTTTGCTTTTCCCTTTGTAATTTTCTATGTCGACATCCTTTTTCTGTAGATCTTTAATTTAGTTAGACTACTTGAGATGAGAGTAACCTTTTTAGAAAGTTGTCTGTAAAAACCAACCACTTTATTGGAACCAACCAGTAAACAAAATAAAGATAAAATTTACATTTATAAAGTGATAATTTCACATTTTCAGTAGTTCCCCTTGTTTCTTATTTTAAATTTTCTCATCCATTAGTTTGACCCCACAAGACTTTTCTAGGTTGCGTTAACCTTTCTTAATAAAGTCTAAAAGTAAACAACCAACTGCCTACAATTCTACAAAGCTAGATAACCGAATTCAGCACAGAAAGATTGATCAATTGACAGGTGCGCTAAGGTGCTTGTTAGTTCAGACCTAAAAATGGAATATCCGTTGTGAGTTCTAATTGATTTAAACTGATATGACAGCAAAAAAAATATAAAAATGCGGCAAAGAAATTGCAAATTGTTAGTTAAAAGAAAGTACGATGATGTCATAGGTCAGTCACTGATGATGTGGTAATTCCTTTGGTAACACTAAGTGATGCAGAAGAATTTCAATAAAATAATAAATAAAAGATTTCTAACAGAATTAATTTAGTAAGCTGTATAATTCATAGTTGACTGATAGAATTCACATATTAAAATAATAGCTATAAGTACAAACTAAAGGCATAACCATGAAGTAGAAGTAAAGTTCATTATCAAGCGGAAAACTAACGTAAAATTTGAGAGTAATGATAAAATAAAGGTTGACAAGTAACTAGGCTTCTTAAAACTGATGTATTTGTGCCTAATTCTTCTAATCAATTTTTCTTTTAATTCGTGCAAACAGAAAAGTACATTTTACTCCAGAATATACAGGGAGATCAAGTTCCGATCCCAAAAATAACCTTGTAAATCAAATTGACAATGCATACCTGCTAATGGTTTCTTGTCAACATTAACAGGATAATTTTTTAAGTCAAGCCTTCCCTTTCACTCCAATCGCCTTAAAATTAAGTACTTAATAAATTTTCCTCATAAAAAAATTATTGCATAAAGCAGAATCCCCCTACGCCGAACCATCATTTATTTAAATATAAAATTGCAGAAGTATAAAATCTTGTACTTTACCAACACATGCACATCTCCTAACACCTAATTGAGAAATAAGCGATGGAATTCATTATTATTGTTGGGTTTAAATAAAAAAAAGGATCGTTTAGTTAATTAATTGATTCATCGTATTAATTTAGTAGCTTGCCTAAAGGTGAAAATGGCATTTCTATATTTGTTAGTGGTGATTATTAAAATCACAGCGTGCATTTTGCATTTTTTTTTATAGTTAAAAAGAAAATGTATGTACATCCAAGTATTTTGTTACACTCACCTACATAAATTTGTTTTTATTTAAATATGAAAATATAGTGTGGGTAGATAGATCTTTTGAAACCTACAGTTTATTTATTTAGTTTTTTTAAATATTTATCTTTACACCTTGAAATTTTAAATAAATAAATTTTAAATTTTTTTTAATAAATTCAGCAACCTTTTTTCGATTTTGAAACGCAGCAAATAAAAAATATCATGTGTCGTTTGAAAGCACACGAAGTGTCATCTTTTCTTAAGAATTCGTGTAAATTTTGTCAAGGATGTGTACGTCCTTGGCTTTTGATTGTAACTGGTACCACTCTGTCTGATTAAAATTAACCTTAAAATTTGAGCTAAATATTTTTTTATGATACATAAAGAAAATATACAACTTTAAACAGATACAGTAACAACAAACTTTTCTATAATTGCATAAGAACAGAATTATTTAGTAGATTTATATTGATAAGGTTAAATTACAACACATTTAACATTTTGTTTGCTATTAAATATCAGCGAAACGAGGGAAAATTATTGCTCTTGCCAAGTTAGTGTGTAATATTTCGTTGCATATCTCAAGTTTGTCGAGTATAACTGTGTGAATTATTGCCTGTTTATGTTGTACAGTAATTAGTTGTACATAATTGCGATTGAATCACGGAAAATTCAAGATTTACTGATCTTAGAAAAATTTTAAAATTATTATTATTATTACTATTGCATTTAAAAATTATCACCCTGTATATTTTAATTAATTATTAGTATGGGCGTATTCTAATAATCATTTATCTTTTCGTTTTGCAATTATACGATGTTTTATTTGCAAGTCAAATACCTTCTCGTTTACAGTATAAAAAGATGAGAAAAAACTTGAAAAAAATTTAATTGGACCTTTGCATGTTTGAGATATTTGAAAAGTAAATTATCACGGGGAAATTTTATTTAAATCTTGTGATTTTATTGTGAAATTTTGAAAAAAATCATAAATTAATAAGTTAAATCACTTTTCCTTTTAAAAAATATTAAGTGAAAGCCAGTTTTTCCATTAATTCGATACTTATTAAAAGTTAAAACAATCTTTTTGATCACGTATCGCTGTCTTTTTAGCAAGGAAACATGTTATGTAAATATATACCATAATAACAATATAACACATTAAGGTGCAAACAAGCATTTGATAATTGTTTTAATTGGAATTTTGAACATCACGTCGTAACCATTAAAAAAAATGTGAAAAAGGTGTTGTGTGTGTGTGTGTCTAATTAAAGTTATTTTTAATTATTACCTATTTTTCAATTATTTCTAGCTTATTTCTCAAAGCTTATTTTTATTGGTTTTTGTCATAATGTGTGGGTTTTAAAAAGCATCTACTAATTGTTTGTATGTTAATCAATCATAATATTGACCAGTGTCACTTAAAAGATACTGCTGTTAACGTAACTGAGAATGAGTAAACAAAATATTTTTGTTGATTACATACAGAAGAAAGAAATTAGAAAAAACTTATTACGTGTGTATAGTCATTGTTTAAAAAATTATGATTATTATTATTATTAACATTCGCTTCCTTAAAGTCGCAGAAAGGCATTGGCACCATGTAATTTCTAGTGTTAAAAACAGTAGAAGTAGATACAATAATGAATAAGAGGATTAAAATTCTGAAACTTCGTCTGCAAAAACAAGTAACTACTAAATACTATGACTCTTATTATACGAAGGTTAGAGTTTCATAGAATCGCCAACTGTTCATTTTCAATTATCATCTTTTAAGATTGCGAATACCTTTTGTTTTTATAGTCTTACTGAAGATGTGCCTTTAGGCCTTCCGTATTTAGGTTTTCCTAGAGTATTTGTTTGTATGTCTTCCTGACAGCTTGACAGCAATTCGAGTACGACTGAGCATTTTAAAACGAAAGATAATATTACAGTCAAAACCTTCATTGCACATTAACAATACCTTTTTAAAGGTTAATGCCCTTGCTTTAATATGCACACAAAAGAGCAGAAACGATACAAAACCAAAACAAACCTACAAATTTGTAGACAAATATCCTTGAGATCATTTCCTTCTGTAAGTGGGGATTACAGTTTGTAGAAATTATTTGTTCAACTTCATTCTTGTTAATATAAAATCCGACTTGCTTTCAGAAGGATCTTATAGAAGGCTTTTAATCAAATGGTGGCAGGCATTGTTATTCGTAAACCTGAATTTTTTTCCCACCAAATAGAAGATTGTTGAGAAGAGAATCACCTCATAGAGAATATACGAAAAAAAGTAATTAAAAGTAGCTAAAGTGTTTTGTTATCGAAATTGGTGATACTGAGAATTTCTGGAATCCTTTTTTTGAATGAAATCCATACGAACTGAAGATATTTAAACTTCCGCAAACTACGTTTTAAGAAGCCTTGTTTATTTACAAGTATCATTAAGCAATGTCTATTTAAAAATAAAAACTGACGTAGCCATAAGATTTTTTGAAGGAAACGTCACTACACTGTATTCAGCTTGTTCAGATGATCGTACATTTTTAAGTTTTTAACTTTTTGCGCTGCGCATTAATTGTAAACACAATGATTAGAAGTGTGCGCCTAGTCATAATTTGAATAGAATCATTTAGTTGGGTATCAGATTTTTCTTTAATTTTATTTGTGGTTAACACAGCTAATTAGGAATTATACACTGGACAAATTAGAAAACGAATTCTCAAAAGAACGAAGAACTCTTCTTTGAGAAACTTTTAATTTTTGCCGTAACACATCCAAACGGATCAAACTACGTCAAACACAATCATCCAGTCACTCCACAAAGTAATATAGACTTTTCACATCTTACAAGCTTGTGAAGTCTTGAAACAGTGTTTTCGGTCATTTGCAACTAGAAGATCTAAAACTTACAGTCTGATTTCCACTAATTTTAAACAGGAATCGGGCAACATTCCGATTGTTACTATACCGTATTATATATAATGATTCAAAACTATTTAGTCTCACGTAAATATCAAATTAAGTGTAACTAGAACTGTCCAGCTGTCCACGTTGCACTACAGCGAAGTGTCTGCAAAACTATGCCCTCCAACAGGCCGCTTGTAATGATCTAAAGTTGAAGTTTGCCTTCCATTTATCTTCTTAAGGAAGCTAAAACCAAACACGGGTTAGACTACTATCTTCTAAGGGCCACTTCCGGTGATCCAAGTTTGGACATCACCTTCCATTAACTTTCTTAACAGAGCTAAATGCGAACGCCGGTCGGGCAACTTCTCCATTGTTGTTATATGTAAAGATTCAAAAATCCTTCAGAAAGTAAAATATGCATTAATAGAGTATTTACATTATTGAAATTTCGAACTATTCATCTTCCGCTAATAAATGATTTAAACTGCTAAAATCACGACTTTTGTAAATTTCTGGGTAGGACCATGAATATGATTCCTATACAAAATTATGGTATGCGTTCGGGCTTGTTTTTACTAGTATCCTTGTGTGCTTTAAATCCAACTGAATAATAATTCGGAAAGTTTAGGAAAAGAGAAAATAGGATAATAAGGTCAGATCTCATTGCAAGGAACCTTGACAACTCCTCCAAAGACGTGATTCATGTACAAGCTTTGTTTCTTCTTGCATTCAATCACAAGCCCACTTCCTTCTATAAACTTGAATAAATTAATATTTCTTTGTTGTAGTGGTGACTTCACAGTATTTTAGTTTGACTTTGATTAGACCAATAATAATAGATCTTTATTTAACTCCGCTAATAGATCAATTATTAATAGGCAGTTCTTATTAAATAAATATTAAAATATGCATGTCTAAACAATATTTAACAAGAATAACGTTGTTTATTACCGCACATAAAATTAATGACCAAAGATGCAAAAAATTGTAAACAATAAAACAGTCAGTATTTGGAATTTTGTGCCATCAACTGAACATTATAAAACTGATAATTACACGATTACTACAAGGTCATGTACCAGATATTTTAACTTTTATTGTCTTGATAATGTCATTGTATTAATGCATCCAGATTTGAATGTTACGGTTTGTTGGCTAATCGATCATTAAAGTCTCTTGAGTTATTTCTGTTTCTAAGAAAATTCAGAGACTAAAGAGTTTTATTCGTGCAATTTATCTTTGTCTATTACTAAATTAATGTGCTTTTAAGATCCTTTAAAAGTAATTATTCACTTTTGTTTATTTACTAAGCTACTTAAATATCCACTTCTTTCCATCGTTTTCCTTATAAATTATAGCAAAAAACCTCATTAATAATAATGAAAGACTTTTATGTATTTAATTCACGTTGTTTGTAGTAAATCCGGGTCAATTAAATATTAGAACATGCGCATATAATTTACGTCTTGGAAATATGCATAAAATGTTAGCAAATAAGGTGTCTGGCTTTTCTGTATTTTGTTGGAATTTATAGTTTAACACTTCATTATAAATAAAAAATTGTGATCTTTTATCTACTAGAAGCAATAAATTTGTTAATTATTGGCCTATTTTGGTATGATATAGCTCTTAATTTAAATTCTGTCATAGTAACTTGAACAGTCAATTAAATAATTGGCACATAAATTAAGAAACAAACAAATAAAATGAGAAGCTCCTTTTATAACGCAATAAATATAAAAAGTTAACGTATTAAAATCTTCTTTTCTCTTAAGCAATTTACTCGCTAATAATACAGTTTATTATTGGGCTCTTTAGATTGTTAACAATCAATACTTGAGTTGTTCATGTCACACTTAAAACTATAGTTATATATTAGTAGTTTCGATAATAAATAAAGTAAAAATTATATAAAATAAAAAATGCACCGAAAGAAATATTTAGGTAAAGGATCTACAGAAAGTGAAAGTTTAAAAACCGAAAGTATTGGTTTATTTATTGTTACGTATTCCTCCTACAATTTCTTCTTTGCATATACATATATGATGCAAAATATACGTATCGTACTAGTTTACAGAAGTGATTTATTAATGAGAAGTCATTTTGGAATTTTCTATTTTCTTACTGATTTAATTAAATAAATCTTGTCTTCTTTCAATATTCTTCCTATAAATTAACAGTCAAATTAAAACACAAGAACTTAAATGAATTTTAATTAATTGTGACATGTTTCAAATAAAATATAACTGTCAAGTATGCCCATGTCACTTTTGAATACTTTTAACCCATGACCCCATAGTTATTGGCTTCTGACCTTTGAAAAACTTGAAGGTCTACTAGCGTCATTGCTTTATTATTAACAATAAGTGCTAAATTATTATTACAATGCGTTAGGAGCGTGGGCAAACGAGAGTCTCTCCTGTCTAGCATGAACAGAGAACACATCAAACAGCATGTACTATAAATTAAACATCAAGTTTTTTTTTATAAAGGGAGATACTTATCAACGAAATTGTTATATTAAGTAGCAATTAGTAATCTGTGTATGCCTCAAGGATTTATTTTTTTGGAACGCTTTTGCAGTCCAGTTGTGTGTACATATTTTTGCATTTGAAATTACAATTTTTTATGCAGATCTTATCCAATAATAGAGCACGTTTTGTATTTTACAATTTTTTTTCTTTGTTACTGGATCTTCTTTTGTTTTTGAAGAAGTTAAGGTATGAGATCATCGTTGAAGAGTATTGGCATTAATATTTCTGTTAGTATTTATTGATTTGAAAGGAATCGAAGTTACATTCTAGCAGATCCAAAGTATTTTTTCTACTTAAGTTAGTTAGTAGGATATTCTTTGTGCCTGTCTTATATTCAATGGAATTTAATACAAAACATTGTAAAAATGTTTTGACTCTTACCCTTGTCAGTTATTATCTTTCTGAATACACAAAACGAGCAACATCTTTTTTTAAATAAATTTTGAAGTACAGACTTACTATAGTTTGAATTCTGAAAGAGACATTGAATTGAACATTCTTTCCGGGCGTGTAGAGGAATTGCAATTTGTATAACCAAATCTCTGATATCAAACAATATACTTGCAGTTCGGGTATGACAAGTTTCTCTTCTCATTGAGATTTTAATTCCCATTATTGCGTTTGTAAAAAATTAAAAATTTTCTTTTGTAGCAGATACTTTTGTCACTTGTTATATTGCAGCTAAAGTCTCAAGAAAGATTATTTAGTATTTATATCTCCTCGTCTCAATGCAAAAACCAAAAACAACGACTTTTTTCTAAAATTATTTTGTTGGAATACTTTTCCAGGACTTCCGATTTAGCATCAAATGTTAGCTATGATTTTGTTTTGTGAATAGTCTCTGGAAAGGTTGCTTAAGACTGGCCCAAAACATTTCACGCAAAGTATTTTTTCGTACTGATTTTCCTTACTGAATTCCAATTCTAAGTTTTAATTCTAAATCTATTTCTGAAAAAGCTTTCAACAACGTTGAGGAGTTGAAAATCAGAACTATCAAACCTAAGTACAAAATAACGCTGGTTTAATGAAACCCCTTTTTCCGGAGCTATATAATATATAACACATGGTATCACAGAAAACTAGAAACATGCTTCTTCTTTTGGTTTTATTCGCGCACTTGTCTGAATCTCTTCAAATTGACATTCAAAGCATTGGGCAAAAATGAGGAATTTTAATATTTCTTGTGGTAACATTTTATTTTCTATTTTCTTTCTAAAGAGTTAATTGTTTGTACAAATCTTCAATGTCGAACAAGATAGTAAATGTCAATTTAGATTAAGATTATTGCTGTAGTGTAATGCTGCCGATGTCAGTCTTTTGGGATCTGTACAAAGTAGAAAGTCTTATATTTAAACGTTGCAAACAACTTGATATTTTAATATTCAGTTCCAAGGTTTTTATTTTTTCTTCTGAAAATTTGCCATAATTTAGTGTAAAATCAGTCTTGCAGGTTGATAGAAAATGTCTTTGAAGCATGTGGGTTTTTTAGAAATTATAAAGTATCTAAAATCTGCAATTATTGTTCAATACCAAGTATTGGTATTGGACCAAAACTAAATAATTCAAAATGCATTAATCTTTCAGGAGCACAACGTACATCAACAGTTGCGTTTAATCTTACGTAACAAAAAGCCATACTTAGTCAGAAAAAAATTTCTACCTACATAAGTTTTCTTATTTTAAATTAGAATCGAGACAATCCGTGCTCATTACTGTGATCAAAGCAGTGTTTCCATTTCACATATATGTTTTGACCACATGAAAAACTCACTCATTTGTTACTTTTGAAAGAACTTTAATCTATTGTGTATACTTTACCAAACGGTAACTTTTGGCATTCATTACTAATACTAATTTTCATTAATTAAATTAGATTAAATTACACTATTATTGGATTGTTTAAGATTTTGATTTTTTTCCATTGCAATTCAAAGGATTTTTGTAATCACTCTATTCTATTTATTCTCATTTAAATTTTAGACCCGTAAAGAAACCTAAGATTTTCCTAGAGGCTATTTCTTTAAAATCAATGGAAGTTAAGAACATCTGTTCCAGAAGGCACAGTGTTTGTCATTTCGCAGTTACACATTATGTATTCTGAAGTTTCCAGTTCCGCTTTAAAGAAACCGCCTCCAGATGGCTTCTAATGGTTCATATCCAATACAAGTGTCTGTGAGCCGTTTTTAACTAAGCGATCAGCTTTATTACCTCATGGCCTAGTGTTCACAACACTGTCACTTTTGCTTTAGCCAAAGTTCAAACTTAGGGTTTTTAAAGCAGTGTGAACTGTGAACACCCTTAGGCACATTATTCAATGGTGTAAATCTCAGCCTGAGAAACTGTAGCAAAAGGCCTCCATGGCTATGAACATCTGACATGTAGAAGATGCGCGCAGCTATCCGCACCAATTCCTTCTGCCTCACAGTTCCTCATTCAAGTTCAAGTTCAGTTCACCCGTTTCACATAGTTCGTAATCTCAAAAAAGTTTGGCCATTGATCCTATTTGAATCTCTTCTAGGATTTTTAAAAGGCTAATTACATTTCCTAGTTTAAGACTTTTGCTTGTTTCCGGGCTAAACTCTGAAGACATAGACAACCTTATTATTATTACTGCAGTTCTCATATTCTAAGTAAACAATGCGCTTGCAACCCTTCTGTGTTCTTTAACTCCGAAGTTTCGAAACTTCCAATTTAGATATGCTTAGTTTAACGTATTTTAGAGAAAAGGAAGTAAATTTTGCACACTTGTTGTTCCTATAGGTTATCTTAAATCCAGCTTGTGATATCTATTTATGTAGTTTTATAAAAGTAACTGCGTTGACAGCCCATATTCCAGATTACTTGATGGTCATTTCTTAGCTTTGATGTGGATTCTGTGTCCTCAAGAGTAAGAGTCAAATCTTGCTGACAATATAACGACTTTTAAAATACGGTCAATGCAACTAAAAATTGGCTTTGTAATACCACAATCCAAGATTCTTAGTTAGGCTATTTCAACCTTTTCAGATGGTGACTGTTAATACTACTTAGCAATCAATTTTTCAAACTTGAGATAAAACTTATACTTTGTCAGCCTTGTTATTTATCACTATTTACCTTGAATTCACAAAGCACATTCCTCAATCAAACGAAACCATTAAATCAGTGAAACCAGCAACCATGTAATACACTTTCACCATTACCAAATATTTCTCCATAAGCATAGAAAAATGAATGAATGAATTTAATAGTTCATCAAATCTTAGATTCTAACACTAACTACTATATAATCAAATGGTGTATGTTTACTGTTTCGTTTGCTCGCACCAATACGCAATCTGTAATTAACCTTGTAAGCTCAACGAAATGGTAATTACTGTCACATAATAAACAATTAAAAAACTATCCCGCAGAGTTTAATATAGTGATAGAAATAATAATAATAATAATAACAGTTACAATATCAATAAAAAAAATTGCTTTAATATTAAAATAGGTGATATTTCAAAAGTTTTTGCATAATAAAAATATTCATGGCATTACATGATTCTTCCGCCTTCTTCGGATTATTACAAGCAATCATAAATTGGTATTACAACTAATCAAACACCTAATAAAAAACCAGAACAATCCAATTATTACTTTGACATAGCTACCGTTGCTTAAGCTAGGAGAATTTGTCAACCTGATATAAAAAAGGATTTAATCGGTAAGGGGTCATCATGTTACATAAAATGTTAAGAATCTCAGGAATAAAATTTGAATATTTCAAATGCATTTACGTATATGAACACTCCGTGTTACTTTCACGGTTTTCATTTTTTAAAACTCTTCTTGTAAATTTATGATATAAATTTTTATGTTTTTTCTCTGTAATTCCATATGTAATAGAGATTAGTAACGCACGTAAAAACTATTAAAATTATTAATGTTATTTACACGTTTAGTAATTTATTAATGGTTACAAAGTAATCAGAAAAACTCTTCAAAATTAATTGTAATCATAAAGAAGTAATTAATTACACTTATTTAAATTTACAACATAAATCCAAATAGTTTTTCCTCTTATTCAATGATTTATAAAGAAGAAATAACATCGAAATGTTCAAAATAAGAAATGTTTTCAACCTATGACCTATTTATTAAAAAATCAATTAACATCATTCTCATTAAAACATTACGAAATTAAGCAATTAATAAATGATAACCATTTTTTTCTATCTAAATTCCAATGTGATTTTGTTGTTGTAATGTTTTTATGTTTATTGTACGGTAATGATGATAATGATGATGCTGCATACAAAGTATTTGGTATCTACACAGGTTTTATTAATTGATACCTTTCTAATATTTGATGGCTATTTAATGTGTTGGTAATTCTCGAAATCATTCTAAATTAAATCAAATTTGAAGCAGTATTCTGTTTTGAGGAATGCCAAATGCATTGTATTTATGCATGGATGCGTTTTAATTATGGTGTGTGGATATATGGCCTGGTTGTTGGTTTATTGTCTACCTTCTATTATTTCTCTTAATATTCCTTTAAAAATCTCATTTTAGTTTACCTTAACAAATGTAGATTTTTTCCATAAAAGCATACAAAAATAATTCTTAATTCTTATAAAGTCTGTTTTCTAAAGATTATTTCCATAGAATTGCTCAAATTTCTCCTAACTTAGTTAAATGATAATATGTCAGTTATTTTTTTATTTCAGAAATGTTCTAGTAAATGAAATGTGTCTAATGAGTAATATTTCTTATTTTACCCTAGGCTTGCAGTTTTTAATCTGGAGGTCATCATTTAGATATATATTTCTAGATTGGCAATCCGTCCAGGGCTTGATTTCAAAATCGCACTACACCCAAATCCGGTTGGACTATTTGTTGCTGTAAAATTGTCTTAATATCTTCAAAGTGATTAAAGTTTTAGGTCAGTAAGGTTCTTTGACTAGTTTGGTGTTTCTTTTTGGGAAGGTTTTACAGAAAGGTTGTTCTTTTTGAACGATTTTGCTCTTGATTCTTTTCTCTTATTTTTTCACAAAAAGAAAGAGATTCAAGTTATTGAATCTCAGATTTTAATATCTTCTGAAGACAAGAATCTCAGCCATGATAAATGTCAAATTATTCATTTATTCATTCATCTTCTTGACTACGAAATGGTGTCTTTAGGAAGATCATTTAGCCACATCTTTATGTGTCCTAAAACTCCTAACTGTACATGTTGTTCATTTCTATATTGAAGCTCGAAACTCGGACTCCAATATGAAGTTTCTATGGAGTATAACAGAAATGAGCAAACACTCTATACAAATCTTTAGGGGAACAGTCACATTTACGTTGAAAAACAGGTCAATGTTGTTAGTTTGATCGTTCTAGGTCAAAGATGCATGTAACTTCTAAGACTTTTCTGAAATGTGAGGCTGGAGATTTCGGCAACGGAAGCTCTGTATTTAAAGTTCTTGGTTTATATCTGATTAACAATGATAATAAGAAAAATCCAGTATTAGGTACACTGACAACAAGTGTAAACTATGTTTTTCTTAAACGAACAATCAACTTTTTAACAGCAAATTTGGAAATTAGGTGTCAACGTTGCCACTTTTTTTATCTTTGAGTCCCGAACGGTTTAAGTTATGATATTGTGCGCCCGTTAGGTAAAGAGTAATATAGAAGCTAAGAAAAATGAATATTTTTATAATTGAATTGGAGGAGTTTACTAACAGCAGTAAGCCGGCTGAAAGCGTCTACTTAATGAACGTCCTTGACCTTAAAAATGTACGTTCACCGTTACTAATTGCCATCTGGTAACATAATGACCCTTACATCTTAAAAATTGAGCTATCTACATTTAAGATCTCGAACAGCTTGACGATCTTTTAAAATAGAAATAGTCATCAATCTTTATTATTCTGAGACTTCTTATCTAACGGAGTTTTTGGTATCGTTCTAGAAGTTTGCTTTCGAGTTATCACGTTATTATTATTATATTTTTTCTAATTAAAGATGGTTTTCAGATTGGCTTGTATCAAGTTTGCAATGCTAAAATCAATCTGATCTTTTCCCGCTTTTTTAGTCTTGTTTTGATCCTGTTTGTTTGAATTTGAATTGAAGTTTTGGTAGAAATCTGCCTTCTGAAAGATTTCTCTCTCCTTGTCTTTCTCTCTCTCTTAAATTTACTTTTCTATAGGCAAAGCAAACTTCAGATGAAACTGACAGTTCCCATTGAGACATCTCTCCGTGGTCAATTCGAAGATAACCTGACAAGCAAATCATCTGCCTAAAAGTAAAACAATCAGATAATAATGATTGGAAAACGACCAGTTTCAGAAAATGATTGTATGCAATTAAAACGCAACTGCGGAGAACCGGAGTAAAAGTAAAAAGCACAAAGAATCCTAGACTTATAGGCACCAATACCTGCATAGAAAGTGTGACATAAATATGAGCAGCCATGTGGAAGCAATGTAAAAACAAGAAAAGAAAAGCATTAGAAAATTGACCAAATAGAAGAAGAATCCAGAAACTTCAAACGTAAATGAAACAGTTTTGGACTTATTAGTAGTAATATCAGTTTATGGAAAAACAAGAAAAGGTAAATCAACCTATTTTACGTAGATTGACTAACTTTGAAAAGAGCACAAGAATGGCAGCGCTTTAAACAAGAACTAGAACACAGTCAAAAAGGAAGTGTGATTGATTATAATCAGCATAAACTTAATGTATCATCAACAGCACTAAATGGAATCGGAGCAGCTGTATAGGTAAGAACCAAATCAAAAGCTATAACACACCATCCACTTACAGCCTACCAAGGAAAAATCAACAAATGTTGCTTACACTTGGTGTGATTTTAGTGCCAAAAATACCCTGTATTACATAATCAAAAAAAAGAGAATTGTACTAGGCAGCAATTGGTAAAAAAACGTAACTTTCATTTTACAAAAGCACTGATTTATGTAAACACTAAGTTTGATCTATTTAATAAACAGCAAACGCATAGAATTAAATGTTCCATGCAAAACAATTGAACAACTTGAACAGACGCAGACATAATTTGAAACCTCCAACAAGTGACTTGCTTCTTTCAAACTGTGAATTTGATTCCGTCACATGAATTCGGATTCAGGACAACAACAGACTAAGTGCACAGAATTACTAACATGATTGAAAGAGCACTTGAGGTGAAAACCATATGCCCAGCAGTCTTCCCTAATGTATTCCAAACCTTTGATAAGATCTTACATAAATATTTCGAATAAAACAAGAGGATCCGAACTGAAAAGGTAAACGTAGGGGAACGTACTAGGGCCTATCCTGTACCTAATATTCTACAAACAAAAATTTGCTGATGATACAACATTACTAGCAGTAGACACAAAATTCAAATTGTATGAGCAGATTAATTATAGCAATGGTACTCGGAATATTCATAGTTGCGGCTCAATTGTTAACCAATATCACTACAATATGCATATTATAAATATTCTCAAATTGAAACTTTCCCGAATCCTCAGAAATATTATTTAAGAATATCTGTGTAAACGTTTATTATAGTAGGTATTAATAAATAATACAAATTGAAAAATTAGGTTACATTGCATTAAATATGGTTTTCCAGTAAAACACGACTTGTATTGGATTCTTTCTTAAATTTAAAAATATTACCGAAGATACTTTAACATATTACATACAAGCTGAATTCCTAAAGGACGAGTTTTATATAACCCAGCAGTAGCTCGTATTTATTTGAAAATTACAACTGAGGTTCTTGACAAGGTGACAAATCAAACGTGACCCGACCCCTTGTTTGTTAGTCTTCTTATATAACTCCTCATTTAAAATGATTTGTAAATCGGACAACTTATCTTTTATATTAAATCCTTAATTAAAAACAATTAATTTTTCAAAATTTTGTATTATACTAATAATTTTAATATAAATGGAATTTTGTTTTTAGAAAAATAGGTAAAAGTGGTGCAATCAGTTTTATTATGCATTCATACCATAATAATGTAATAATGTCAACTTTTAAATTTTTATTGACATTTTTAAATTAGAACGTAAAAATTGTATAGTTTTCGTTGTAAAAGATGTGTTACTAAATCTGTTGAAATTTTTATTTTTATTGAAATCCTTGAAATATATTAGGATTTTAGTCACATACTTATTCATTTAATTTCCCAATAAAAAAATATTTTGTCTATTCCACCAAATTTTTCATTAACAAAATCCGTAAAGAATCCTTGAATAATCTTTGTCAATATAAATTCAATTTAAAACAAATTTAAATAATTAAGATACATCTTGTAGAATTATTTTTCTTTATTTTTAATCTTCTTTTGAATAGCATTATCTTAAAGGTGCCATTTTATATTTAAATTTAAACACCAGACAATGTCAAGAAAATATATCCCCTCATTAATATTAAAATGGAGATGTTCATCTTCAAAAAAAAAGTAAAGAAAAAAGAAAACATTCTTTTACATCTTTCAGATGCGTGTTATCGCTTTTATTCCTGCATTACGAGGTCGGAATAGATCGAAACGTTAATGAAGGTATAATCTTAACAATTAATTCAAGTAAACAAATTTATTAAGCAGGATATGTATGTGATGGTCGATAAAATTATTTAAATACTTAGCAGGAAGCAGTAACGTTTTGCTATTCAAATTAATTTTAATTTTTTTGAATTGCAAAGAACATTCTTTTTGGAAACCTAATGAGGTTTGTTCTTCTGTATATCTTTGTTTAAAAAAATTGAGTTAATCTAAATATACGATCTTTTAAAAAGAAATGTTTGCGGCTAGTCCAATATCTCATTTTGAACACAAGCAATGTGTAAATTACATCGTGACTAGGAATATAATAAAGAGATTAGTGATATAATTTTTATGGGATTTTGCAAAATGTTGATCTAATCTATCAATTCTTTTTATATAGTACATGTTTTTTTTTCTAATGTGTTATCCCTGATTATTGATTACGTGTGTCAGCAAATGAAGACATTTTGACCTTTTAACAGAAGAATGCGGACGCCGCCGCCTTTCCCTGGTGTTACAGTAACTTGCGCGGCCAGAAGATTCACTTTCTTTGTGACTCTTACATATTATTTCTTTTTTCTTAATAGTTTTGCTAGTAAACAATTACATCACAACAATTAAAAAAAGTTAACTAACAGCAAAATAATACTGTTTATAGCCTGTTTGAAGATTAAGTTTCTGGCGGGTATAGTTATCTCCTAACAAGGAAGTGTCTATAAATGATTTTATAGTAGACGTTAAAGGCGTGATTGAAACATTTGAGAAGCGACGAAATGCGTACACCCATTTAATTGTAGGTTTTTAAAGATTTTTGCTTACTTCATTGTTCTTAATATCCAGATTGATGTATGTGTTTTCTATAGGTGTTTAAATATCTGCCTTAGCTATTTATTTAAGTACCACTTACGTTAAGATTTTATTATTTATTACTGTTGAGTATAAACACTTTATTTTTGTTTTCCAATCGTTTTGTAAAATGTTCCACAGCTAGTCATCTTTCTATAGATACAGTATGTGAAGTTCCGTTTAAAAAACGTTACATAATGTCCCTTTTTAGACGAATACTGTATAGTGAATAAGTGCCAAAATCTTTAAATACTTAATACTTAAATACGAATACCTTAATACGAATATCATTCCGCTAAATCGTATTATATTTTTTACTGTCATCAGTTAGTGACTTACTCGACACCTCATTCTTCCAGAAAGAATATGCAAAAGAATTGACTTTGCTGTCATTTCAAATTTTAAACTTTGCCGTTTCATTTTATAGCAGCGATCAGGATGATTCAATTGCCAATCGTCTAACTATCTTTAAGAACTCTATGCATGTATAAGAATTATTTAAAACGAAAGCATCTAAGTCTTATGTTGTTTCTATTTAAAATTAAGTTCCAGTTGTTTTTCTCCTGAAGCAGATCAATTTCTGTGTCGTACCTTAATTTCTCTGACTCATTTCTTAACAACCCATTGTATATTGTATTCTCAGACCTTTCATGATACAAACAGCTCAGCTTGCTTATTACCATTATAATTGACCTTCTTTGAGATTCTTTTCGACTTATACAGAGAAAGGCAGTCATTTGGCCAATACGGCTTTTAGGAGTTAAATTACTTCCCGTAGACTCTAAATAAGAAAACAAATAAATAACAAATTTCATTTTGATCTAAGCAGTTTGGGTATATGTTCAAACTTCTTTGTCCTGTTTTCTAAGCCAGCCAGTTTGAACTTTTTGGACTAATAGATACTTTTAGGTCAGTTGGATTTTTTAACAGACAAAATACTTTTATTAACCGTTAGTTGCTTTTTAAATATTAGACCACGGTGCCGTTATTATTTTTGTCGCTGATTCTAATAATTCTGAAACTATAACATGAAGAATGTTAAAGTTTTTAGGTGGAAGCTTTTCACACGACTTATCTTTAAGTTGAATCTTAAGCTTTTTAAACCTTAATTGGGATAATTAATTTTGAATTTTCAAATCGGTTGAAACTTTTGAAGTAATTGAGCATTTCAGACCCTTTGGGTCATTTGAGTTTTCAAGTTCTGTCAAAAGCACGAATAAGTTATTTTGGGTTACGGCAGAGTTTTCTTTTTTTAACTTAAAGTTCTTTTATAATATATTTTTGTTTGAGGGGCTAGGCTGTTCTGTCACTTTGCAACATAACAATATAAAAAGAGGAAAAAGAATTCGTCGTTGTGTCAAATGTTGCTATAGAAAAAGTTTTATAATACAGCTTGTAAAACGGCAAAAAAAATTAGTTTAAGTTATTGCCTAGAATACGAAGACAAATTAGGTTAGGTTTGATTGGATTAGATTTGGTTAGATCAAGTTTGTCTTCATTGTTCTAAAACAAAAATGGTGGCAGTTGCAATCTTTATTCTTTGAGTTTTGTTTCATCTTAAGATTGCGGATAGTTAGAATTTTGAATTTTCTGCATTCATTTTGTAGTAAACATAATTTGGAAGACTTAGCATTTGAAAATTTAACGTTTGCAAAGCCATTGCAATGCATGACTTTATATTAACTAAGATAAATTAAACAAGCTTTTGTTATAATGCTGCGTGTTTATCATTAATTAATTATTGCAGCATTTTGGTTTAGTAGTAAGATATTGAAATTTATGAAAACAAACGATGAAGAGAAGAATAACCTTTTTAAGCAAACTTTCTTAATGGTTATAAGATCGAAAGGGTAGAAAAATTGTCTAAAAGTTGTTGGAAAATGATTTTCTTACTTATATACTCTGTAAGTTTAAGCATTAATGCATGCTTGCTTAATGTATTTTTTTAATATACACAAAATCAACTAAATCTTGTTACATAACATAAATTACATATTTATGATATTCTTCTAAAGCACGAATTAGATGTAAATTTACTAGGTTAGATGTTATATCGATGAACTTTAATGGCACTCTTATCTATCTACACAAACAGATTTCTTGTTTTCACTTAAATGTTAAAAGAAACTGTCCACTTTTATGGTAATTATGTTTTTGCTTCAATATCACTTTTGCTAAATTTCAAAGTTTTTTTAATTTGCCGTTCTAATGTTACTATGGTGTTTGTCATTCAAAACGTTCACTCGACGTAAAATAATAATAATGCAATAGTTTCAGAATCAAACTGGACACCCTGTATATTATGTTACATTTCATACACATTAACAATAATCGTGCTGAAATATAAATCTCTAAAACGTTTCTCGCTAGTAAAATGAGATATTTCTACTTTAAAGACAGTGATTAATGGAAATATTTGCGTAAGTCACTTGACGACGGTATGCTATCAATTTAAACGAAAAAAAACCTGTCGCGGAACAGTACTGGATATTTCTATGTTTTACTATGAATGTAAAATAACTTATTGGTCTGGTATATATGATCTTTCGTAATGCTATTTAAAGTGTTCTTTAGTTCCTTGTTCATCTCCTTTCTAATATTAGATCATTCCTAGAAATGTGATATATTTAATAAAATAATTAGATGCAACTAATTGAAATGAAGCTTTCATATAAAAATTCTTTACATCAATAAACACCTAATAAAATACGTTCATTTCCAAGAAAGTTATTTAATGAAAACCTTTTTGAAATTTTGTTATACTGTCAATTTACATTTTTAATGGCGAATTTACAATTTTTATGTTTATGGCTTAATACTTTCCCTAGAATGAATTCATTATACTGTTGTTTTATACTTTTGTGATAAACATTTCCTTGGTTGTAATTTCTTCAGGTGTATACAAATATATAAATGTCTTAAATAATAGAAAATGAAAAGGTTCACTGTAATAAATTGACCTTTGGGAATTATTGATTCTTGGCCGTATAGGGTATACTGATGACTTAATTTTATGGATGGTAAATTCTCAATTTCATTTCTGTTTTTTCAGAAGGAAAATTAACATTAAAATATAAATGTAAAGTTTAGATGATACCATATCATTAATCATATTTGCAGATAGCTACTAAAACGTATCAGAAGCCTTTTCTTACACTGCGAAGTTTAAAAACCTTTCTCAGTTAGTTTCTTGTTAGATTATTTTGTAGATTATCTTTAAAAAACTGTTATAAATAGGTTTTAAAACGTGGCAGATTGTTTTATATATTTTGGTACCAAAACGTCTTAAGAGACAATAATTATGAATTTTATATTTTGACAAGTCTAAGTCGGGCTTTGTGACACTACCTCCGGGAATTTTGTAAGTGTTAGATAGTTAGAATCTTCTTTGGGTAAGTCAGAGTTTACGCGTTTACAGAGATTTTTGAACAGCATTTAATCAAGGTATTAAATTTATAAATTTTTAAATTTCTTGACAGTTATGTTTTATCAGCTTCGTTTAACGAAAAGGTTAAAGCTCAAAGGCTAATGAGTTACTCGGCTTTAACGTTTTGATTATTTTAATTAATTTAAAGTTTCAAGCAACAAACAGATTGATGAGCGTCTGAAAATTATTGACAGTACCATTTACTAGTAATAGGTGTGAAAAGGTTCTGCATCTATTATGCAAACAATACAGATAATTCAATTTGAAACTGTACTTTATTCCACAATTAACAACATTAATTTGCAACCAGTTGATCGTAAGAAATTTCTTTTACAAATTAATAAGATCCTTTTAAAAACCAACAACTCAATTGCTATTAACTGTCGAAACTAAGAAATATTAAAATATCGAAATTTGTTAGTTCGTGTTGTACACGATTATGATGCATTACCAATTAATTTTCGTGTTCTAACTATTTCAAAATCAAATATAAGACCTTATGACCTCTGATGTCAGTTAAGGTCTCGTGTTTTAAAACGTGTGGCGACACATAAAACACCTTTTGCAACTATTTTGCTGAAACGCCTTTTTATTAATGATTGTTGTTTGAAGGTGGTTCTTTCCTAAAGTCATTTAGATTTCAAATGCGCTTACATCACAACATTTAAAGTTAAAAACGAGTTGAAAAAGGAGGATCAAGACGATCTATTATTCAAAATGTCCATTATTGTCGATATTTCACTGATTGATTATCCTCTAATTACACAACATAATAACGACTATCTAATATTGGAATTTAACTTGGTGGGTGCAGTTATTCAAAAGACTTAATAATGTTAAATTTTTTGTAACACCACTGGTATTTTACATTCTTCTTTCTCTTTCAATTCACTACACATATTATTTTCACGTTTCACGTTTATTATATCGGAAATGCTTTCCGAATGAAGTATAAATTCTATCTGCAGACACCATCTCGTTTCCTTTCATGTAGAGAATGAAGTAGGATATGTTTATCAGTCTGTGTCTGTAGGTATTGTTTTATATGCAATATGCAACACGTGATAACAAGTTTAACAAATCTTTACTATTATTATTCGCATTCGTAATACTATTGAACGTCTAACTAAACATTATTACAACAACTTCCCACTTTTGAAATACACATACATATGGGAACCAGAAATCCTGTTGCTTTTTCAGCTTAGGTACACGTTTTTTGTGAACACCCTCATTATTGTGTAATTTATTCAAATTTATAATGTATCTAAATGTTTTGATCTAGAATAACTCACTTTTTTGCAAGAAATAATTAGAATAATTAGTTTCGTTTTGTTTACCTTTTTTTGGATGATACGACCTACTTTAGTATTCTTCGGTGAATTCTTTTCTTTCTATTTCTTTTTTCAAATTCTCTGCAATTTAGAAGTTAGTTACGCTTTGACTATTGATAACACATTTTAATATGCATTATGGAAGATTCAATTTTATTTACAAAGAAATGCGCCGGACTAGTCAATTGGTAGTTTTTGGTTGTGGATAAAAAATGATAAAAACGTTTTAAAACTCTGAAAGACACGTGATTGTAACAAAAGCACAAATCTATGTTAATAACTAGATAATACGAAATAATATAGATAATTCAACAAGTAATAAGAGAACAGAATTCAAACATATTTAATGGCACAGGCTTGATTGCATACTCTTCTTCTATGTTATGCTTATCGTACTTCCTGACTCTCAGTTATCTTACATCTTTCTCTATCATTCTCAGTCAGCTAACTTGTGATTGTCCTGTTCTCTTTCTTCCAGCGATCCTCGGTTGCTTTTTCGGTTCATTTATTTTTCATAATTCATCCCCATGTGGGACTATCGATCGTATAATTTTATGTACGTTTCTAATTTTACTTCTATTGAGATCTTCTTTGATCTTAGCCCTTTTCCATTGCTGCACTTCGTCTTTTTAGTAATTCTTTCTAGTATTTGGATTATTTCTTGGCCATCGTTTGTTATTGTGACAAATACGTCAAGATAATTAAAATTTTCTACTATATCATTCAGTCTGCTTTTAACTGCTTTGTAAGTTTTATCTCTTTTCTGCCCTTGTTCTCCCTATCTACTTTATAGTTTTCCTTTTCTGCTTTGTCTTCACACACCTTTAACATGTCGGCTGTTATTCAGTTTTTGTCTCTCTGACTTAATCCACTGCAAATGTTGCCATCATTGAGCTTCTCTCAGTTCTGGAAACCAGTTTTTCAAATTTCTACATATCACTTTTAACTCTTCTCGTTTCAGCTCTTTTTTTCTTGCCTAGAGACCTTTTACTAAATGTTTTTGCACTCGCCTTTAATTGTGACGATGTAACGGTTTTCTCTATCTTTTTTGCTGGTAGCCTTGCTTTATTCTGAGCCGGACACTGATCCCTACTTACTGTCTTCTTTTACTCTTTCGTTTTTCATCGGCTTGATCAGGTCCTCTTTCTATTGCTTTACTTGGATTAGTGGGTTTCTCACAGTCCAGACATCTTGATCTTTTTTATTTGTTTTTTTTCTGAATATTGCTCTTCTTAGTTTATTCGATGTAACTTCTGGTTGAAGTTCTTTGCTGTTATCTTTTCATTCTTCTTGTCACTTTAATGTCACAATCTTACAATTCTTATTTATTGTAATATCCATAAATTCTACTACTTCTGTTATCTTCTCCACCAAGGTTATTGTTTTTTTCTCATTCCGTGTACTATTAAATTATTCTCAAGGAAGCTCCAGTCCTTCGTCTTACTTCTTGTTTGAATTTCTTGTTTTCTTTTTTCAGAGGTTTTAGTTTCCCTGAGTGTGTTTCAAATTTACTGTTTTGCGCATATCTCTTAATAATTTAATTAATCCCATCATGATTTATTTAATTGCGTATAATGTGTTGCCTATCCCGCCGGCACAAATAGCGTTTATTCGCTTCGACGTCATGGAAATCTTCTCTTTTCAGCCTTGTTGTGGCCTCATTTTCAATTATCTCAAACTTACGTACTATTTACTGACTTATTTGCATTAATTACTACTATCTTATATTTTTATGTGTCCCATCTTTTGACTTGATGTCACTATTTATTTATAATAGTCCGAGATACGGTTTTATTACAAATCAATGATAAACACACATGCCCTCATACAAAGGCAACATAAAACTAAATCAGAGTAACATAGCAATTCTTAATATTAATCTCTTTCAAAATTCTTCATCTTTTTCTGTGCTTCGACTTCCAATAGTTGGCTCATTTGAATAAAACGAAAAGTTCTCCTCGTGAGGTCTGAACAAAAAGACACACGTAGAGTTTTCACCGCACATGGGCGGAGTTTCGAGAGGGCGGTATTCCAAAAGCGAGAGTTTTTAATTTTTTTAATTTTTATATTACTTTGTTGTTTTCTCTTTGAACTTTAGGACGATAACATAATAAGTACATACGGACGACCATTCCCCCTAGCGCGACTTTGCTTCTGGTAATGACTACAGGTTTTTCTGAAGCATTAGAAAGGTATCGATGCATAGTAATGCACCTAAATTTACTGTTTCGTAGCTCACTCAAAACAATTTTAAATTTCTCTGCTTAAGAAATTAAATATGAATCGGATAATTCTGGTAATTACCTTTATCATTTGTTGTAGTTTTTTGGTTGCAAAAGATTCAAGGGTTGTTTTTCAAACTGTCTCTGTCTTCACCCGTGCTTTAAGGATAATTGTTGGTGGTGACATTTTCGGGTTTCGTCGACAAAAGCAAAGAATAACGTATTGAATAACTGTTGTTATTCTATGGAACGTACAGAGCGGCCTAAATGGTAAATAATTACAAAACTGTAAAAGTGTAGACAGACTTTATAAAGCTTATGAAGCAGACAGAAGTGTTGAAAAAAGGATAGAAACTGAAACTGTTCTAAAAAGTCACTTCCTAGATTATTCTGAACTTGGCAGTAAAATGTTGTTGCAATTGCTAATTTATCTTGTTATAAGAAAAATGATTATAGAACTATGGGGAAATCTAAACTGAAAAATATCTTTCTTAGTTTATATGGTTTTAAATTTAAATTCAAAATTAAATAATTTATAAAAAGTTTCTTTAGAGTAGTTAGGTCTTGAGAAGGTCCATATGTCTTTCGCCATTTATTTTATCTGATCAATGATTGTGACGTTTATCTCCCACATAGAAGCTTTCGCAAAACTGATAATTTACTTATGAAGAACTCACAATATAGAAAAAGTCTCGCTTTTATATGAACTCAATTTTATAATATTATTACGAAAGGAAAGAAAAAAATTCCTTCCACAATAAAAGTTATGCCTTTAGGCAAGATATTATAGCAATAATTTACATTAACTCAGTGTTTGAATTTTCGTTAAAAGGATAATAAGTTCCAAGAAGTTTTTATTTGAGATTCAAAAAGAAAAGTATAAAGAAGAAAAATTTATCATTGACGTAGTAACAGTGTATTTGTTAATTTTACTATTTAAGGAATTAAAAATTGAGGTCATGGTATTGGAAACATCCAACAATAATGTAATGTTTACATAAACACGACTGTAATACATAATATGTAGAGAAGACCTGCAGTATTCAGTTTTGATATATTTTCTCTATTTGTAACAGATTTATTCTAATTAGAAATTAGCAACATCAGAAAAACCATTTCGTAATTAACCATTATTAAAGAAATCCAACCTACGTTTGCCCATGAATATGGTAAACTAAATTTCTTGTTAAGTAGATTTTAAAAGAATTTAAAATTTAAATTTTGTTAACAGATCCGCAAAGTATTCTTGTTGTAAACAAATAATAAGAAAAAGTAAACCGCTTATACTATCTACTATACTAATTTTGTGTTAATATAACGGTAGCATTTTCCCCTAAGGCTTCTTACAAAGTCAAGGACGTCAACAATAATTTCTCTGGTTTCCCTTTCGTTTGCAATGCCAGTAGGTGTGAGACGCTAGATTCGGTGAAATCCACTTATGCAATCTATTACTAATATAAACAAAACTTTATATTAATAATGTTATTCTCTTTATTTTCATTTCTTTTTATAATAATATTTCTCTGCGGATGGGATGGCGAGAAAATAAAACTGTAAGATACCGATTTTACGAGAAATTAATTCATTTTTTTATTAAAGATGATATGTAACAATAATTATAAATCAGTTTAATGTTTGGTGGGCGATAGATGGTTACGTAGCGGATGACTTAAACGTCGTGGTTACCGTAAATCATTCTTTGAGTTTGATAAGTAGGTGAACCACCTTGAACAAGAAGAAAATGTTCTTATTCATAACGAAACATTCAAGAGTCCATAATATATTAACTAAATATAAATACATGACATAATAAACAAAGGTATGCGATTTTAAATTTAAATGAATTAAGAATATTCACCTACTCCATCTTACTCCGTAGCGTGAGTTTGCGATTACAATCGTATATATCGCCTACAAGATTTTATACACACCTTAGGCGTTTGTTGATTGTGACAATGACACAGTTATGCGATGCCACATTAGAGCATCATAAACAAATCACTCTCGTTATTTAAATATCAAAAATAATTTAGTGTACTGGATATCATTCAAAGACATAGAACTCGTAAAGTTAATTCAAATTTTTATATTGTTCGTTTTGTTTCAGGTTAATTATTGCGAAATTGGAAAGGAAGTATGCTGTCGACTTCCTGAAGGAGCAGGAACTTCTTATCACCCTACAGGCACTCATAGTACCTTTACTTCAAGCTTTACTTCTAGTCATACTTCTTCTTCTGGTGCCTTTGGAGCAACCCCACCACGTTCTGGTTTTGCAAACTTATCGGACATCACGTTAGGAAAAAGTTCGGTCCCAGGTTCGACCATTAAATTCAGCGGAACTGCAGGACTTAGCCCTGGTTTAATTCAGGTTTTACCTGTTGGCCAAGAAGCCCCAAATCCTCATATTTCAACAGCAGGTGAAAGCGGTTCTAGTGCCACATATTCTGGATCTTCCACAACTTCTAAAGTTGTTCGAGATACTACGCCCAATCCAAACTCAGTTTTCTCAAGCACTGTCGATTACAGCAATGATAAATTAGATCAATTATCATTTGTTTCTACAATTCGAGGCCCTCAATATTTACCACCTGTTTCAACACCTGTTCCCCCTGTTAAGACACCCGATTTAGAACCGCCTCATCCACCTATTTCTACTTACCAGCCCTCAATTCCAACTACGCCAAGGCCTTTCGTTACTACCCCAATCATTGGTGGTGCTTCTGTCGTCTCTGTACACACACCACCTCAAAACCACTTCTTTGGTTCGTCTTCTATTTCTACTACACAAAGACCCTTTAGTTCTACTTTTGGATTCTCTTCAACTCAAAAACCATATGTACAATCCACTCCAACGCCATTTATAACATCCAGACAACCAGTCTTCCCAACTTATACTACAAAACAGCCATCGTATATACCTCCCAAACAAACTAATGAATATCTACCACCTTATCAACCATCATCATCGAAACCTTTTGTTACCCAATCTCCTTACACACGTCCATCTGTTACATACACTCATCCACCAGTAACGCAAAAGCCCACATTCGTTACTAGTTATATACCACCGCAAACTCCTGCAAAACCCTATGTTCCACCAGTACATCCATCAACTTCAAAACCATTTACTTATAAACCATACAGCCCCCCAACATACAAACCACAACCAACACAAACAGTTCCTCACGTAACTGGTGGTTATACATATTCTAAACCAACTCCACCTTTTGAATTGCCATCCAAACCAATTATTCCAAGTGGTACAATTAATATTGGACAGAATTATGTAACAACTAAACAACCTGGTTACTCCTATCCAACACCAACACCACCTTTTGTATATCCAAATCCATCAACTCCAAAACCCGTAACTTATGTACCACCTTCAACATATAAACCAATATACACGACTCCAAAACCCGTTACCACACAAGCTACCTATACTTTTACGAATAAATACGTGCCACCCAGCTCATCTCTAGCTACAAATAAATACGTTCCTCCTCACCCAACTCCAGGATATCAGTATCCAACACCTTCCCCACCATTTGACTATCCTAAACAGCCTTCAACACCTAGACCAAACTACGATTACAATAACAATTTCATATCTACCAAACAAACGCTACCACCTTATAAACCACCTGTAACACAATCAACTGGTTATCGTTACCCAACCCCGACTCCCAGTTTCTCGTATCCGTCACCATCTCCAAGTATTCCACAGCCAACACGTAGACCACCAGCGAACAACGAATATTTACCTCCACGTGATGAGAACCCCTTCGAAACTATTAGAGATAACGCGTATATTCCTCCTCCACCATCCGATAGAACTCCCGAAGAAGGCAAAACACCACCACCCTCAGTGTTGATTCCCTTCCATGAAACTCCTAACCATTACGCTGGTTGTGCAGCTGCACTTAAATGCGTACAAGAAATTTACTGTACCGCTGATGGCTTTATTTCCTCAACCCCAGTTGTTCTGACTAGAGAACAAGAACTTTTGAGAGTACCTACTACGGTAAGTTTCAAAAATCATTAACACTTTCTGACAATAAAATTGTCTTTATTTTATAATTTTTTATATGTTAAATACTAGACTTTTGTACAATTCTTAGGACTAAATTTTAAAAATGTCTTTAGGAATGTGTCGACAAAGATTCTGGCATCGCAGGAAAATGTTGCCGTGATCCCAACTACGTTGATCCTTGGCCATCTGCAAACTTGATTAATGGAATTGATAACGGACAATATCGCGAAGATCCCACTTTAGGACAGTATTTTCCTCAAAAACAAAGACCCTCACGCTCTGAGATAACCGGCAATAATCAAAATCTTCTCCCAAATAATGGTGTCAAAACTCCTCAACATCAACAATTTAATTCACAAGCACCCGTAAGAATTCCTAACCCTTTTAATACACCAGCAGTTGTTGCAGCAGCAAGCAATAACGATAATACTTGTGGTATTAGAAATCCGGTAAGATAAATAAAATAGTAGTGAGTTAACATTAAGAGCTGTAACAAAATATCATTGTTAGAACATTCAACCACATGGACCAGGAGAATTAGATGCTGGTTTTGCAGAGATTCCTTGGCAAGCTATGGTATTAAGAGATACAAACCGTAGTCTCCTCTGTGGTGGTGCTATTGTAAAATCAAATGCTGTTCTTACTGCTGCTCATTGTGTAGAAGGGTAAGTAACTAAAACATTTTACTCTTTACAATATAATAATAAGTATTGAAAATGTTTAGTTTGGCAACAAGTGATATACTCATCAAAGCAGGCGAATGGAAACTGGGAATTGACGAAGAACCCTTACCATTCCAAATTGTAAAAGTAGCTGCAATTATTCCTCATCCAAATTATAAGCCTGGTGTATACCTAAACGATTTAGCATTGTTAATGCTTGAAGAAAGATTACGAATTGTAGATAATGTTGCTCCTATTTGCTTACCTGCAACGAATCAACCACCTCCACCACAAACTCAATGCATTGTTACTGGTTGGGGTAAACATGTTCTTCAAGGTAATGGTTTTTTTAAAGCATTTATTAAAAAAAAAGTAATGTTTTACTCATTTCACATTTATCTTCTAGTGCACTTAAGAGATGCGATAATGAGATCAATAGATGTAAATATCTTAGATAATAACCAATGCAGTAATACATTAAACAGCAAATATCAACATGTCTTACAGCACTACTCTCCAGAAAATACAATTTGTGCCTACTCTTCAAAGGATCAATGCAAGGTAGGTGTTAAAAACTCTTTAGCGGCTAAAATATTAATTTGACTTATTTTTATAGGTGGATTATGGTAGCGCGTTAGCTTGCTCAAATGGAAATGGCCAGTACACTTTAGCTGGTATCTTTAGTTGGGATACTGGCTGTAAAGATGAAACACAAATTGGAGCTTATTGCCCACCAGATGTAGAATGGATAGAATCGACATGCTCAAAACCTCTTACTCATCTCAAAGCTTTAGATAGGCAGTACAGGAATCATCAATGAAGAAAAAGTTGACATATTTGGTTTAATTACAAAGCGATATGTTTAATGTAAATTTTCCACCAGTCGTAACCATTTAAAAATTCTATAAGTTAAAAGCTTATATTGCATCAAGAATTCACTACCCAAAGACTTTAATTCTTGCCAAATTATGCTGTGGAGAATTTACGTTTATTTTTTTCTGCAAATACAAAAATCAATTTTGACATGTAGTATAAAATTAAGGGCATTTTTTGTAACATAAAGAAACGAATCAATTTTTTAGAAGGAACTCAATTGTGAACGATTTGATTTTACCTCAAAAATGTGTTAAATTAGTTTAGATATTTATATTCAAGTTTAAATGTAATTCTTAGATTTATATAAAAATATTTTGTAAGAACTTAATAATTACTGTACTGCATACTATTTAATAATATAAAAAAAGAACTCTGTAAAATAATACTCATTATTATGTAAGAACAATATAAAATAAGGACTACTTATGAGTGTAACTATACATATTTTTTTAAATAAAAAAATTGACTGAAAAACTTAGACATTTCTGAGTCTAATACATGTAAATTGGTGGAAAATGAACGAACACCTTTTGTACAAGAATTTTCGAAATGACTCTATCTTCGAATATTACTTACGTACATACGTAGTTAGTTGCCTTCTGCTAACAAAAGCAGACAGGTTTCCTCACAATTCTGATAAGCCAACGAAGAAACTTTTCTGAACACAATGTGAGTTTTGATATTCTATAATTGGTGCTAGATCTACAATAGCGATAAGTATTTATTATGAAATAAAGAATCAGACTGGTGCAGTATAGATTTTCTCAAGGGCAAACCCGATGCCCGAAACTAAGTTCGTACTTGACTCTCAAAGATTCATTGAATAAGTAAATCATTTTTGATCTTCAGAACGTATCTTTATAAACAATTAAATTAAATTTGTGTTAGGTTCTTTACGCTATGATAGCTAACATAGATAATATTTGGTGTAGGTTCTCTTTTTCCAGTCTCATTAATAAGTACTTCACCACAAAGTACCACAGAAAGAAAGATAACTAAGATTTCCTCATTGATAGCTTGACTTGTTTATTTCAATGCTGTTTCTGCGAATTTATGCGCTTGATAAATATATCTGATATCTGACATTTGTTTAGAAAGCTAGAGAACCGACCGTAGTAAGTTTGCAGTCCTTAAGGGTATTTAAGACAATATAGGTATGGTAAAGCAAATAAATGAAAAGTAAGTCTACTCAGAATAAAGCTACCAACAGCCAGCTTTTGAGTTTACTCTTCGGCTTACTATCTAAACATTTCCAAGTCCTTTCTATTGTATTGTCAACATTATGCAACAAGAGTGTAAAAACACCCCTTGGAAACTTCAGGCTGCCATTCTGACTTTCAAATTTTTACAGTTGTTGTCTTCTGTCTTCGAATGCATGTGGTAACTTTTTATAACATACTTCTAGTCATTTTTTTCTTTAGATCGTAGATTTTGTTTGTATGTATCAGAAAGTCTGGGTGTACAACATTTAAACGTTTTAACAGTTTAGAAAATAAGAACTGTGACAGTACTGCTTAGCCGTTTTTTGTTGCATTCTAAACTTAAATCTTTCTAGCAATGATATAAATATACGTACCTTAGGCCTTGAGCTGGTCAGTAATTTTCTTTCTCTGTTGCCCTTAGACCTTTATAAACCATGCATTTCTACACACTCATTTCTACGTCAAACTGAATTGTCGATAGTCAACAAAGATAGCTTCATTGGGATAATAGGTTAATTTGGTTCCTTTGGTAGGTGTTATTCGATTAAGATTTTTAAACTCGTAGTACAAAAATAGAAAAATCTGGATTCTCGGATTGACGTCGGGATTGCCCTAACTTTGTTATGTCTGGTCACAGTCGAAAATGCGAAGAAAATGCATGTTTCAGCAATTAGTAACTTTCTAACTTCTATGAGGGTTGTCTTACTATAAATAATTATCATAATATATACAGAGTGGTGATAAAGTTCGGAACAAAATCCATAATTTTGTTATAAACTGTTTTTTGAAAAATACTTGAAAACGTCTATTTAATATTCCAATAAGGCAGGGGTCCCCAACCCTATGCCCGCGGGCACCATGGCGCCCGGCGACCGTTTTACGTGTACCCGCCACTGTGCGACCACAATAAAAACATTAAGTTTTCAATAAAATGTTTTGTACATTATGTGTATTATTAACTATGTCCAACTATAAATTTACTTTGAAAACATAAATGGTGCCCGTCGCTCGACCGATATTCTAGAATGTGCTCTTAAATACAAAAAGGTTGGGGACCCCTGCAATAAGGCATTTGTGAGCACAGAAAGATGTTTTTTGACAGATCACGTTCTTGAGCTATGACGTCATCATCATTATTTTAAATTACAACCCCAGTTTTTCTTTACAGATTTTGATAGACTTTTTCACTGGTTGAATGAAGATGTAAAAAATTTGGTACCTCACATAGCAATTTTTTTTGAGAAAAACACTTATTATAACACTATTTCAGAAAGGTTGTCGTTGAAGATTTGTTGCTTGTCTCCATAACAGCACAATTTAACTTTAAAAATCTTTGTTTACGTTTTTCTCAAAACTGGCATTTAAGACTTGTACCACTTTCCTTCAAACTCACTAAATAATAAAAAAATAGTCAAAAATGGCTTTAACTAGTGAACAATTTCCAGCTTTGATTGAACAACAATCAGTTGTTTTGTCATTACTAACTGAAAGTTAAAATCCAAATTCAAAAAAGTGGAAACAAACCTTCCACGGATGAAGGTCTATGTGTCTGTGACACGCAGTTTGGTTCGGATTTGTCGCATTAGACTCTGAAAGGCGCCATCTAAAAGCAATGCTGCTAATACTGTATTAGAAAATGATCTTCTAAATTAATGAATGCGAGTGTATAGTGTTCCAAAAGATAGAGTGCGTTTATGACTTTGACTTCTTAAGTATTTGAGAGCGAATCCCTCATAAAAATCAACAAATACAAGTGGTGGCACGTGTCACAGACGATTGGATAAACCAAGGACCGTATTAAAATAATTCTAATATTTTAGTTTAAAAGTATTTACGAAAGTAAAACTTATTTCAATACGATCTTGTGTCGATGGTAGAAAAGGTCTTCACAGGTAAGCGGATTTATGACACCCTGCTATGAAAAACTTGTAAAATTTACTGTAACCTAAGTAGCAATTAAGTCATAAACGCATTATATCTTTTGGAATACGATAGTACAGTATTTCTCGACTCTCAATTATTAGGGTACCCAGCAAGCCATCCGCATCATGACAAAATTCAATTAATTAAATCAAAATACATAAATTCATCTCTATAGAAGATAATTTGGAGAACGAACTAGAAAGAATAAAAAAATTAAACATCGCCTAGCATCACCTGCTTACATATCTAAAAGTTTACACGAAGAGGTGCAAATAGTCTTATTGAAAATTCAGAAATCTATAAAAAATAAAGAACAATCTTGAGTTAAAACTAATCAAGCTTTAAAATTAAAACTAAGGTGAACCGATGACAATTAACTTTGCTAAATCTGACATAAGATGATAGTAAATAATCGGCTGTCCAAATAAGACACCTGTAAAAATTCTTTTTCTAAACAATAAGAAATTAATAAAAATGGAAACATTTATACCCTGTGTTTCCCAGCCAGCATGCATATAACGGCCAGCATACGGTCTTCCTCTAACACTAATGGCTAAATATGCTGGTACTGGCCCTCTTAGCTCGCCCACTATTGTATAGTAATGATGACAAATTCCGGCAGTGGCATCCTTAACTAACCCAGTCAATGGCCACATATCTAGTAACCGTAACAACCGCAGCGCACCCACCAAACGGCCAATAATATTAGCACTCATAATAGAAATGCAAAAATCCTACTTTATATATATTATACATCATATAAACCGTACTAAAAGTTAAAAAAATTCCTTTTATATTTCCCATTTTGGAAATATTTAATTTTTGAATAAGAACGGCATGTCGAGCCATTTGTTCCAGTACTTGGCGTTGCTATTAGATAGCGTCTTAGTATTTTCATGCTGCTAATGTATTAGCTTTGTATCTAACCAGCATATAAAGCGGGAAAGTATTCATTGTCATTATCCTCCACTGATAAGTCCAAACAAGGACAAAACGATTATTTGGAGGTATGATGGTCAATGCTTTGTACCTAACCCTAACAAAGCCGGCATTGACATCCTTAGCTGAGCCAGCCATTGGCCACAATATAGTAACCGTAACAACCGCAGCGCACCCACCAAACGGCCAAATATTAACACTGACAGAAATACAAAAATCCTACTTTATATTTATTATACATATAAACTGTACTAAAAGTTATAACAATTCCTTTTATATTTCCCATTGTGGAAATATTTAATTTTTGAATAACAACGGCATGTCAAGTCATTTGTTCTCGTACTTGGTGTTGCTATTAGATGGCGTCTTAGTATTTTCATGCTGCTAATGTTGTATTAGCTTTGTATATAACCAGCATATGAAGCGGGAAAGTATCACAGTCCGGCTTCGAGCGAGACGCAAAACGGTCGACCCGGATCCAGTCGGTGCGGTAATGCACTGAAGCAGAAAAGTAAGCAGCACTCCAAGGAAATTCAACATCAGGTTGGGCGCCGGGTGGTAGTTTCCAACTTCATCTGCCGGAGCAATGTGTTATGGTCCGGGACACAGGGCCGGCAGAGATCCAGTCCAGTGGGGGGGTTGTGTTTCCGAGAAAAACCGTTGACCCACCCACCTTCTCTCCAATATTACATTCAACCAATCAACTCCTCATCCATCAATCATCAACCATACCACACTTTCCCTTACCAATCAATTATTATCCACTCACGTCCCACCCTCCCACAATCAACATCTTCTCCAACGCCGCTATCGCTCCACCATCTTCGACATCGCCACAGTGCCGTCGTCAACAGAATCCTATAATCAAGACCACCGAAACCACCAACTTCAACATCCAAGAACCGCCGCGACGCCAACGATAATAAGAAGTTCGCATCTCAAGCCATCTTCACTGCCTTGCCACCAACTCCAATGCCGAAGACAATAGAACCACCATCAACCCAAGCGACGAGCAGCGCGATCGGCATCCAACAATTCCATTTCAATGGCTGAAGAGAGGTGGAATGACCTCTAAAGCCGTCGCGCTATGCGCGACAACAGCGATGATTAACAAAAGGGAAAGTATTGACTGTCATTATCCTCCACTGCTCAATCCAAACAAGGACAAAACGATTGTTTGGAGGTATGATGGTCAATGCTTGCATGATCTTTTGAACATTCTTTTTATTACTGGTATAAGATGCTGGCATTGTAAAAGTAAAATATTAAATGTGTTGTGTATTTCATTTAATGGGCCAGAAGAAAACCATCACTGTGAAACTTACTGACACTGTAATATGGGTATTAGTATTGGCGAAGCATTGGCCCTGCTTCCTAGCCAGTGTGACCTACTTATGATCAGGCCCATCACTTTTTGCCAGTATCGTCCCAGTACAGGGTACTAAAGGTAGTAGCATTTTATGAGGCCAGCATCTGGCCTTTTTATTTGTTTGTTGGACTTGCATGCAATAAGAATACCATTAATCAAAGGAAACTAATTAGAGATAACATCGCTATCCATGTACCCTGAAACAGAAACTATAAGAATCCCTTACAACGAGAGAAAAAACTACAAGAATATTCCAGATTATACAGACAAAAGGGCTAACCATACTATGTAATGAGCGCAAAAGGTGATTGTTACACTCAGGATTAATTTGAAGTGAACTATACATAAGAATAAATAGTGAAAATGGTTACCAAAGAAGGAAATCCTTAGTAAAGACTATCTATCAATACAGATTACTGATTGCTTTCAAGAACAATAAAAAACTATAGCATTAATAAATTAGTAAAAATGAAAAAAAGAGGCGAATATTTAGAAACATTTTCGAAACCAGAGCTAATTAAACTTAGATAAACAATAAAAGATAAAGTAGGAAAATTAGAATCAAACAGGTCTACCTAAAACGGCCTTATTATTATTATTATTGATTATCAAACTGAGCGTAACAAGTTCAAAATGATTGCTGCAGTCCTTCTTTCTCTTTT
Organism: Ignelater luminosus; assembly: GCA_011009095.1. Taxonomy (NCBI): domain Eukaryota; kingdom Metazoa; phylum Arthropoda; class Insecta; order Coleoptera; family Elateridae; genus Ignelater; species Ignelater luminosus. Next base: position 49,931 of record VTPC01000431.1, on the reverse strand, counting down.
CTCTCTTTTCCCATCCCAAGTATTTTCTTTTTTTCCAGTTTCCTTCTTTGCCTTCTGTATTGTGTTTTTCCCTTTTGTTCTTCTCTTTGGTCAACAAAAAGATTATTTCTTGTTTTATCTGTCCTTTCATACGTCTTCTTTCCTTCTGCCTATGTCTCGTTGTTCTTTATTGTTTTGTCAACTGTAATAGTGATATTATTTAATTTTCTATAGTATTAACTACTTTTATCTATGACTCTTCAATAATATAGTCATTATATGCGTAACCATAGGGATATAATCATACTCATAAAACACTAGTGTATTATGGGTTTTATTCACTGGCGGTGTTTTGTTGGTTGCTTATTTATAGATATAAACAAAATAGAAATTGTTATAATCTCAAACTATTTATTGTTAGAAAAAAGATTTGGACATCGTCTGCAGAGGATCCTTGTATTCCAGGTCTAAAACTCTCTTTGTGAAGATTGTTTACTTTCATTGACTTCTACATATTCAAGAATTTGGACATCGCCTCCCTCAGGGGAGTCCACCTCCAGATATTTCTTAGAAGTGTTAGAATTGTAGATAAAACATCGTATTCGACTCGCACATAGCATTATGTGCTCGTTAAATAATATACTATTACTGATATGTAAATTACAGCAGTGATGCAAAAATTAAATTATGACATTTACGTTTTGTTATATAATAAAGTGGTATAATAAAGACATTTTGAGTTCATGTTACTAGATAACTCACGTTTCAAGACACATGTTAGATAGCATCTAAGATACTCTTTATCAAGATAAAAGTTAATTTTAGGTAATCAAGACCAGCATTATTTCAAACAAACATAAGTTTAAATAGTCTAGTTCTAGACTGATATAGTTGTCATTAATACATAAAAGTGCCACATTAGTAAAGAAAAGAAATAGGTCCTGCAGGCACCAACTTTTTGTGCAACTGAAGGGTGTAGTAGCTGTAGCAACAAAACTGACATTCTCCACATTGTTACATAAGTGATTTGTCTGAGTCTGAGGAATGCTCAATGGTTTGTAGTAAAACTACTATATCACATAAAAAATAGGTTTACAATTTGCGACTTTTATTGAATAGGCTGTTCTCCGACTATAAAATCTAAAAAAATGGAGTGTGAGTTTCGCAGCTACAGCAATTATTTATATTTACTATAAATATAAAATTTTTATTCCTTTTTGTCAAAATCAAACTTGACTCAAAGAAACTAATTTGAACATGATGGACTCACAGGGTCAGAAAGAGAAAATCTGATTTTGCAGTATTGCCTCGGTGAAATCTTATTCAGAAAGCTTCAAAAGAAGGTATTTAGTAATAATGTATGTTCATTTCTTTCATACATGGCTCCACAGGCTTTTTTTAGTACAATTAATAAAACCTGCAACAAACTGCACATTTCTTATATTACTTTAAAAACGTTCTAGGTTCTGAACTACAGTTGCCCATAAGTGTAGCATTGACTTGACATACCAGTGTAGTCTTGTATGCCAAAATATAAAGTTCAATCAAGGGAGACAAAAGTGGTACCAAAATATGTAGAAAGAATCAGTATGGCCAATAGAATGATTTGACACTTTAAATGTTAATGGCGATAAAGGCAATAAGGAAAGCAACTGCCTCTTCCATCACCAACATAAGTTTCATTTGTGGTGTTACGTTCATACAGTATCACAAACATTTATACCTTTACCTACACAAAATTTCTATATAAGAATAAGAATTATAATTATTTAGTAACAATAAACAGCGAACATTTAAATAATTTATTTACTATCATTTACTATAATTACTGTTCACAAGATTTAACGATACAAATGATCAGCATATATGTTACTAGCAATTTCAGATTCCCACTTATCACCGTTATTTAATAACTTTTCTTTGTTGTACAGCAACTCCTCATGAGTCTCAGTAGAGAATTCGAAATTGGGACCTTCTACAATAGCATCAACAGGACATGCTTCTTGACAAAATCCACAATAAATGCATTTTGTCATATCAATATCGTATCGTGTTGTTCTCCTTGAACCATCAGCTCGCTCTTCTGCTTCAATCGTGATGGCCTGCAAAATAATCAAATAAGTAACATCTTCTTTCCTTCATTGTAAATCAACAAAACCTGAGCAGGACAAATGGCTTCGCATAATTTACACGCAATGCAACGTTCTTCACCTGAAGGATACCGCCTCAAAGCATGTTCACCTCTAAAACGTGGACTTAAGGGTCCTTTTTCAAACGGATAATTAATAGTAGCAGGTTCTTTAAAAATGTGAGCCAAGGTAACACCAAAACCCCTGGCTAATTCTGTCCAGAATATTGTCTGCGCTGCTCTATCTACATTTTAAAGTCTTAATTAGAGGAATATTATCTAATTTTATAGATACGATTACCAGTAATATCGTTCATCGCCATGCTAGGTTCCTTGTCATTGACATAAATATATTTACCCTTTGAAGTAGTTGGCTCACAAGAGCTTGCAAATCCTCTAATGGGAATTACAGAAGAAGGACGCAAAAACCTCGACCCTAAAATTATAAATTAGAATGAAATTTTATGATCTTTGTTTTCTACTATGATGATATAGTTGAGGTTATGTACGTTAATAAATACATAATAAAAGCGAGTTCTAATAAGTCGCTCTAATAAAGTTGATCTTTTGAAGCTTCTAAAACATATTAGGAGGGTTGAATAGTATAATAATTTACCAGTTTTTGCAACAGAAAATAAAACCATTGAAGTTGACATTTTGTTACACAACATTCATTTCGTTCCATAGTCTACATCGAATATTTAAATTATCTAAAACACAACATTACATCGTAAATTACCCTACATATAAAAACAAATTTAAAAATAAGTAGTATTCATTGCTTTATTTGAATCGTGTAAATTTAATAATGTAAATAATAAAAGACATAAAATCAAATTAGAATCTTTCTAAGGTAAACTTAACGTAAAATTAAAATTACATGAATTAAAACTAAAGCACAACAACTAATTGGTTCACTAATACTACATACATTTCTCTTTCTTCGTCGATAACCTTTCTTCTTCCTTAGATAACTTTTTGATGCAGGAATTTTAAAGTAGACTTCTCTAGCCATAGTGCAGATTCCTTAAAATTGCGTTTATAATTACTTGAATTTTTAAAACTAGTAAAACTTACCATAAAAGCTTTCATTAACAACTTGCAATATGTCTGTAGGACTTTGATGAAGTCCCCTTAAATGAATAAGGTAAGTATAGCGAATCTTTAAATCGCCCTTTACGTAATCTAACACCGTTCCTGACTCTGGAACTTTATGAAACTACCTTAGATATTGTTAAGAAATGGAAATAACTTGTGTTCCTTCTTTAATTTACCTATTTTACTTATGTAGTTACCGTATGTATAATGTTCGGTTTTATCGCGAACATATTTGTTTATTACCTTAATAGCAATGTCTGCTAGTTCTATCTGAAACATTAAAAAACGACTGCGATATAAAGTTGAGAAAACATTTAGTATTTACTTACTAATTCTTTCTTATTTTCACATGCTTTATGACTGTAGGAATATGGATAAAGCAGAAGAGCACCATACGAATGTAATCCTATATATAGCTTTATTTGCTTTTTAAACTTTATCAAATTTTCTACGGTCATATTTGTTTCTCTTTCACTAACTGGTGATGAACCCCCATAGAAACTCGAACACACATTTTTGCTTACTCCAAGTCCACCTATTAAACAATTGTTTTCAATTTTTAGAAAATATTTTGTAAGACAAACACACTTACGAGGAAACATGTATTGAAAATTTTTTCCTATATCTACACCACATCCTTCTAAACCTTTGCATTTAGATTCAGGTATTACAATATTGCCATCTTGGCACGGACTGCGGTTTTTTCTCCACATTCCAAACTAAAAGCAAATAAATAAGGTATAAAAAAGCCGCAAAATGCGAACAACTTAATTTTACTCGTGGTTTTTTGTGAGAATAAACATATCCATCAGGATTCACCACAGGCATTATAACCCAGTCTATAAAAGCAATTCTCTCATAAGCATGGCATTCTGTTAAAACGTATATTATATAAAGCGCCAACATTATACTGCTCCAATCCCGTGCAGTCATGCCCCCATCAATAAAGACTATATTGTTTCCTTCTATTCCAATACCGATATGTACTGAATATACCATTCGACCTTCGATCGTTTTCCCCAGTCTTTTTAATGTTGTTAGATCTGGATAAGTTCTTGCTATGTACGCAAGATACCTCTCTATCTAAAAGTACAATGCCGATAATAACAAACAGATAAATATAACAATATTCTTATTACATCAAAAATAAAAACTGAATTTAGTGTCTTGGGCTACGCATTGTAAATCAATCAACTGCCAACACTTATCTTAAACAGTCAGTAAACCTCTAGTAGAAGCTCAGAAGAGGTACTACTAATGAAATATAAATAGAAAGTGAGTGCTTCAACGAGATTTTGTTCTAGCCTAAAAGAAACTACTGCATGACTGCAAGAAATTATTGACCGTTGTGAAAATCTTGATTTTTGTACCGAGGATTACTTAAATGGCCAAATTCAATGTTCAAGTATAAAAATATTTGAAGCTGAAAGGGGCAAAACGTTAAATCATTTTTTAAAATAAGTATTTGCTCTTTGGGAATATTTGAATATCAATTTTTATCACAAACTTAAAAATGCAATTTTTTATAAGTTTTAAACATTTCAAAAGCAAACGTGATTCGATTCAATATACAAAAAATCAAAACTGAGAATAAGAGAAAATAAAGGAAAATTAAGAAATATCATACAAATATATATCAAATGAAAATTGTTAACTTATTTACCTTATCATAAGGCCAAAAGTTTTTAAATATGTCAGTAAATTCATTGTTTTCCCTTCTAAGGCTGCTAGGTTTACAGGTACACACTTCTTCATCTTTTGCAGGGCTTCTGGTTATCTGTTTTCTTGACTTCGGAGAGTACGTTCTGAAACGTTTTCTAAGAGTTATCCAATTCACCAACATTAGCAATTAACTAAAACTTACCGTTTTTTTAAATTAGGAGGATAATTTG